>OY757940.1:1175932-1263432 GCA_963585895.1 Sepioteuthis lessoniana | reverse complement strand
GCTTAGTACCGCACAAGGTCACAAGGGCGTGGCACTGAATGAGGCTCAATCTCACGCTAGTTGTAATTATGTGTGTGAGACTGGATAGTTGATTATTGCATCATAGTCTAGCACCTGCTCCGTAATATTTTTTATTAAGCAATTATCTATTGTAGATTTAAGAGAAAAAGAATGAACATGCATCAGACAAAACACAACCTTAAGATATATAAAACAAACATATTTTTTAATTCTATTATATTAGTACTAGTTGAATTACCCATCTATGCTGGGTAAGACAACCAGAATTAAATAGCAGACATAGAGAGACAAACACATGGAATCCCTCACCCTGAAAAATCTTTCTCCTTATTTCTATCGATATTCAATAAAATCTTTTTTTTTCAATTAAAAATTAACAACAAACGGTTTGAGGCATGCTTTGCGTAACGATTATCGCCTTAAGTAATAGAATTGGTGAGCCGAGTTCAAGTTTTAGACAAGGCTGACTTCGTTTCACTTTGCCCTAATGCCCCTAGGAAAAGTATAAATCCTTCTTTTCTTCCCCACCCTCGCCTAATCTGTGGCTAAAAATTAGGATAGATTGAGCTCATTAGCCTTTGTAATTTAACCAATCTAAGAGAAATTCCAACCACTGGTATCCTGCTTTAATAAATTCAAGATCTCTTTTTCCAACTGAAATAAAGACCAAACATGGATTTTTAAAGATGCATTTATTCATAGGCAATAATATATATATATATATATATATATATATATATATATATATATATATATATATATATATATATATATATAAGAAACTCGGAGAGAAATATCTTACCATCAGGTAAGATCTTAAGTATTAGATCGCAGACACAAAAGGACAAACAGACAATTTCCTTTTAAAATCCATCGACTTATTTCATTCAATTAGGAGCCTAAAAGAGATTTACCAATTTTATTTTTCAACGTATTACTTTTCTAGTAAATATTATTCTGTGAGGGAATGGCTAAAATGCTGAACTATGGCCTCGTTCACTTTCGGGCCTATACTCTTGGGAAAGGCATGAACCCACTTATCTCCTCAGCTATTGGTTGAAAAGTATCACAACTATTCTTCTTCAAGAATAGCTTCGGCATTAAACAACCAACGAAGGTTGATATGCCATTAGATAAAGAAAATATTTCGTGAGAAATTTCATTTCTGAAATATCAAAGGAATCAAAGGAACATTTTTAATTTAAAGCTAAAAGTTTTGCAAAATTTGGGTATGTGCTTGTTTGCGGCTGGTATATCACGTGACCAAAATTGTTCAAACCGAGGCAGGTACCCACTGCGATTGATTGTATTGTGATAGGTGGTGCACTGACATGTTGTGCATTGCTTCACTTTGAGTGTGATTTAAAAGGCAACACATATATGAACGTGCCATTCATGAACTTATGCTTTACGAGTTCGAAGGGGGGGTCATAACCCCCTCCCCTCCCCTCCCCTCCCCTCCCCTCCCCCCAGAAGCAACCAAAAAAAATTATTGTGCGAAAGATAAAGATGCAGTTAATTACCAGATAGTTGCAAGAATCTCAATGATTGAACAAGAGAAAATAAACTTTTGAAGTCTTTTAATCATGGATTCCGAGACGATATTCCAAGCCATGAAGACAAATCTGGTGACTATGATGCAATAATCATTCTATCCAGTCTAATACAGGTGAGCTCGGCATCTCATTGTCCAGTGTGGTTGATCACGTTCACCATTTTGGCTAAAGCCTCACGTTACGAAAATATTGCAAAACTTTTCACTTACTCTAGTATTTTAAATTTAAGTAACACGATATTTATCGATTTAAGCAAATCTTTGTCAGAATTACCCGTCTTGATTAATAAATAGGGTTTGAAGAAACACCAATTAACCTAATTATAAATATCTAAATATGAATAATTATTTTCGTAAGTCGAATAATTCGTTACTTTCGTTTTTTAAAAGTTTGGGAATAAGAATTCTGTACAAGTCGTTACGTCTGATTATTTTTTATTGTTGAAAACCTCTCGATGGAAACTCCTGTTTCACCACGAGAAACTTTTTTTTCTAAACATGCATATAAACAAAAGGTGTTCAAAATGTTTTGAGATTTGATTTTTAAACTTCTTAAGTCTTAAAATTTAAAAGATAGAATTTAATGAATACATGATCCCAACTAAGCGTAACGATAAGAGATAAAAACTCACGACTCAGACTTTCATGTTATCGATCCTTAGGTAAGCTAGATTCAATATATCTGATTTTGTTAAACTCCGCTGAACAAATGTGTACTCTTTTTTATACTCTTTTTTTAGTCACATGTGGTTGAAGTATTACGTCAGGTGCCAAATTACAGAGAAAATATTTACTTTCATGGCGGCTTTTGCCACCAACTCGGATCTTTTACTTAGTAAATTATTTGAATCCGAAAAACTTATATGGTATTTTCCTCCAGGCACAATTTCCAATTTCCTGTATCCTCATTACAAGCACACATCCTTTTTAGGATAAACCACTTAATCTCTGTTTCTTTCCGATATTTTTCTTTATAATACCCGATGGATTTGGATAATCTTGTGCGATCTAAATATCAATCATGCCTGGAAGATATTTTGAGACTATCGAATCGTTCCTTTCACGGTCGTACTGTCGTTCCTGTATTGATTATTTCCTGTCCATTATCACTTCTTGAAATCCCGAAACTCAAAAGTAATATTAAAATATTACATATTTGTTCAGTTGAATCTAGCAACGACAGACTAGCTCATCTGGGGTTCTACAGTGTGAAACTCTAAGTTGTGAGTTTTTATCCTGTTTTATAATCTTATTTTATACTTCATATATAGAAAGAAAGAATGAAAGAAAGAAAGAAAGCGCGCCATATTAAAACCAAGTTATCCCTTAATAGTTTACTTTTTTACTCAAATTAGATAATTGGAGATTTTAAAAATATGTAGGAATAAATAATTCGACCTTCCATTCCGAGTTTAGAAATATTTTGTTTTGAATCCCGATATATTACGACCGTGTCAGTTGTAGCTGTAGAATGGGTCGACTGCAGTGAGATAAGACCCCCCACCAACGAGGCCGTAATGCTTGAGAACGGGATTCTTGTGGGTGAGCAGTCGGTGACTAGCCAAAGTGGTTACTTTACTTGCAACATTTCCCCTTGGCCTTTGCTGGCCTAGACGGTTGGTCGGAGAGGTCCGATCCAATCAATTGGTTGGTCATGTCAAGCCCAAGTATCTATATGATTGTCGCGACCATATTATTCAAATTGTTCTTGGGGCAAATACATAATCCTATTTCACCTTAAACATGCTAGAAGGCGGTGGCTGAGAGTCAATCGTGTCGAGAAAAACAAAACTTAGAATATTCTGGGTATAACATTAAATTGCTCCCGATGGTAAGACTCCTGTCCTGGATCTTTGGGGAATGCAGAGTACCTTTTCATCACCATTACTCTCTGGTCTACTCTGTCTCGGAAGTACCTGTTGAGGTCTCATCTATGGATCAAATAAAACTGTTCGATCATTTCCAACAGAATATTATTATTAGTTATTGAAACCATACAGCTACGTGCAAGTTGTTTGTATTAGATAGGAATACTTGATAAATAGAATTATTAATGTTAAATAGCAATACTTGAAATTATCTAACTGTGTGCAAACAAATAAAATTACCAACAAACTATTCGCTTACAAATCACATATAAACATAATTTGGCATTAAATAACCCACAAGAGCTTATATGCCATAAAACAATAACCAAGCGACCTCATATATCAATATAAAGTAGAACTGTTCTCTTATGTGGTTAAAACTTGTCGATTTAGAAAATAAGTATTTAACATCCACCACAAGCATCTATCAGGGACAAAATATCGTTCCTACTACCAAGCGATAGATAGATAGATAGATAGATAGATAGATAGATAGATAGATTCATTCAGGTCCTGATAATGATCCAGAACTTCTTTCTCAAGCTTTGGTCAATTCTAACTCTTTCCAACTAAATGTATTTTAGTCGTTCGGCCAAGTTAGTTGATAAGTATTTTATGGCACATCAACCTTTGTAGATTATTTAATGTTAAATCTTGTGTATATATTTATATAAACTGGTTAAAAGTATTTGGCCACCCTTAAAATTTTTCATTTCTCATTCTAAAAGTTTTATTTTTAATGAAACAATTTAAACAACACTGTGTTTTTATTTATTATCTTAAATACAAGACTTCCTTAAAAACTTTAACCAGATATCTTTAACTAGATATGTTTTGAAAAATTGGTTTGAAGACATTTTTCTTCTTTAGTACTGAGCATGAATAAAACGTTTTACAAAAGTCACATAATATCACCACTTGAACACACATTAGACTCTATTGTGTTGAATTGCTGCTTGCTTGATACAACCTATTTTACCTCTGCAGAGAACAATTTCATTAGAGTCACCAACTTATGTGACAGAAGGCTGACTGCTCCATACATCACAACACCACTGAACCAGTGTCGTAAAAAAAATGTGTCAACCTCCACTATTAGGAGAAGACTCTGTGAAGCTGGCCTATATGGCAGAATTGCTGCCATGAAACTACAATTGAGGAAGCAAAACAATGTCAAAAGGCTCCTGTGGGTCAAGATGCACAAAAACTAGATAATAGAGCAGTGGAATAAAGTTCTTTAGACTGACGAATCAAAGTTTGAAATCTTAAGGAGGGTTTATGTCCAGCAAAGAGTTGGTGAAAGAGCGACAACCCCCTGTATCACCCCCTGTATCACACCGACCGTAAAGCATGAAGGAGACTGTATTATAGTGTCGGGGGCTTTTGCAAAGTCGGGGATATGCACCAGGTGAAGGACAAATGGAATCAGACCAGTTATCACAGCATACTGCTGCATCACGTGATCCTATCTGAAATACGGTTTATGGATCAAGGATTTATCCTCATGCAAGATAATGACGCAAAACTCTTCCAGAGGTACATTAAAAGCAAAGAGGAACATCCCATCCTTCAATTGAAGGATCCCAAGACATCAATTGAAGGATCCCATTAAATTGATGTCGGGTGAATTTGACCGAAAAGTCAGAGCTAAACAACCCACAAGTAAGGCTCACCTCAAGCATCTCCTGCAGGAAAGCTGGGGAGAACTATCTTCTGTCTACCTCCAGTCTTTGATGGAAAGAATGCTGAGAATCTGTAAAGCAGTGATAGCGAGCAAAGAGGGTCATTTTGATGAATGAAAAGTTTAAGAAGTTTTTTTTTTTGGTGGGGGGTTTGGTTTAATTTGTATTTAAAGTGGCTCCGGAAGACTTATAATAATTATAATGAATAAACCCTTTTTGGTGATTTACTTGTTTCATTAAAAATAACACATTTAGGATAAGAAATAAACATTTTGAGAGTGGCCAAATACTTTGGACTGGTTATATATATATGTATATATATATATATATATATATATATATATATATATATACATATATATATACATATATACATATATATATACATATATATATATATATATATACATATATATATATATATATATATATATATATATGTATGTATATATATATATATATAGGTTACAAGTGAATAGTTTGTAGACAACTTTATTTTTAGATGGGTTGTCAGAGCTCATTTGTTTGTGCTCAGTTAAATGGTTTCGAGTATTGCTATTCAATATTAGTAATTCTATTCATCAAATATTTCTGATACAAATAATTGTTACATAGCAGTATGGCTTCAAATAACTCATGATAATCCTTAGTAAATCATTGAACAATTTTATTTGACCAATAGAATGGACCCTAATCAGTACTACCAATCATGGTCAGCATGAACTAGGGAGTAATGTTAATGAAGGGTACTCCATATTCCTTAAAGCACGGTTTTTGTGATTGTAGGTGTCAAGTGAGTTTACGTGTATAGAGCGATTACAGCGACTGTATGATGACAAGAAGAGTGCAAGCCTAGTGTGTTTACAAGTACAATAAATGTGAAAGGGCAGCAATTATGTAAGCACAGTCAATAGGCAAGTACCTTGATAATGATTTCTCGGGTAAAGTGACTGTACGAGTGACATAAGTGTCAAAGTAAAAATTCATGATAAACACTGGAACGCAAACATTGTGATTTTATCAGATAGATAAGAACAAACTAAAAATGTAGATAAATACATTCATATATGCATATATACAGAGGAAATAACAGGGTTATATATATATATATATATATATATATATATATATATATATATATATATATATATATATATATATATATATATAAACAAAGAAATACGAAAAATTATAGTCCATTTTTTAATGCTGATTTTTAATTAGGTGAATGAAATGAATTCAAAATACTTACTGTTTATTTTTACCATAAAGAAAAAAAAATATGCAATGTGAATTGAATTTTGCATTTGCTAAACCCAAGCACCCACTGACCCTGTTTTGTTTTATCCTCTCTTTCAAAAGCCGAGAATTAGGATCTATGACTTTACTCTAACCTTGAACGGTTGATTAGATGAACATTAATTCTCAACGTGTAAGGAAAGAATTTTAATGTACACTATCTTATAAGCATTAGATAGATAGATAGATAGATAGATAGATAGATAGATAGATAGAGAAGAAGAAGAAGAAGAAGAAGAAGAAGAAGAAGAAGAGACCAAAAATGGAGCTAAATATATATATATATATATATATATATATATATATATGGAGAGAGGGAAAGAGAGATGACCAGACACAAATATAGATGGACAAATATCAACAAAATAAAACATAGATGGATAGAGAGAGAGAGAGAGAGAGAGAGAAGACAAGGTACAAATATAGATTGATAGATATGAATAGTGTAAGAGAGATGCATAGGAATAGAGTGATATATATATATATATATATATATGGGGGGTGCGTGTGTAGCATACGTTCCACATGCGCAGGATGTAACATAATGCGTCATTTTTAGCAATTTTAACAGGTTTGAATTCAAAGTTTTCCTTCTCCGCGTCAGTTGTCATGCCAAAGTTAAAGACCCTACAATTTACCCAAACTCGGAGGGAGAATAATTAGATTTATACCTATCCAAAAGCTATCAGCGTTAGGTCAAATGGAAACAGCCTCGCTTTGGATTTAGAACTCGACAACCCTCTTCATTTCCTACGACGCTAACCATTTCACCATAAATATATATATATATATATATATATATATATATATATATGTGTGTGTGTGTGTGTGTGTGTGTGTGTGTGTGTGTGTGTGTGTGTGTGTGTAATACATTCAATAAATTTCCAGACTTTTTTTTACAGGCATTTAAAATTGTCGTAGACTCTTGAAAATTCACAATGTTATTGCTATACATCTTATGAGATGACTGAACAATTTTCATGATTTCAGCTTCAAACGAACAGCTAGAGCAGCAATTGGAATACACCCTACTAAAACCTGATTGTCACAGCTGGTGAATTTCAAAAATGCAATGTAGACGTGAGGACACTTTAGAAAAACGATATGCAATAAAATTCTGATTTAAACTTGGAAAAAATGCCACAGAAATGTACAGAATGCTTCAGACTGCTTTTCGACCATCTTGCATGAATCGAGCATCAGTTTTTAAGTGTTGGCATAAGAGATTCAAGAAAGGCAGGGAGTCTGTGAGGGATGATGAGATGTGTGGGAGGAGTAAGGAAGTCAATACACCAGAGTTGATTGGCCAAACGGTTAGGGTTAGGGTTACTATGTTGAGGTTTTAAGGGAGCACTCTTCAAATCGGGTCAGTGGCATTTCCACCAGGACAATGCACCAGTCCACAACTCCATCCTTGTCGTAGACTATTTGACCAAGATGGGCATCAAGACACTTGCTCACCCTCCCTATAATCCAGACCTTGGTCCCTGTGACTTTTGCTTATTCCCTAAGCTCAGAGGCCGTCGTTATGAGACAATTGAGTAGATGAAAGAGGCTGTGATGAAGGTCATTGACACGCTCACACAAGAGGACTTCCATGGAGCCTTCCAGAAGTTGTTGGAACGGTACAACAAGTGCATTGCAGCCAGAGGAGATTACTTCGAAGAGGACTAGAGTTTCATGTGTGTACTATCAATAAAAGTGCTCATACGAAAAAAGTCTGGAAACTTTTTTAATGATCCTCGTATATATATTTCATTCTAAAATAATAAAAATTAGAGGGACCCTTTCGTCCGGCGCGTTTTCAATAAATACACCGGAAGCGTTTAAAAAAGATGATATATTTTCAATCACAATAGAGGAAATATTTGAAAAAAAAAGGTAAAAAAACTCAACTCCCACGATTTCCACTTAATTTCCCAAATTGACCAAGAATGATAAATTGTCTTCTCTGTCTGCATAAAGTAGGGCAATATAACGTAATCGTTATTTGTTTCTCTGTCTTGTATAAGGCTAGGAGCAAAAACAGAATGGTTAGAAAGCTAGACTAGTAAACCTACACGGGTAAGTTCGAGTCTTCTTGGGTGCCCCATTCATATGGCCTTGTGCCACGTGTAAACAGCTCAGTAAATTACCATAGCTATAACACTATATTGCCCTAACTTGTGGGGACAGAGAAGACAATTCGACATCCTTCGTTTGTTTCATAAATTAAGTGCTAATCGTGGGAGTTGAGTTTTTTTATATCTCTTCCACCTTAGTGATTGAAAAAATATTACCTTTTTAAAACACTTCTGGTGTATTTATTGAAAACGCGCCGGACGAAAGGGTTTCACTAATTTTTTTTTTAATTATTTTAGAATGAAATAAATAAATATGATTCCCCTATTTTTGAATAAATAAATTCTCATGTACCAAAAATTTATTCATATATATATATATATATATATATATATATATATAATTCCCTTTAAGCGTTGGATTTCTGATTAGTGGGTTCTTGATAAGTGGCACTTTTTCTCTTTCTTCTTTCTGCCTTTTCTTTTCTTTTTTTTTTTCTTTTTTTTTTCTTTTTTTTTTTTCTTATAAACATAAGTATAATATTTCCCCCAGAGACATCGCAGTGTCCGAGAATTACAAACACAAGAAACTTTTAGAAAAGACTTGACTTTTTTTTTTTGGACACCTTATACCATCTAATGTTTTAAAGCAGTTCGAATTCGATCGGGGACACTTTTCAGATTGAATATGTTTGTAACATCTGCGGGTTGGGTCTATTTGTCCAAAGCTGTACTTGCAAGTCATATGAGATCTTACAACAATAAATAATCGCACTCTGATAATACACAGAACCTTTCTCAACAGCCTACAGGAAATTTGTGTCAATTCTGAAACAAAATATCCGGCTCTGCAGCAGGTATGAATAGCCATATGAGAAAGCTCAGAATTAATGTCACCATCAAAGTTCTTTTGCTTGTCACATATGCAGCAGGGTTTGCAAGGGTGAAGTTGGCCTGTGGAGTCACACAAGACACTCTTTGCTAGATTGAAATGTAAAGAAGTAGTTGTCAAGATACACACACACACACACACACACACATATATATATATATATAGAGAGAGAGAGAGAGATGTAGACAGATGGACAAAAAGAAGGGCGACCCCGGATTAGCCAAAAACTATCTATGTATAACCCTTACATCCATTGCAGCCAAGATCTACAATACTCTACGACGCAACCGCATAAAGCCCAAAATTGAAAAGATACTTAGGAAGAACCAAAATGGCTTTCGGAGAAATTGATCCTCGATATTATAAATTTTGACTATCCGGCGAATTTTAGAAGGTGTACGGGCAAAACGCCTAGAGGAAACAATATTATTTATCGACTTCTCCAAGGCCCTTGACTCCATACACAGAAGAAAGATGGGGCAATTACTACTTGCCTACGGCCTACCCAACGAAATCGTCGCAGCCATAACAACGCAATATAAAAAAGCGTAAGTAAAAGTCGGCTCCCCGGATGGAGACACAGACTACTTCGACATCGTAGCAGGTATGCTGCAAGGAGACACATTAGCTCCATACCTCTTTATCATTTGTCTAGACTACGTGCTTAGAACGTCTATTAATAAAATGAAAGATAACGGTTTCCAACTGACAAAGGAAAGAAGCAGAAGATACCCCTCACAAACAATTACGGACGCAGACTACGCCGATGACAAAGCGGTTCTGGCAAATACACCCGCCCTAGTCGAAACCCTGCTACATAGTCTGGAATGAGCAGCTGCTGGCATAAGCCTCCATGTCAACGCAGACAAGACGAAATACATGTGCTTTAATCAAAGAGGCGACATCGCTACACTAAATGGTAGTTCTCTGAAACTAGTGGACAAATTCACCTCCCTAGGAAGCAGTGTCTCATCAACCGAGACAGATATCAACACGCGACTATCAAAGGCATGGACAGCTATCAATAGACTATCGGTCATATAGAAGTCAGACCTGACCGATAAGATGAAACGCTGTTTTTTTCAAGCAGCGGTCGTGTCGATACTGCTATATGGAGGCACTACAAAACGTATGGAGAAAAAGCTTGACGGCAATTAAACAAGATTGCTGCGAGCAATACTGAACAAGTCCTGGAGGCAGCATCCACAAAGCAGCAGCTGTACTGCAACCTACCAACCATCACAAAAACTAAGTTAGACGAACCAGACATGCGGGACACTCCCGGAGAAGTGAGGACGAACTCATAAGCGACATACTCCAGTGGATCCCCTCACATGAACGAGCAAAGGCAGGACGACCAGCTAGAACCTATATACAACAGCTCTGTGCTGATACAGGATATAGCCTTGAAGACCTACCGGGAGCGATGGACAATAGAGAAGGATGGCAGGAGAGGGTCAAAGATATCCGTGCTGATGGCGCGACATGATGATGATGATGATGATGATGATGATGATGATGATGATGATGATGATGATGATATACATATATATTCATTGACTTACACTTCTTGAAGTGAAAAAGGTTAGCCCGTGTGAGGATATATATGTATATATATATATATATATATTCACCCATGCTAACCTTTACCATTGCACACAAATCACCAGTGTAATTCATTTGCTAAACTTTAGTTTAATGGTTGTCATCAATGCCAATAGACAAACATTATTCACGTGTTTTTCTTCCGAGCTCATGCGTTAATTCATCTCCCACGGTTGTAGTATGCGACATCACGTAATCTTTTTTAAGGAGAGTTCTTATATACAAACGCATGTGCGAGGGCATATTTCGGATGAGAGAGTGGGAGTATCTGTCAGGGTCCGATCTATGAGTCAAATGTGAGAATCTGAATCACCTCGCCAGTTGTTGAAGCTCTTCTTTCGTAAAAGTCTCAAAAGAAAAGGAAGACATCATCATAAATATTGTTGGGCTACCTTATAACTTGATATATGCCCAAAGGCCTTTATATATACTTGGCTGTCAAGACATGAATATTTTCTTATAGATTTTAATATCTGGAATTGCTATGAGTTTCTATGATAACCAAATAAAAAGTCTCTTTTAATCATCTTTACTTTTTTTATCCAAGATGCCAAGGGAAATTAAAATTTTTGCAATATTTTCATATATGCTTATTTGCGAAGCAGTTCAAGCCGTTAAAGATACCTACTGTGGTTGATAGTATCGGGGTAGTTGGTGCCCTGACACGTCGTGCATTGTTTTACTTTATGTGTGATTTGAAAGCCGTTGCACAGATGAACGTTGAACGTTGTCTAATTCAGGAAATTGTACTTTAGGAGTTCGAACTGGACCATAACGCCAATGAAGCAACCCAAAACATTTGCTGTACATAAAGTGAAGATACAGTAACTAGATAGCTCAAGATGGTTCGGGTTGCAAGAACCTTGACAATTAGGCAAGATCATATAGACCTAAAACCGTGGATTCCATAGCCGTTCTGTAAGCCTTAAAGACAAGTACGGCAAGTAGAACTTGGAGAGTATCAGGCGAGCTCACCATCTCACAGTCTTTTGTAGTTCGTCACCTTCACAACTTCCTTGCCAAAAACGTCTGGAGCTGTCGAATTGCACCGCATGTTACCAAAATATTACAAAACTTCTGATTCTATCCTCATATTATTTCCCTTATCCTATTGTTTTACACAATATACTTTCATAATCCAATAGAAGTTAGAGTAGTGATCGTCAAAGGGATTGATATTGATTCCTGGGGTCGATGGGTTTATTCAAGAGTTTATTTAAAGTCTGAGATATCAAAAGGAGCTTGATGAAAATGGAATGTCGAAAGATAAACTTTAAAGGTTGAAAACTGACATCAAAATTAAAAATACACTGATTTTTTTTACCTTTGCCAAATGACAGCAAACTGATACTCCATTCTAAGTATTTCTTTAAATTTCATACGATATAATCATTTATTATACTATATATCCATGAAAACAATAAACATACCGACAGCGGATCCTGATGAAAAATGCTTTCTTTTATTCAATATGTTCAATTGACTTTGTTATCCAAGAAATTATTTTTCTTTGTTTCACTTTGATACACTTATTAATATGAAACATGACTTGAAAACTCAAAATTGGCGTTAAAATGGTGTTATATCCTAAGCAATATTTTGCTCTTCATAATAGGGACATTTTCAAACAAAATTAAAAAGCAGATATTGGTACTGCGGTTCTATTTGTAATTCCCCATTGTACATGACGTGGTCAAGGCGCGCTTAGTGTAACGGTTATCGAATCGACCTGGCTGTTTGCTTTTTACTTTGTGCTAATGCTCTTCAAAACAAAAGGCTAAATCCAACTGTTCTCACCCTCCTAGCTATATATATATATATACAGTAGAGCGAAGCAGAATCCTTTAGTCTTACTTAGGCAACTAGGATAGGAGAAGGAAAACTCAAACCTACTTAAAGCAAATTATTTTTATAATCAAATACTCGAACTCATATAACTGCTTGAAAAAATAGTGAATATTATTAAATAAGCCAAGAATTAATATGTAAACCAATCAAATCTGATTGCATATGAACAATGACGCGATATGATTACATTCGAGCGAAGACAAATACGAAAATGAGATTAAAGATAATTGCAATAGAACATTGAAAATTTATTTTGTTAAGATTTTAATTATTCATTTACATATGAATCAATTTTAGGCTTTAAACGTTGATGTGCCGTTAAATAAATAAATTGACATCAATAGGGGTTGATGTGCCGTTAAAATTATTTCTTCCTCAATAGAGTTTATATGCCGTTAGATAAATAAATTGACATCCATAGGGGTTGATGTGCCGTTAAAAAATTATTTCTTCCTCAATAGAGTTTAAATACTGTTAGATAAATAAGTTGACATCAATAGGGGTTGATGTGCTGTTAAAAAAATTATTTCTTCCTCAATAGAGTTTAAATACTGTTAGATAAATAAGTTGACATCCATAGGGGTTGATGTGCTGTTAAAAAAATTATTTCTTCCTCAATAGAGTTTAAATGCTGTTAGATAAATAAATTGACATCTATAGGACTTGATGTGCCGTTAAATAAATAAATTGACATCAATAGGAGTTGATGTGCCTTTAAACACATAAACTAAACCAAAAAATATCGCTATTGTTTTATATTCGTGAAGAAATATTTTTTTACAAAAACCTTATTGCTGCTCCGAAAAAGAGAATCTAGCTTGATACTTTCCTGGTGGGGGTTGAATAAATGAGAAACTATTAAATCAAGAAATGACAGATTTATAATGCATATTGTTTTAAGTTTTCTATTCTGACGCCATTTGATTTCTTTCGTATGCCAGTATGTTTTACTATTTTAACCACCGTCCTTCTTTTATATTAGAACCAGATCAAATTTTAGACACAACTGATGAAGAACTACCTACATTTTTTTACCACACTCGATTGTGGATTGCTTTCTTGTTTGACTTTTATGATTCTTTGAATTGTTTCAATTGACAGTTCTTTTGCTGAAGTCACATTTCCTTTCAATTAGTTCTACCCAATTGCTTATTGACATCTGCAAGAATTGTCTTTTAATTGTTCACCAATTTGTTTATCTTGTTTTCAGTTGGTTTAAGAATGAAAATTATAATATCATTCCATAATCTTTTTCCTCAACGTTGAGTTATTCCACATTTTCCTCTGCATGGTTTGGGGAAAATATACAATTGATTTAGATAATTTAATCTTGGTTACTTAATATATATTTTGTGAAACCAGAATGTACAGCTAATAATTAAAAGTGTTTTGAGTCTTATCTGGCATTAGTTTATTTATTGCAGAATTTTAAAAAAGTTAAAGTGAACGTCCTTTAAATGTCCAAATTCCATAATTTTTGTTGTGGTTAATAGTACCAATCATTTCAAATGTATTTCTTACAGTAAAAATCATTCCCAATACATTTTTATACTTAAAATCATTTCCAATCGATTTTTAAAGTAAAAATAATTTCTACTGCATTTTTACCGTAAAAATCAGTTATTGCATTTTTATGGTAAAAATTATTTTCAATGGATTTTTTTAGTAAAATTCATTTCTAATGCTTCCAGTATTTGTAATTCATTTTATTATAAAATTAAAAACCAAAGTAAACATGCCTGTGCAATAAATATCGACATGGATTTTTACAAAAAGACGATAACGTCTTATTAAAATCTCCCTAAACTTATAATTCAATTTTACTGTATGTAATTGATAAGAAGAGTGGGAAAAATATATTATAAAGTTATTTGTACTAAATATACAAATAAAAATTGAAAAATGTTATTTTCATTATGTTCATACAGGATAGATATAGGTTCTGTTTTGTATTCGATAAAAAAAAAAATATTAATTTAATTTTTAAAGAAAAACACTTATTGCTACTCCGAAAAAGGACATATTAGGTTCTTTAGCCTTAATTAGACAACTGGTCTAGAAGAAGGAAGACTAGCTTTACTTTGTTCAAAAATGACCTTGTGTCGCATCCTGCCTATAGTGGAGGGGTTGGGTAAATACATCCTCCGAAAAAAATACAGTTTGACAGTTTCCTGAGAGTCAGAGTGAATGCTTTATTAAGAAATAGATTTGGCTTGTGTTCAAATCTCACTGAAAGCGCCGTTTCCGGACATATCACTGAAATTAAGCAACGATACGCCTGCTCATCACTTAAAAACAACAGCTCGTAGAAACAAATTGAGGCCTGTGTGTCACACTAAACAAAGCTTAGTAAATAACAAGAAATGAAAGATTTATGTATTGTAAAATATTACAAAGATGCAACACGCTTTGAAAAAAAAAACAATGAAGTCCAGAGGCAGTTTATGAAAACTATAGAACTGACCCAGAACAAATTTGCAATAGAAAAAACTTAAATGGAAAAATTCAAGATTCGATTTTGTGAAGTAAATAGCTCACTTTGCTAGGTAAATATATTTCTCTAATTTTTGAGAAAAATTCACTTAACTTTTTTAGTGGGTGGTTCGATTTGAAATAAAGCTAGCGTTTCCGGTTCGAGAGTAAGTCATGATTGACAGCAACTCTATCCTAGCCGAGAATAATTTAAAAAGCTATTAACATAACAATTGCTTATCAAAAAATAAATCATGTTATTAAAAAGATTGAATATGAATAATAAAAAGATAGTTATTCATTTGTTGATCGTATTTTTCTAACTTTTCTTTGTTTTAAAAAAAGCGATTTTTAAAGCAAGATATCAAAATTAGTCAATATCATTTGGAAACAAAATTGCTTTGTCAGAAATTTATTTGAGATACACAAAAGAGCGCTTTTCTTGTTTTTGCTTTTTTTTTATAAACTTTAACTTTCAGACACAGTTTCGTAGGTTAAGGATTTGGCTATGGATTTTTCATGGGAGGAAGCGTTTAGTATTAATAAAAACATAATTCTCCTTGTTGGTTAAAACTAAAACAAGTAATGAAATATTACATAGAATTAAAAACTAGAAGATACAACATATTAATACTTAAAGCGTCATAAAAGGTAATATCGAAGTTTGATGCTTTTAGATGAGGTGCCTTAAAAGGGATCGTCAGTTACTAGCTATGTGAGCAGTTTCAAGGATTCAAGAGTAAAACTACAGATTATCACATGCCTCTCTAACAGTCTCTATGACGCCTCTCCTCCCCTCTAATTTTTTCATTGGATTAAGAGAAATAACAATTAAAAGAAGCTATCAAGAAAAATGCTATCAATATGAAACATATATTCAATGTGGCGGTAAAAATAGTTGTTTTGGCGACACTATTTTATACAGAACACAGACCAGGAGAAAGAAGAAACACAAGCTGAACCATAAAGTAAAATCTACATTCTTTTCTTTTTTTTATATTTGTCTCTCAATCACAGTATGTTATTATCTTATATTGAGCAATTTAGTAAATATTTATAAACATCAATCAGGGTATAAATACACATGTACATTATTGTCGTTCAAACTATATATCTATGATATTAAAATGTATGACATTAAAATGTATGGCATTAAAATGTATGGCATAAAAATGTAATATTTTGCAGACTCATATGAAAAAAGTACGTTCAACTTTCGAAGTCCATCTGTAAACAAATTTTTGAAATGATACTAATTCATGTTAATTATAAATTTTGACTACTATAAAAATCCCTAGTCAAAATCAGTAATAGTAATGATAGACACTAGTTCATCTAAAAAATTAGAATAGATAAAATAGTTCATATTAAGTATAATAATAGAATCATTCACTAAGAAAACAGGATTTTTATTTTTCCATTTATTTTTCGATATAACCAACAAAGCCAAATATCATAAAAAGTTGATAAACGGATTTGGTTTCTGTGTAAAAATCTGATAACCCATTTCTGTTTGGTGTAGCACATTTAGATCTATATATCCTAACCCAGCAAAACAAGTATTTATGTATCCAAAATTCACATTACAATGTATATACCTAAGTTAGGGGGTGTCCTAGTGGTGTAATGGTTAAAGCGATGGACGGCGGAATCGTAGTAGACGAGTTCGTACTCCAGTCGCGCTATTACGTTCACTTTCGGGCAAATACCCTTGGGAAAGGTATGAACCCCCTTATCCTCCCGGCTATGGGTTAAATAGTACCACTACTGTTCTTCTAGGAGAATGGCTTTGGCATTAAATAACCTAAAAAGAGTTGATATGCCATTAAAAACAAAGAAACCATAAGTCATTTAGTCAGTTTAGATTGGTTTAGTAGAAGTTCGTAACAGAACACGCAAACAATAGTTCAGTAGCTTAACTCGCGAACCCTTTGACCACTGAAGGTCTTCATACAATGCTTTGTGTTGCATGGTCAACACAAGGCAAGACGAATTTTCTTCTTATTATTATGTATCATTTCTTAATTTCTTATGATGTAAAAGTATACAAAATGTTTATTATTCCCTTTAAACGCTGCTTTTCTACCCTGGATAACAATATCTAAAACAAATTTTCTTCCAAAATAATATATGCTATTTCTTAATTGCTTATGTTACAAAAGTATAGAAAATAGCCATTATTCTCTTCAAATATTGATTTTACCCTCTGAATAATGAAATTTAGAAATTAACTAATTTTTTTTTTTTTTTTTTTTTTGGTAAAAACGAACAAGTTTACCCATTTTGATTTACATAAGACCAAAATTTTCACGTATTTATACTAAAGTTATAAAAAAACGAATAAGATTGTTTGGAAAAATTCTTGAAAATTCTTTATCAGCTACTCAGCACTGAATCTAACTGGAATGTTCTGGGAAATAGGTAAATTTTAAAATTTCATTGCCCAAATCAAAAATCAAAATTTCAAGAGAAAAATGGATCTTTTACCATTTTCTTTGGATATAAGCAACTAGGAAATACGTTCTGTCCAGAAATAAGAAAAAGTAATAAATTTGTTACCTAATGTCTATTAGATTAAATTTATCCAATCAAATTCATCCAATTAGAAATTAGTTCATTTCAAATTCTACAAAGAAAAGAAAAATTTAAGGAATATTTTTATATTAAATTTCAACTAAATTTTTTTACTTTAGACTCTAAAGTACAAAATTTAGCTAAAAAAGCCAAGAAATTTGTTTTTATTATTCAATTTGTCTTAGATTATTGTTGATTTAAATTAATAGAAACAAATGAGAAAATTAAGATGAAAATAACAACTTAGAAAATTTGATCGGCCGCCTACTGTAGAGTGAATATGTGTTCGGAATTTAATGACAGCAAGACTGACAGTTTTTTGGAAATTTTTTCAAGTTGATAGAAGCATTTTTCATTATATTTTGAAACTAATTTTTTTGTCTTGAAAATTAAAGTGTTTTCATATGAACAGTCGATGTCTCAAGTTTAAAACTTACGGACAACAACTTGTTATTGAACAGGGCTCTCCACATTTTCTGTTTAGAGACCATAGAAAAGCTATAATATGGTTGGTTGGTTGGTTGGTTGGTTGGTTGGTTGGTTGGTTTTATAACATGTCATCTCTTGTTGGGTTATTTTATTCTGAAGTCAGTTCAACAATTATGGTCTCCAATTACACAAGGTACAACAATGCATCTTCACAATCAGTTTAAACAGTTCAAGACTTCATACTTAGTTGCAATAATAAATTAAAAGTATCTATTTAATAAATCTATAAATTCATTGGTTCCTCCGATGTATTGATAAGTTTTAAAGTCATCTAAAACGAGAAAACAGTTCATATTTAGCTACAATACCAATGTTTTAAAAGCCAATGTATTGATACAGATTGAAATCGTTTTAAATATTATCTCAAACGGATCTATCTAACCCATAGAAAGGCTCTCCTAATAGATACTACCACTCCAGGTCAGGGTGAACATGGTAGTAATAACAATGACGGGGTGACTTCACACTCTAGAGCTACAGCATTGAAACCTCACTACCGAAAGCAATGTTCTTTTTCGAAGGGGGTATCTTTCCCCTCTGCAGGAGATACAGTCGGCATATTCAAGGCCTCACCGACAGAGCGTCGTAGATAGATAGATAGATAGATAGATAGATAGATAGATAGATAGATAGATAGATAATCTTCATCATCGACCTATAGTTCTTCCGTACTAATTGCCTTATATTAATATTGGATAATGAATCTTGTCTTTTTGTTAACTTAAATCTGACCCCTATCTCTGAAGAAACTTCGCGAACATCTGCCTATTTTAACGATCTGATATTTTTTCTTGTCAATAACTTTTTTCTTAGGCCGAATTTCCAAGCTCACAAATCTAAATCTCCAACAGCTTTTCCACTGGAGTTGACCAAGTGATGCAACGCAACTTCGACATTCTAAGTTTTTAAATATAAACATATTTTTTACTCAGTTTCACATGTCGTCATGTGATCTTGTCATAGCCCTTATGTCGTTTCAGTAACGACGTTTACAAAGTTCTAGCGAAGACACAAAGACAAGAACACGTCTGAGGGAAATGAAATATACCGGACTTTCCAGTCCCAAAGATAGAGAAAGTGAGTGCGGTTACAAAATGATTTAGATAAAGTACAATTAAATGGTAAAATAAAGTACAATTAAATAACTGGAGAATTGGCACAAGGACAACCTTATAGAACACGAGGTTCCCTGAGGTTCACTCGTTGCCCATTACACCACGGAATGGTGTTCAAAAATTCATACCCCAAGCTATGTATTTAATAGTATCACTACTGTTCATCTAAAAGGATGACTTTGGCATTAGATAACCCATGAATGTTTGATACATCATTAAACAAAGGAAACCCAACCAAACCTTTAACAAAAATCATAGCTTAGAGTTGTTATAAGACCCCATGTTTGATGTACCAAGTGAAGACTGAATTTATTGCTACATGATCTGCGAACATGGCTGGCTAATGATTTTATATAAAGATGACATGCCACAAGTGTCAGATAGTCAACTTTCACTTTGGTGGACGCGCTCGTGGTGTAATGGTTATCGTCTTAGGAAGTGGACAAGGTGACACGAGTTCGAAGCCTAAGCGAGGTTGTTTGCATTTTACTTCGCGTAAATTCACTTGGAAAAGCATTAATTCATCTTTTTTTCTCCCAATTATGGGCAAAAATTGTTGGGCAGATTGGGTTTTTTAGTCTTGGTACTACAAGGAAATCTTTGAATTCAAAGTTAGCTAAACTCCACCTAAAATTACCTTGTATTATGTTCTATCCACGATGGAGAGGGTGGGTAAACATAATCATTTATAAACTTTTGACTGAAACATTTTGTACGAAACCCGCCACGAAGTGCGCGTCATCAGATACACATAAACGAAATATTGAAGAAGAAGAAGAAGAAGAAGAAGAAGAAGAAGAAGAAGAAGAAGAAGAAGAAGAAGAAGAAGATCAACAACAACAACAACAACGCCGACGACGAGATAAAGAAGAGAAAAAAAGCAAGAAGAACGAAAGCAGCAAGAAAAGCAATAACGGGGTGAAGATGGAGGAAGAGGATAAATCAATCAATAATATATATATATATATATATATATATATATATATATATATATATATATATATATATATATATCAACGTATCTTACCAATGAATACAACTTCCAATAAAATATGAGCACATGGAATTAGCATAAGATTAAAAACGATGTACTGTAAAATTTGAAATTTTCCAAAATCTTTCAGTCCATGTAAAAGATGATCAATATCAATATTTTTGGATTGTGGTGCCATCTTTGGAACAGAACAATAAACTTGAGAAATCTATTTCACATATATATATATATACATATATATATAATGTATTAAGTATATATATATATATATATGTGTGTGTGTGTGTGTGTGTGTGTGTGTGTGTGTGTGTGTGTGTGTGTGTGTGTGTGTGTGTGTGCAGTTGATTTATAAAGAAGAGCGTGCGGACGAATAATTGAAAGAAGTCTACCAATTTATATTTGTATTAATATATACATATATATATATATACATATGTATGTATATATTTATATATATATATATATATAAATAGATAAATCTATATTTATATCTATATCATACATATATTACATATCTGTAACTTGATAGATTTATTTAGTCATATTTGCGTCTATATATGCTTGTGTGAATTTATAGGTGAATTGATGAAAATTCATTTATGGAAATCAATACATTGGAGTATCTGTAAATGCGTTCGTGTTCATTCGACGCATACAGAGAAATAGAAATGTAAAAAAGAATATATATGTGTGTGTGTGTGTGTGTGTGTGTGTGTGTGTGTGTGTGTGTGTGTGAATAAGTCGCTAATAGTTGAATATTAACGAGTATGGCACATCGATAATGAAACAATTGCCCAATATATGTTTTTTTTTAATCTCGGTAATGTACGAATCCAAAGTACTTGAACTCCCAGAATTTGAATTGCTGCTGTAAGATTTGATTTTAAGTTTTGAATAAGCGTGGAGAAGTGAATATCGTCTATTCAAAAATATAAATTTTTTGACGATAATTTTTTTTTCCAACTTGAATAAATTTTCCTTGTCTTTGGTATTTGGTGCACAAATCCCGTACAGCGAATTGCACCAGATCAAGAAAGACCTGGTTTTGGTGATGATTTTTTTGTTGTTGTTGTTGTTGATGGTTACATTTAATATTAACCACTGATGATTTTATGAGTCCAACAATCGTAAAATAACCTTGAGTTCCACTTAACTTTGTCAGAAAACCAATAACAAAAGTTAGAGTCAGATGAAAACAAAAAAAATCTTCAAGATCACCATTTCTGTATTCAAGTCTTCATCAGAAATTTTCTTTTGTTTTGGGTTTTTTGTTAATTTGTTTGTTTGCTTGTTTGTTAGTTTTTTGTTTTGTTTTTTTTTTTGGTGGGGGTGTTTTTTCGGGGGGTGTTTGGGGGGGTTGTTTGGGTTTTTTTTAAATTATGATGAAGGTGACTCTTGTAACATCGCGGAAGAAAAATGGTTATTTTAGAGGAATAAGTAGCGGCAAAATATATTGATTCTATAATTTTCAATCAAATGACAAGAACAGGTGTTTTTTACTTTCTCACAAAAGACTTTCAAAAAGTTACGTTGTAGCAGGTGCGGCAGTGACAAAATGGTTTCACTTTTTGTCTTCTCTCTTCTTTAAATCAGCAATTTATTCATATCCCCCGCCTCTCTCTCTCTCTCTCTCTCTCTCTCTCTCTCTCTCTCTCTCTCTCTCTCTTACCGCCACCCTAAATAATAGGTTGGTCTCGGCTCTAGAGAAATTATCACTGACTCGATATTCATGTCACCCATTATGTTCCATTTTGGTCAGAAGCATATAATTAGAATTCAAACGGCTGACCTTTTAAGACGTTATCTACAGCAATACATGCATGCACCATTTTTACAACATAGACTCGCCCTGGTGGTAGAGTTTAGAATACGCCAACTGCAACCCCTGCAGAGGGGTAAGACTAACCCACAAAAAAGAGGTATCCTAGATATGACACTAAACAGCATCTAATGATCAGACTCTAGGTCTGGAACACAAGATAGTGTGCCATTATTCCCAGATCCACTCTGACCCTCAGTGGCAATACCTGTTAAGGTTCCACCTATGGGTCAATGAGATATTTTTGAAAATTATTCGCATTAAATCGAAATACTTGAAAACATATTATTTGGGGTAGATTATTTATATCAAGAATAGTTACTTGAAGCTGTAATTGTTTAGTAAAGATTATTATGAGTTACTTGAAACCATATAACTGTGCGCAAATAAGAGATTATTATTAAATAGAAATAATTACTTGAAACCAAATAACTGTGTGAAAACTATTAGAATTAGATAGGAATACTTGAAACCCTATGAATGTGTAAAAATCATTTGTATAAGGTAGGAAAATCAGAAGTCACTTTGGAGTTTGGAGAGACTTTCTGCTAGGAGGCACCTCGGGTGGTGTAATGGTTAGCAAGGTAGACTAGTAAACCTACACGAGTGAGTTCGATTCTCATTAGGTGCCCAATTCATGCGGCCTTGTGCTACATCTAAGCAAAAAGCTTAGTAAATTACCACCGAGGGGGGATATGGTGTAATGGTTATCGTCGTAGGAAATGGACACGACGACACGAGTTCAAATCCTGGACGAGACTGCATTTCACATTGCACCAATACCCTTGGGAAAGGTATGAATCCAATTATTCTCCCTCCAGCTATGGGTAAATAGTAGGGCAGACTAGGTTCTTCAGCCTTAGTGAGGCAACTAGTCTAGGAGAAGGAAAACTCTGAATTCAAACCTGTTAAACTCCGCTTAAAAATTGATCTTGTGTCATATCCTGCCCGAGCGGAGGAGTTGGTAAATATGGAGAGGCCATGAACCAAAAAATAAAACTTTAATAGAGTTGAAAAAAATGACTCTGATTCATTTCAACAAAAAGAAAGAAGAAATCTTATAACTTCTAAAACCTTTTGAACTTCTTACGTGATTCGATTCGTTACTTTTCTGCTTTTCCTTTCACTCAGACGATCACGTCGCAACATTAGATGCAAGCGGTCCTTCTTCTAAATTAGAAGGACGAGCTTAGCATAACGGTTACTGTATCCGGAACGGAATCAGCGACCCGAACCCAATCCTGAACGGGACTGTTTGCGTTTTACTTCGCGTTAATGCTCTTGGGAAACGCACGAATACATCTCTTCTCCTTTCAACTCTGTGTAAATAGTAGAGCAAACTGGGTTCTTTAGGTTTAATAAGGCAACTAATCTAAGAGAAGGAAACACTGAATTCACACTAACTACGCTTTCAAAATGACTCAGTGTCACATCCTGCCAGTGACGGAGGGGTTGGGTAAATACAGTCCCCTTGATGAATTAATTGTATCGTCACCAAATGATAAAAGGAAGACATGCAACAAGGACAACTTTATGTCTTCCGTACAACCCAGTCTAGGCCTAGGCCTAGATCCAAGCATAGATCTATAGTCTTGTACGTTTGACGGATAACAAAAGATAATAAACACAAATGTACTTCCATTTGTCCACCAGGATTCATTCCTTAAAAGTAAAGGCAAGAAATAAATAAATAAAAAACCTGAGAAATTCGTTGTGTCAACTGACAATTTGATAGATCGGTTAAATTAATGTAAAAGACGTTTCTCTGCAGACAATTGCAAATGAGAAAAGCAATTGCAATAATGGAAGGATGTTGCAAAGTAAATCACCTAAAATGATATTAATTTCTTTTTCTTTTTTTTTAATATATGCTACTTCCTACTGGTTGACGACACACACACACAAGCATCGACATATGCACATATACGTGTATTGATGTACACACACCGATTTAAAACTGCATCGGTATTTACTAAGCTGAGAATGGTTGGTTGGTTGGTTGGTTGGTTGGTTGGTTGGTTGGTTGGTTTTTATAGTATTTCAAACCTTATTGGGTTATTTCATGCAATAATTAATTTAACAACTATGGTACTAAAATGTATCTTTATATTCATTTTAAACAAGTAAACGCTTGATACTTAGTTGCAATATCAATGTATTACGACCCAATATATAAATAAAGTTCAAATACAAAAATAACATATTTACAACATACGGTAATTGAGATATATACATCCACACACACATACATATGTGTATATATTCACACACACACACACACACACACACAAATATATACATATATATATATATATATATACCCAAACCTTCTGCACGAGTAGGATGCTTCACAAGGCCAGTTTCTTAAGCGGAATTTAACAGGTTTTAATTTAGAGTTTTCCTTCTCCTAAACTGGGACCCATACCAGGATTAAAGACCCAGTCTGCCTTATCATTTACACATAGTTGGTGGGAGAGTTATTGTATTCCTACCTTTTCCACGGGTAAATGTACTGTCGAACCTTTCCCAAAGGGGCATTAGCGCTATATGTGAAATGCATACAGTCACATCGAAGATTTGAACTCGGTTTACCAAAGTTCATTTGCTACGACGTTTACCATTACACCACGCGTGTGTATGTGTATATATATATATATATATATATGGATGACTATAGAGATATATATACTCCCCTACCCCCGTGGGGTTGAGTTCTCTGACGAAGAAGTAATCGTGTTGCCATTAGCGTCTATTGCAAGCCTCTTCGTAGTTGAATTGAGGTCTCGGCAACCGTTGAACGGATGTATGTAAACAATAGTAATTGTGATTCATAACCGTTTAAAATTTACTTCGCAGCTAATATCTCCTCGTGGCTGAATGGTTAGAAGCTTTGGTTTGACGTTTGAGTCAACCGGGTTTCGATCCCAGCTACGGGAAGATACTGTCTAGCCACACTGATGAGTTCTGATAGATGAGTTCTGATAGAACGAAACAGATCGGTCTGTGGATGACTATATATATATATATATATATGTGTGTGTGTGTGTGTGTGTGTGTGTGCGCGCACGCGGGCGTGTGTGTGTGTAATAGAAAAATAGTAAAAAAGTCAAATAAACTAAAAAAATAAATTGAATTAAATGAAAACCAGAAAATCAGCAAAAGGCAAAAAAAACCCAAAAAAACACAATATACATCGTTTCTGATTTAGAGCTCCTCCACCACAACACTTAATATCAGTCTAAGTATTAAACCTTCCTGGGAGGAACATATAGTAAATTCAAACTGCTGAATTATTATCGGATGCATATAAAAAAAAGTCTTCAAACAATTTGCTGACAATTTATTAAACGCTCCCAACACAATTCTTTGAAAGAGTGCTGAGATATTTTGTTTATATTGACAATATTTTTAACTGGATTTATTCCGAACACATCAGCTCTCCCTAAGATGATAAGAAACAAGGAAAATTAACGTAAAAGAAATATAAGTCAAGAGTTAATAATATATTTTTTATACTGACACATTTATAGATTTCGTTAAATCTTGTACGTACAAAATGAATTATATCGAAGAAAAAATTGATAATACGCAAAAAATAATCAGTGGCGATTTAGAAATAAACCAACATTACTCTGGTAAAATTGATTTCTTGGAAGAAAACATGAACTGAATGTTTTCACACATATTCAAGATCAATTCATCTGGTCATTTTTCTTTAATCAGTCGTCTTACTTTTCCAACATTGTTTCATTTTCATGACTTTAAATGTTGATTCAGATAATTTTATTGACAGTGGTCATAATATTACCGAAAAAATAAGTAAAATAAAATATTTAGTTTTTTTCTGGTTCATGAGAATCAACCTTTAAGAAATAAACGAAATATTTCTAATAATATGAATCAGACGAATAATTTTCAGCCTGAAATAATAAAAGTTATCTTTAAAAATGCCTAATGAGTTTTATTCTCCGTATGAAAAGAATTAGATATTACGGGGGGCCATCAAAATTTGATAAATACCAAAGTGGGGCATGGCCCAAAATCGGTTGGGAACTACTATATTTGACCCTTATAAATAGGTCGACAGAGGGGTCCATATATATTTATATATATATGTAGAGAGAGAGAGAGAGAGAGAGAGAGAGAGAGTGGGAAGTGGAATGACGAATATTTCTTTGTTGTTATTTGTTTTATTAATTGTTCTTAACTAATTTCAACCTTTGGTCATCGTTAAGAGAAAAGTTTTGTTTCTTTTAGATTTTTAAAATGATTTTTAAAAGAGTTGATACGCTACCAAAGAAGGAATAAAAAAATAACTGGCAAAAGAGCATATCTTTTCGTCAAATGAAAATTATTTAGTGCGATCCAACTGTTTTGAACTGACCATTTTATAATCTCTGCAACCGTAAACGCCTGACAGTGAGATTCACGCTTGGAAGATATTTGCTAAGCCTGGGGTGGGGGTTCAATTTAGTCGTAACTTCTTTAGTCAGATATTTAACTGAGGCATTTATTTAGGAATTTATTGTGTCACCCCATATCTTTCCATCCAATTTCCAAATAGTGTTTTGAGGATGGTTTAGCTTGATATTAAAACCATTTGGAGGTCAGTATTTGGAGATGTTTTATCCTTTTATCTTTGTGTGTTTCTATAATAGTGGTTATATTGTCCTGTGCGTTTCTTTGGGAGCTTTTTTTCATCATTTTTTTTTTATGATGATGAATTTTGCATGTCTGTTGAAGTCATGAGAGTTTGCGCGGAAATGTTATTCTACAAATGTTAGTTGATTGAAAGTCTACTGATTTGATTCTCTGTAAGTAGGACGTTAAAATGTGATGTAAAATAGCCATCAGCTGGCATTCCTACCTGAGGGAGTTGTGTGATAGCATGAACGGCTCATTTCACCCCTCTCCCAGACAGAATTTGCTCCCTTGTCTAAAAAGGGGCCAGGACTTGCTCCCTCGTCTAAAAAAGGGGTATGTAATGGGCTGATTGCCTGACGCTTGAGATGGAATACAAAAGAAACTGAACAATTTTTGCACCCGTTCCCCGAGCGGCTTACTTCCTGTTGGACACTCCACATTAAACTAACCTTATGTCACATCCAAATACACACACACGCACACACACACACATACTTACGCACACACACACACATATATATATATATACATACGGAAAAATATCCAAACAGAATGGAAGGGAAATAAAGAAAAAATAATTTGATGGAATGTCTCTATCAATTTCAAAGATTTACCTTGGATGATCTTCATCAGAAAATTTTTGGAAAAAAAATTTAATTCTAAGAAAAATATTAGAGAACGTGTCAAGTGTTAATGTGTTGTCAGGGCAACATACTTAGAAACGCCGATCCTTATGTAACTTTAAAACGTAGGAAAATAAAAAAAAAAGGTTTGAAATTGTGTTCACGTCCGTTATTTAAACTATGAATCAATTAAAATATTGAAAAACATCATTAGTTATAAATGACTATTACGTGGGGCATTTAATAAGTTTCCAGACTTTTTTGTACAGGAATTCAAAATTGTCATAGACTCTTGAAAATTCAGTATGTTATTGCTATACATCTTATGGGATGACTGAACAATTTTCATGATTTCAAGGTTCAAATGAACAGCTACAGCAGCAATTGGAATACACCCTACTAAAGACTGATTGTCACAGCTGGTGAATTTCAAAAATGCAATCTGGACGTGAGGACACTTTAGAAGAACGATATGCAATAAAATTCTGTTTTAAACTTAAAAATGCCACAGAAACGTATGGAATGCTTCAGACTGCTTTTGGACCGACCATCTTGCATGAATCGAACATCAGTTTTTGAGTGGCATAAGAGATTCAAGGAAGACAGGGAGTCTGTGGGGGATGATGAGAGGCGTGGGAGGAGTAAGGAAGTCAATAGACCAGAGTTTATTGGCCAAAGGGTTAGGGTTAGGGTTACTATGTTGAGGTTTAAAGGGAGTTCAGGAAGAGATTCTTAGGGAAGAGGCCAGCACTCTTCAAATCGGGTCAGTAGTATTTGCACCAGGACAATGCACCAGTTCACAACTCCATCCTTGTCGTAGACTATTTGACCAAGATGGGCATCAAGACACTTGCTCACCCTCCCTATAATCCAGACCTTGGTCCCTGTGACTTTTGCTTATTCCCTAAGCTCACAGGCCGTCGTTATGAGACAATTGAGATGAAAGAGGCTGTGACGAAGGTCATTGACACGCTCACACAAGGGAACTTCCATGGGTCCTTCTAGAAGTTGTTGGAAGGATAGAACAAGTGCGTTGCAGCCAGAGGAGATTACTTCGAAGGGGACTAGAGTTTCATGTGTGTACTATCAATAAAAGTGCCCATACGAAAAAAGTCTGGAAACTTATTTAATGATCCTCGTAAATAGGATATAACTGTGAGTGAACGTTCGAGATAAGTTTTTGTTATTCTAACCATTTAAATTTATGTTAACTCAAACGTGTGTCAAATCGGCGTTCCGAATTAGACAACCTTATAAACATTTGTAACTTTCTCTTAAAATTTTTCCTAAAATCTAAAAACTTGTCCAAATCTGATGAAGATTGTACAAAGTGAGTCATCATAATAAATACATAAACACTCCATCAAATTGGTTTTCATGTCTTATCTTCTATACATATATATATATATATATATATATACCCAACCACTCCTCACGTGCAGGACGTGACTCAAGGTCAATTTTTTAGCAGAGTTTAACAGATTTGAAAGCGGAGTTTCCCTTCTGCAAGGTTGGTTGCCATACCAAGGTTACTATTTACACATGGCTGGGGGGGAAGAGAATTGTTGGAGTGTTACCTTTCCCAAGAGTATTAACACTAGGGTCACCGTGTTCATTTACTACAACGATAACATCACACATTATATATATATATATATATATATATATTGTTACAAGTCGGGAATATTAATGGAAACAACTCATGTAATATCACTCAAATTAGCTTCACATTTCCCGAGAGATCAAGCCGAACACATAAAAAATAAAATTATGAAACTAATTCAAGAAGTAACAAGAATGATGTGACTCGCGTTTACAACGAATTACTTCATTTGCTATCAGTAGATCAAACATAAACCTACAGGTTAACAATCAAAATACACAACGAAATATTATTTGGTGTGAAATAAAATGGTGAATGCGAGTGTTTTAGATATTATTTATAAACAAATAAAGAGAAGAAAGAAGGAGGTACATAAATAGTTGTTATTTAACTCTCTGAGGTTGTTAGAACTTTCATTGATATTCTTGAAATGCCCGCAATGTTGAAAACAAATAAATTTCAGAGTTTATTCTGTCGTTCACTATTTAGTGCGGGCAGGCAGAAAGTCCATAAGTGTAGCGCCAGCGGGTGGAACCCTGAGCGGCTTCCGATCTGACTTGACTACGACTGACTAATCGGAATTAGCCGTTCAGTCCGTGGGTACCTGTGTATATATATTTTCATAAAGTCTAAACATTCCTTCCGGCTGTCAACCCACATGATCAACTTCCGCTGTTCTCTTGTTTGCACTGGTGGGTCCTGCTCACAGAATCCCCTGCTGATGGGTCTATCAAAAGTCAATATGCAACGAAAGGACTGTTCTTTCACACAGTCTTTTCATAAGATTTCCTCTATGGAGCAAATCTCAGGACTTCGTGAGCCAAATAAACATAACCGCTTTCTTTGGAGCATTTCGTCTGACTAATGTGATTGTCAATTCGTATTCTTGGCTTGAACGATTTGACTTTATCTCGTGTTCGATTCGCCCAATCAGACGCTTCCATTAACATCAGCTGATCCTCACGTGACAAGGGAAAGGTGGTTTGCGCGGCAGCTTCGAATCACGCGACATCTGCAAAATATCGGTCAGGCCCTCTGATTGATTCAACACGGAAGTCGGAATTCGAATGGAGGAGGGTATATTGCCACAATATATATATATATATATATATATATATATATATATATATATATACCATCTCTCTGACACCAGTGACATCAATCAATATATGACTACAACATAATAATAACACTCATATATTCACATCTGCTGAAATATAAAAAACCCTCATCAACAATACCAAACTTTTATATAAAATTAACATAAATACTTACAAATGATCGAAGCCATCAAAATTAAAAATTAATAACCAAATATAAATAAAATACCATTCAATACTGGCAGTAATATATTAAACATCTTCAACAACTAACCTGCTAACTAAAGCATTCTCACTTAATAATAAACCCTTCTAACAAAATAGATATAGCACCCAAACTAAATAAAAAAACAAACTATACTTAAAATATAAATATATATTCCTCCAGAAGACGATCACATGATATCATCAAAATCGCTAGTGAGAAAAACCTGGCGAAACTTCTCTATCAATTGATTTTAAAAAAAACTACCAAGAAAGCGATAGAAAAACATAAGATCGTAAAAAAGGAAAATTCCGTTGCCTTTAACCAAATTTGTATTGTTAATATACATACAGTTGGGAGGCGGGGAACAAATATTCATAAACATATAATTTTTTAATCTTTTGTATTTCCAACAAATGAATAAATTTACTTTCCATATAATTATTTGTAAACAGATGTGTAATAACTAAATATGTACAGAAAACAAGAAAAATTGATTAAATAGAAAAAATCCCATTTTTCCATTTTAATGGAGGAAAAAGTATTCGTACAATATAGAAAAGAATACATAAGTTAATCTTCATTTAATTCTTTGTAGAATAACAATTATTCACTTTTACAACAACCAGCCTCTTCTTGTAGTTCTTAATTGATGATATGCAAATTTTAGTTGGTATTTTGTTCCATTCTTCTTCGCATATGGTTTTCAGATCCGGGAAGTCTGCTGGAATTCTGAATTGGATTTGAATTTTCAAATAATACCAGATTCTCGATTGGGTCTAAATCTTGAGACTAACTTGGGCATTTCAGGATATTTAGTTTATTTTCAGCAAAGCCATTTCTTCATAGATTTTGCAGTGTGCTTAGGATCATAATCTTATTGGAAGATCCAGTCAGGAGGAAGTTCAAGATTTTTAACCATAATCATTGAATTTACTTCCGAATAATTTTGATATACTGCGGTATTCATTCTACCATCTATTACTGATATGTGGCCAGTACTTTTTGCAACAAAAAAAACATCTCCAAACCATGCTGCCATCTCTAAATTTCACTGTTGGAACTGTGTTCTTTGGTTTGAAGGCGTCATCATCTTTCCTTCATACATGATTTCTAGAATTACTTCCAAACAACTCAATTTTGGTTTCGTCTGTCCATAATACTCTTTCCCAATATGATTTTTCGTTATCCTTATGTTCACGAATAAATTTCAACCTGGCATCTCAGTGTCTTTTCAATAGCAATGGATTTTTCCGAACTCAGCGTGACTTGAAATTGTTTCAATGAATTCCATTGCTTATTGTCCATTTAGGGACCCAGATTCTTAATGAAAGCAAATCTTGACGAATAACCATTCCATCTTGACGCATTAATTTCCTCGAAGATCTTGAAGAAATCTACGTGTCTACTCGCTGCCTGCTCTCCGAATGACTGAACGCCTAACTCTTCCTGGAGTCGAAAAACTTACGCATTATATATTTTCTGGACGCTGACACATTTTCCCTTCTCGTTCAATTCACGTGATTCATTTCCGTTGTGTCCTGCTTATCCCCAAACACCAGGTGCATATCCTGTTTTGAAATCTACAACTAAAATGCTGTCAAAGGTCTATATATAACACAACAACATTGCAAAAGAGAAGATTATGTGGAGAGGTAAGGATTTTGCCTCAAGGTTAAAGACGTATTACTTACTTTGGACTTCATCTTAGACGATTGAGATTAATTTACATACAATTATATGGACTGGACCATTGACCTAATGAGGAGAGTGTTCGCCAATGGTCCGGGAGACCGGAGTTCAAGTCCAGGTCGAGTCATACCAAAGACTCTAAAAATGGTACTTGATGGATGCCGCCTTGCTTAATACTCAACATTATAAGGTACAGATTAAGAGTAAAGTGGAGCAATCCAGGGAAAGAAGTAGGGCCCTTCCCTACATAACAGTGTAGTAGCTATTGAAAAGGGATCCTTTGGGTTGCCCTCGACTGCGGTCACCAACTTTACTTCTTAAATGGTTTCAAGTACTCCTATCTAGTGCCAATAACTTGCACACAATTATATAGTTTCAAGTATTCTTATCGAATACTAATAACTTACAAACTATTACGTCGTTTAAGTATACGAAGAAATTTTATATGAGAATTTGAATACATCCCTCTCACTTTCTTCCACCGTGTGTGTGTGTGTGTGTGTGTGTGTGTGTGTGTGTGTGTGTGCTTATATATGTGTGTATATATGTGTGCGTGCTTGTGTACGTATGTATTAATTATTGTATATGGAATTGAACGTGACTCTCTGAGTTCATTTTCTACAACAATAACCATTGTGCAACCCACACATACAATATCTATAGTTGTTATGATAAACATTCTTTAAGTCAGGCATGATTCAAATGCTCTACTTAACCCTTTGAACCTGCGCGGTCAGTATTTGTACCACTAACTAGAAGTACATATATGGCTTATATTTTTGCCGGAGAATCCCCATTTCTACATTGCTATTACCTATAAAATATTGTGATTTTATATTCTATATGTAATTTTGCTATTTTTTAAGTATATTCTAAATTGCCAAGAAAATGTGATCAGTTATTTAAAAACCAGTAACATTTTATGCGGCAATATTGTCCAGCCTATTTCGCCTGCAAAACGAATTCAATCTCACGTTGTATTTTGTTAAGAAAAGATTTGTAGCCCACCGATTTTTGTCAAAACTGTATAAGTCACGGTTTAATTCTCAAAAAAAAAAACTAACAAATCTGAGAATACACTCGTATTTCCGTTTTTATCCCCTCTCCTGGTTTATGCTGAATGTGGGAGGGGGTGCTGAGACACTTTGCAATAGGCAAAGTCTCACGCTTGGGTGCTGGTCAGTTTTCTCGTCACGCTGTGCTTAACAGCCCACTACAAATTCTTTCGGTTCCCGCTACTTCGTTCTTAGCGACCCACAACTGCTTACTGGCCTAGACTCGATATCCCACTGCTTTTTTTGCGACCAATGTGGACAGTAAAGGGAGAGGAGAAGCCTCAGTCCGGCAAGTTGGCCCGACCATCACCGCTCTGGTTCGCCACACCCTGTTCAACTCCAGACTTCCCTTGAATATATGGATCCTCGACTTCTGGGGAAAAAACGTTTTGATTCGTGAACACCTCAGAATTAAAGAATTTTTTAAATGATACCTTTGTCTGCTGATATCTGACTGTACAAGCACTGAAGACTTCTATTTATTATGGACATTAGAAAATTAACTCTTTCGTCCCCATCAAGTAATCTTTCTCTTTCTATGTTGTCATCTATTTAAATCTGCCAAACTTCCTAATTTGTGGTGCTATCCTTCATATTTTACTATACACACATGCATATACGTATATATACATGTGTGTATGGACATAGGCAGCATATATATATATATATATATATATATATATAAGGAAGTAAATAATGGAGTGTGATCCGACAATATATGAAGAAAAATTGATAACAAGGTAATCCAAGTAGAAGGAGAGATTTATTGAGAAGCAAAATCGACACTATAACGTTTCCGTTCTAATGAACCATTATCCGGACGAGGGATGATATTTGTGATGTTAAATCAAAATCATCTATCGTTGATTTTCCATCACTAATATCATCCCTCATAGTCCTGATGATGGTTCATTAGAACCGAAACACTATAGTGTCGACTTTGCTTCTCAATAAACCTCTCCTTCTACTTGGATTAACTTGTTATAAATTTTTCTTTATATATATATATATATATATATGCTTCCCTACCCCCGTATGGTTGAACTCTCTAGCGAATGAAGTAATCGTGTTGCCATTAGCGTTTATGCAAGGCTCTTCATATATGAATTGAGCTCTCGGTAGCCGTTAAGCGGATGTATGTAAACAATAGTAATTGTGATTCATAACCGTTTAAATTTACTTCGCTGCTGCTGGTTCCCTTGCGGCAGAGGGGTAGAGTCTTGGATTGGCGTTTGAGTCAACTGGGTTTCGATCCCAGCTACGGGAAGCTTCTCCCTATCATTCATCGCTTCTGGTAGAGCTTCAGGGCTACATCCCGTATCCTCACACAGCTACTGTATGCATGTTGGTGCTGGTCTTCCTGCTTTTGCTTGGCCATATGCGGGGGTCCATAGTAGTACATCACTTATGAGTTCGTCCTCGCTTCTCCAGCAGTGTCCTGCGTGCCTGGTTCGTCTAACTTGTATAGTTTTCGTGATGGGAGGTAGGTGGCCGTATAGTTTCTGTCTTGTGGGGTGTTGCCGCCAGGACTTGTTCAATATTGCTCTAGACATTCTTGTGTAATTGCCGTCTAGCTTCTTCAGCCGTTTAGTCAACGTCCAAGTAGTGCATCCATATAGCAGTATAGATACGACCGCTGCCTGTTAGAAACTGCGTTTCATTTTGTCGGTCAGGTCTAATTTCCATATGATCGATAGCCTATCGATAGCTGTCCATGCTTTCGTTAGCCGTGTGTCGATGTCTTTTTCGGTTGATGAAACGCTGCTTCCTAGGTAGGTGAATTTGTCTACTAGTTTCAGAGAGGTTCCGTCTAGTGTGGAAATGTCGCCTGTTTGGTTGTAACACATATATTCAGTTTTGTGTGCATTGACTTGGAGGCCAATGCCTGCGGCGGCTCGTTCTAAGCTATGCAGTTGTGTTTCGGCTTGGTTAGGTGTATTCGCCAGTAACGCTATGTCATCGGCGTAGTCGGCGTAGTCGGCGTTGTCGGCGTCGGTAATTGTTTTTGCGGGGTACCTTCTGCTTCTTTTCTTTGTCTGCTCGAAGCCATTTTCTCTGATTTTGTCGATCGATGTTCTAAGCACGTAGTCTAGACAGATGATAAAGAGGTATGGAGCTAGCGTGTCCCCTTGTAGTACTCCTGCTACAATGTCGAAGTATTCTGTGACTCCATCAAGTGAACGTACTTTCACTTTGGTGTTTCTGTAGAGAATAGTTATTGCTGCTACGGTTTCTTTTGGTAGGCCGTATGCTAGTAGGATTTGTTCCATCTTCCCTCTGTGTATGGAATCGAAGGCCTTGGTAAAGTCGACAAATAGTAATGTCGCCTGTAGGTTTTTTGCCCGTACACCTTCAAGGATTCTACGGATGGTCAATATTTGTGAGGTTGTGGATCTATTTCTTCGGAAGCCATTTTGGTTTTTCCTAAGAATGTTGTCGATTTTGGGTTCTATGCGGTTTCGTAGTAGGGCATTGTAGATTTTGGCTACTATGGATGTAAGTGTTATACCTCGGTAGTTCTTGACTAATCCGAGGTCGCCCTTTTTAGGGAAAGGGAGGATGCATCCCTTCATCCATCTTTCTATCGTATTTTGATTATAGACTGCGTTGCATTGTCGGAGCAGTATGACGTCGAATTGTCTGGTCTTCCATACATCTGGAGGGATCTCGTCAAGCCCTGCAGCTTTCCTATTTTTGATTTTTCTAAGAACTGAGTCGAGTTCTTCTTTGGTGAACGGACCTAGTTTAATGTCTAATTGCTTACTGATAATTCTGGTGATCAGTTCATTCGTTATTTTCGATGGGTTTCCAAGTAGATTTTCAAAATGCTGTTTCCACAGTTTTACTCTTTCTTGCAGCTTTCAATTTTGCTTTGGCTGTGCCTTTCCTTCAACTCACTTCGTTTATTGTTTGCCAGGCTATCCTAGATTGCCTATCTTCCACCGAGTCTCTAATCTTATCTATCTGATTTTGTATGTATTCTGCCTTTTCTTTTAGATATGTTCCAGCTAATTGATATTGTGCCTTTTCTAGTTTTCGGGCATTTGTGTTTGTTGGGTTCTTCCGATAGCTTTTGGAGGCAGTTTTCACGAGTGCACGTTTTTCTCTAACCGCTAATGTTTCCCATGGAACTCTATATTTAGTTTTAGGTTTTGTTGGAATACACTTTGATGCTGCCTCGAGGTGTGCATCAACAAAATTCTCATATTCGTCATTTGGGGTACCTTTTTCTGTCTTCTCTTGTAGTGTCTCGGATCTGTTTCTTAATTCTAATACATATTTGTCTCTAATATCTCTGTTGTTAAGTAGGGCCCAGTCATAGTACTTAGTGGTTGCTGTTCGTGTGACGTTTTTTCGTAGGCTTAGTCTTAATCTGGCCGTGACAATTCGATGATCGGAGGACCCACCCTCGAAAGAGGAGTATGCCTCGCAATTCATTGCGCTATTTTTCCATTTCTTGTTTATAAAGACATAGTCTATCTGTGCTTTACTATTGTTCGCGTATGTGTAGGTCCATAATTTTCCCTCCCTTTTTTGATAGTTTGTATTGAGTGCTAAAGTGCGCTATAATCTTGAGTTCAAATCCAAATCACGCTATAACGTTCACTTTAGTACTAATACTCGTGGAAAATGTATGAACCCCCTAACCCTCCCCCCAGTTATGGGTAAACAGTAGCATTATTGTTTTTCTACAAGGATGGTTTTGGTATTAGATAATCCACGAAGGTTGATATGCCATTAAACAAAGAAACCAAACCAAACTATATAAATACTACATCTATTGGTATGCATATTCATGTAGACATGCTTGCACCTACTCATATATACAATATTGCACTTAAGTATGTTCACTTAGGAACAGAAGGGCTTATAGTGTCACATTTATATATTCAGTTATTTTTTAGATTGAATCCCAGAGTTGGTGGTGAAGACATGGTTATAAGAGACTCAGGTTTCCAAAGGTTAAAAGGGTAGAAATAAAAGGTATATTTCTAAGATCAGGAATGAAATTTAGTATATTTACTCGATTAGGCAATGAATAATATATTAACATTGGAAGCACTGAACACTGAAAACCTAGAAAATATTTTTCTATGATTTTAGGTTTAAACCAAAAGCTGAAAACACCACAATTGCCAAGAAAAAGCAAGAAAAGAAATTGTTCTACCAGTAAATTCTAAAAGTCAAGTTTTCTGGTCTCTGTGTCACCTTTTGAAGGTCTCAATTTTAGTCGTTTTGTTTTTGAAAAGTTCAGTAGGTTATCGTTAAGCTGATAAGAACACATACAGCTGAGCGATAGTCTATGGGGTAACCTTGTAAGACTATAGCGAATTGGATTCTCACTCGGTGCGCCAAAGATGTAACCTGATGCTAATGTTGACTAAAACTATCTTTTATATAAAACTTGACCAGCACTTACCCATGTTATGTAAGGATCATAAGACGATCATTATTTAAAAGATAGACCATAAGGTGGCTTTTATTAAAGTTTGGGATAATTAATCTTACCCATATTATAATATAAAACGCAATTATTTATTTTTTAATATAATCAAATATAATATATACAAAAAAAAACGAAACAAAATAAGAGTACATAAAAAAAAAATATTTGTAACAGAAGGTGTATAATCGAAGAATTGAATAAATTGAATGATTGCTCTTCCCATCGCTCCCAGCTTTCATTGCTAAATTTTCCTTATTTAACAATTTAACTGAATGAGACTGTAAAGAATAAAATTACAATTAATTCTTTTTGTTAATGCATTTCTTTTAAAATTTATTAACGGAATTTTGTTCATATTTTTAAAAAAATGAAATCAAACGATTAATCAATGATACAAAGTAAATATTTATTACAATCAAACTTTCAATATCAATATGCAAATTAGCCTTCCAGTTCACACTATAAACTGCTGTTGGGTTGTGTATACAAATACAATTGCATGATATTAATACGTAGATAAGACCAACAGTGTTGATAATATAATACAATTTCTTAAATTATTAAGATTTAAATGATAATGAAATTATGGAGAAGGCGACGTAAATAACTAAGGGAATTTTGATGTCGGTGGTGACGTAGTTTAGGTTGCAGACAGACAGATATGTGATCCCCATTATGATAAGATAAGGAAAGAAGAGACGCTTTTTTATAAAAGTTTACTTAATTATTTCGCTCTTTCGGACATTTTTACACCATCGTTTGCGGGTGGGTCTTTTACTGGAGTCTGGGTGGCAGCAATTCTGTTGTCTGGTTAGTCCCGATTTTTCCTCAGATTTTCAATTCCACAAGGCTTTTTTTACAAACCTTTCGAGACTGTTCCAAACCTGTTAAACTCCGCTTAAAAATTGACCTTGTGTCATATCCTGCCCGAGCGGAGGGGTTGGTAAATCTAATTCCAGGCACACCAACTAAAATTGATATCACATCACCATTTCACGTTTCTCAGCTTTTTTAATACTCTGCCAAGGTCCCAGTATTTGTCTGTCTTTTTTTTTAATTTTCCTAAGTGATCTAGATGGCAACTTCTTTTTTCTTGTTAATTTACACTTGGTCTGGTCGTCTGGCTGGGATTAGGTGATCCGTTTATATCTTAAAATCCCAGAGAATTTTAAATATCTCATTCTCTAGAACAGATTCTGATTTGTGCATAAGTTATTTGCATATTTGGTCAAATTTTAATCTCTTGAACAATTTCCAGTGGATCACCGTTGCCGCCCACTCGTGTCTAGTCTTGTGCTATTTTTAAGCTAGTTTGCTGCATTCGCTTATTATGTAATTAATCGTTTCTTCTTTGACTCCACACAAACTACACTTGTTATTCTCTGGCATATTATTATTATTATTATTATTATTATTATTATTATTTACTCCTTTAGAGTTTTTCACATCAGTGTTATCTAATGGTCTTTCACTGGAGTTTGAGTGATAGCAAGTCTCCTCAAACCTCCAGGACTCTTCTCAGTATTCTGGTCGTTCTCAACAATGCTGTAGTTTGGATGGTCTCCACTTTTCGTCCAACTTCCGAGCCCTCCAGTCCCTTTAATAATCCTTTAGTTACTATGCCAAGAGCACTAGTTACAATTGGTACAATCGTCACTTTCATGTTCCACGGCTTTTTCAATTCTCTAGCAAGATCGAGGTACTTATCCTCCTTTTCACATTCTTTCAATTTTATTCTGTGGTCAGCCGGGACGGCAAATTCGGCAATTCTGCAAATTCTCTTTTTTTTTTGTTGATTATTATTATTATTATTATTATTATTATTATTATTATTATTATTAACCGTTGTCTTCTTCTTTCTTTTCTTCATTCCCACTTTTTTCGTTCTTCTTATTCTTATTCCTGCCTTTTCTTTTTTTTTCTTTATATTCATCTTATTATTATTATTATTACTGTCCTGTTTTTTTTTTCTTCTCCCCCTTTCCCCTTTTCTTCTTTTTCTTCTTCTCCGGTTGGCCCAATCCTCCTCATCCCCACCATCTTATTCTTGTCCTCTCCCCCTCTTTTTTCCCTCTTCCTGTCCTTCTTTGTTTATTCGTAATTCACTCCGTCTTCTCACCTGATTCTAACTCCCTAATTAAACCACCCTCACGCTTTTTATCCCACAGTCAAAGAATTCATTAACCTTTTAAAATATATTTCTTTTATTTTTTCTTTGTTTTTTTAATCCATCATGGTTGTACCAAATATGACGTCACTCAAAATTTCGACATACGCCAAATGTCGACACAACGTCGCGGCTCGATACTTAAAAGAAAAAGGTAGATATTTCAACGAAACTGACCTTTTAACAAACGCAAAGATGCCTTCTCGATTTTCAGATGCTGCAATCACCGTACAAAGGGAGATAAATCTGGTTTGGTAATTACCAAAACGAAAATGGCAAGAATTAACAGAGAGTAAAGTCAGAGCAAGTTTATATATATATATATATATATATATATATATATATATATATATATATATATATATATAAAATTGCTTTCATATATATATATATATATATATATATATATATATATATATATATATGTAAACAATAGTAATTGTAATTGCAATATATGTAAACATTAGTAATTGTGATTCATAACCGTTTAAAATTCACTTCGAAGCTAATGTTTCCTCGTGGCTGAATGGTTAGAAGCTTTGGTTGACGTTTGAGTCAACCGGGTTTCGATCTCAGCTACGGGAAGATACTGTCTAGCCACTCTGATGAGTCCTGATAGAACGAAACAGATCTGTCTGAGGATGACTATATATAGTGTCATTTTTGCCTTTTTTAAAAAGAGAAGCAAAATAAACTTTACGCTGAATGAGTGACTGTCGGTTTCTCCACGACTAAAATCCTTTGTAAAAGTTTTTATTCATTTAATATAAAGAAATTATTCTAAAATCATGAGAAACCAATAAGCAAGACCGTAGGTTTTGCTTTCTTTGTTTAATGGTATATCAACCTTCGTGGGTTATTTAATGCCATAGCCAACCCTGCAGAAGAACAGTAGGGATACTATTTAACCTCCTATAGCTTGTTGAGGGGGGAAGGATTCATACCTTTCCCAATCTGTAAACCAGAGAAAATAATTGCGCGAGTGAAGTTCGAATTTGCTTCCTTCGTGGCAGCAGTCCAGTTCTTTAGACGTTACACCACAAGGACTCACCCAGCTGGAATTGAGTCTATGAAAATAATCGTGTTGTTGGAATATGGATCCTGGCTCTTTTTACAAATTTAGGAAGGGGAACACCTGTTTGAAAAGTCTAAAAACCAAGGATCTAGTATAGTATTGGTTTCTTATAGTACTTGGCTTTACTAACTGGCGTTATTAACTGGTCATCCATCTAATATGGTCATGAATATGGTCATCGCTGCTTAATTCCTATAGTTGACGGAAAAGGACGATTTCAGCAAGTCACTTACTGAGTGATTGGGTGACTGATTTCAACGGTATGCCAAACTGTTTTGGGTTAATAGTAATTTTATATTTGCTTTGGTTATTTGTGTACCCGAATCGTAGTGTCACGTGGTCTCCCACGGAGACGATAGAAATAAGATTAATACTATTCCCCGTGTTTGAATTAACAGTAGCAAGCCATCAGAGAGTGACCGTTAAGAAAGAATGTAGGTCACAGAGGGGATACCAACAGATGTTGGTACTTGGTAACCTCACTCAGGTCGCCGGACACCAGGGGGTAGGAGATAGAAGCCAAACGATTGGCTGGGACCCCAAAACGGAAGTGGGGACTCCTTTCCGTCAGCGGAAATAGATAATAAGAAAGTTAGTTTTTTGACATGGTTCGTAGGAGACAGAACCAAAAGCCAAGTACTCCGGGTGAAGAAGACGAAAAAATATCTGCGAGACACGAAGAAGCCATTTTCTTCAAGCCAGTGTTAAAAATAGCATAAAGTCTATTAGCCCGTAAAAGAAGAAAGATTCTCCAGTGGAACCCCGTCGAAAAATAAGATAAGTAACTTTGGGACTATTTCTCCTTATACCCAATTTTATATACCACTCTCTCTCTCTCTCTCTCTCTCTCTCTCTCTCTCAATTTGAACAAAAACGAAAGAACAGAAAAGAAGAAAGACATTTATGTTCATGGACTGTTCATTTATTATTTGACAGTGTATGTCTATGTGTAGTAAAAGATTCATGTATTTTAATGTTCCCACATGGTCGAAGTTGTTATTTGCATTGTCTTTTACGAGTTTGTTATGTCATATTTCTTTTCCAGCTTCTGTTCGCCTTATGTTATCTTGTTTAAAATTGTCCTATAAATTCCTTTGAAATATCCCACGGGAAACCGGAATTGCCGACTACTTTAATTAATATTATTTACGTCTAAACCTATAGGTCCATATCTTCCATATTCTAGGGGAGGAAGTTTAGTGGCCTTGGTGGGTGTGTGTATAGTGTGAAATTTGGAACCCCTTGCCAGCGGCGGTCAGTCTGGCCATAAATTAATCCCCCACATAATATGCCAGTTCTTATATGCCTGAGGCAAAACTCTGAACGAGGACTTATTCTACAAGGGATCAAGTGCCAACCTTCCCCCTCTTCACACGTGCGAAAATAAAGTCTCGTTTTAGGATTTTAAAGAATTTCGCGTCACAGTAGGAATTTCAAATACGATTTAGTAATTTACTAAGTTTTGAGCTAAAATGTGGCACAAGGCCGCCTGAATGGGGCCACCCAATGAGACTCGAACTCACTCGTGAAGGTTTGCTGTTTAGGATTATTTTATGCCAAGAGGTTAGGGAATTGCATTCACTGAACATTCATGTCCACATTTTTTTGTGAATTTGTCTCTTAAGGGTTTTTGTACACAATTCTATGGTTTCAAGTATTCCTATCGAATGCTAATAATTTGTACTCAGTTGTATGGTTGGTTGGTTGGTTGGTTGATTTTCATGTCATATCAACCCTTGTAGGTTATTTAGCTCCAAATCAAGTTTATACATATATATGTTAAATATATATGATTTGTTAGCGAATACTTTGTAAGTAACAATCTACACAAACCAGAGTTCATTTGTTTGCGCACAGTTAAATTGTTTCAAGTATTCCTATCAAGCACGAATATAGTATTAATTGTTTCAAGTATTCCTATCAAGCACGAATATAGTATTAATCATTTGTTTGCACGCGGTAAAATGGTTTCAAGTATTGCAATCTAACACTAATAGTTTTATTTACACACAGTTTAATGGTCTCAAGTATTGCTATGTAGCATTAAAAATTCAACATCAGTCATTTGTTTGCACACAGTTTAATCATTAAACATTTCTACTTGACCCATAGATGAGACCCTAGCAGGTATAATCACTCCGGATCAGAGTGGACTTGGGAGTAATGGCATTGATGTGGTTCTCCACATTCCTCAAAGCTCCAAGACTGGAGCCTCACCATGAAATGGTTTAGTGTCATATCCAAGACATACATTGGGTGGGGATGGGGTCTTACGCCTCTACAGCCCCAACCGACTATCTAATACAAATAATCTATAAATACTTAAACAGTTTTAAGTAATTATTTCCATTTGAAAACTGTGTGCAAACTATTTGTTTGCACACAGTCATATGATTTGAAGAAATTAATAATAATAATCCTTTTGTTAACAATAATAACTTCAAGTAATTATTCCTAATACAGAGAAGTCAACGTGGAGTGATGATTTTCGTGGTGGTCTGCGGTTCAAACCGCAATCGCACTAATTCGTTCACTTTGGCATGAACACACTTATCCCCCACCCAGCTACTGGTTAGATAGTACCACAACTGTTCTTCCACAATGATGGTTTTGGCATTAACTTTAAAAGCAAAGAAGCCCTGTTCCTGATTCAAATAATTTACAGTTACATAGATTAAAGTATACCTGTCTAATAAGAATCATTTTCAAACAGATCTATTTGACCGACAGATGGGACCTTCACAAAAAATAACACTCTGGTCAGAGAGGACCAGAGAATAATGGCAATAAAAGAGTATTCGACGTTGCTCAGAACTTTAGCCTCACCACCAGAGGCAGTTTAGTGTCATACTCTGGACACCAACTTTCTGGAGTCTCTCATCTCTACAGAGGATACAGTCGATGTATTTCTAAGCCTCACCGACAGTTTCCAACCTAATTCTAATATTCTATAGACAATAATATGGTTTTAAGCATTCCTGTCTAATACAAATAATTTGCAAACAAATCTATTTGACACATATATAGGACTCTACATGTACTACTACTCCGTATCATAGTGGACCTAAGAGTAATGGCAATGAAGAGACACTCCAAACTCTCCGAAGCTCCAAAATTAGAGCCTCACCACCGAATATAGTTTATTGTCTTACCCAGAACACCTTCTTTTTGTTGGAGTCTCGCCTCTAATGATAACTCAGTGTATTTTAAGCCACCAGGATAGAGCCGGTCACTTGCTGATTCTTTATTGCCTAAAAGGATCAAGCAAAATGTCTATTAATACTATCTACCAACCTTCGTCTTCGTGATTTGACGTGGGTCACGCTAGGTGTTGCTACTGTTGTTGCTGCTGGTGGTGGTGGTTGTGGTTAAGGTGGTAGAGGTGATCAATAGAATGAACTAAATAAAATCTAAAAATTCTAACCGTTATTGACGGGTGTGTGCTCTACAGAGGTCAGTGCGATACCTGTCACCCAAGGCGTCTCACGTGGTGTATGAGTTGTATTTACCCAACCCCCCCCAACACGCGCAGAATGCAACACAAGGTCAATTTCTTAAACGGAGTTTAACAGGTTATTCAGAGTTTTCCTTCTTTTAGACCGGTTGCTATATCAAAGTTAAAGATCCCGGTCCTTTTTACTATTTACTCTGGAAGAATAGTTGGATTCATGCCTCTCTGAAGGGTATTAGTGCAATGTGAAATGCAAACAACCTCGTCCAGGACTTGAACTCGGGTCATCGGGTCCATTTCCAACGATTATAACATTTGTAATGATTAGAATGCTAGACTGTCAATAGTGAATTTGAGTGTCACTAGGAGTCTCGTACTAACGTCTTTGTGCCACAGTTAAGCAAACTTCTGTTTTGCTGAAATACAACAGCAAAAGTCTAACAAATGTTTGTTGTTTTTGTTTTTTATCCCATGGCTAAGAAAAGGAAACTTTAAGAGAGAAACAGAATCTCTCCTAATAGCAGCACAAAACAACGCCGTAAGAACCAATCATATAAAAGCGAGAGTAGATAAGAGGCAACAAAATAGTAAATGAAGGCTATGTGGTGATAGATGCAAAACTATCAATCACATAATAAGCGAATGCAGCAAATTAGCACAGAAGGAGTATACGACTAGACACGATTGGGTGGGCAAGGTGATTCACTAGGAATTGTGCAAGAAATTGAAATTTGACCATACGAACAAATAGTATATGCACAACCCAGCACCTGTCCAAGAAAATGACACACATAAACTCCTATGGAACTTTGACATACACACGGATCACCGAATCTCGGCCAGAAGACCAGACCAAATAATAATCAACAACAAAAAAAGAGAAATTGCAAAATTGTCGACTTTGTTGTCCCGGCTGACCATAGAATAAAACTGAAAGAATGTGAAAGGATAAGTACCTCGACCTTGCTCGGGAATTGAAAAAACTCTGGAACATGCAGGTGACAATTATACCAATTGTAATTGGTGCTTTTGGTACAGTAACTAAAGGATTACTAAAAGGACTGGAGGACTTGGAAGTTGGCGGACGTGTGGAGACCATCCAAACTACAGCATTATTGAGAACGGCCAGAATACTGAGAAGAGTCCTGGAGTCTTGAGGAGACTTGCTGTCACTCAAACTCCAGTGGAAGACCATCAGCGTTAACTGATCTGAAAAAACTATAATAATAATAATAATACTGTTATAATTCTCTACCTACCTTTGTTCTCGAGATTTGGCGTGGGTCATGCTAAGACGGTAGTATTTTTTAGTATGGAAAAGGAAAAAAAATGCATCCATTAATATTTCCACGACAAGATACAAGAGTCATTCAATAAATAAGGAGAATGGCCCTCGTATTGGTTCAAAGGAGGGACCTTCTGGCGTTATAGTAAACATGTTGGTCTGTGACATCGTAATAAGCGAGTTGCATGGCTACGTTCACTTTCAGACTAATGCCCTTAAAGAAAGGTATGAACTCTCTTATTCCCTCCCGTGCCAAATCTATGGGTTAAATAGTCCCACTACTACCCTTCTACAAGAATGGCTTTGGCACTATATAACCCATGTACGTTGATAGACCATTAAAAAAGAAAAAGAAAGAAAAATATTGCAGTGACATTCAATAAATATCGACACTTTGTTAGTCAAAAATTTCTGTTGTTTAAATCTTAAAAATTATTTTCATAAGGGAAAGTTGTGCAATCTAACATTATAGAATGAAAAAAGAATTACTTTTTTTTAAAGTTTTGTTTATTATCAACCTCTAAATGAATAAAATTTCAGTAGTTTTGATTTCTTTATATATATATATATATATATATATATATATATATATATATGATGTTTCAACTATAAAATAAAACAGATGTTCAATGTTTCCTCTAAACTTGTTTTAAACCAGTAAAATAAACATCTCTATGCACAAAAATTCAGATCAATTCATTTGAATTCAAAATAAACGATGTCAAAAATCTGTTCATTTTCCTTGTTCTTAGAGCGATCCTTGTATTTCTTTCTGCTGTCGAGGCGACCTTGGTAATATCAAGTGAATAAATACTTTTATTACGGTCGAAGATAGTCGATAACTTAATGAATAGACTATATGAATGAATATTAGATAGCTAGCTAGATAGATAGATTTGAGGTTGATAAATATTTAGATATGAAGACCTCAAGTAAAAAGATATGTGCATTCTTTTTTCTATAAATATGGCTAACTATATTATTAATATTAACATACGTATATACTTGTACGTCTTTCAATTCTATTCAACTGTGCTTCATATTGACCGGTTTATCCACTTAAATAGATGAAAGAGATTTTTACCCCAGACCCTCATATGCACTTACGTATAAACCTCAGATCTATCTCTCTATCTCTCTATCAATCTGTCTGTGTGTTCATGTCTACCTATCTATCTTTCAGTCCATCTGTCTATCTATCTCACTCTGTTCATACTATTTGTCTCTCTGTATTCTGAAAACAGTGATGTTTGATAAAAATAAAATTTTAAAAAAGAAAAAAGGAAATGCAAAAAATTTAAAGCAATTTGAAAAGTATTTTTAAAACCCTGAGAATTCACTCACTCAAATCGTTGTTGTTGGGAACAAATTTATCAAACCGGTCTCAGCCAGCAAATTCAAATGAAAAGAGTTTTCAACGGAAACAGAAAAAACATTTTTTACAGCGACGTCTCGGGTAGATAATGCATTTAAATACATCTGGATTTTGTGGTTTCAAAAATGGGTTCCGTCACAAGTTGACTCTCATTAGTACAAACATAGATTTGGCCTTCTGAAATTCTACTTGCTTTTCAACCATTCTCTCACCACAAATATATTATTCTACCTATGGAACGCCGCTTCAACTCTCTTGCAAAGATCTTTTATTATTATTATTATTATTATTATTATTATTATTATTATTATTATTATTCCGTGTTAGTTTTTTTTTTGTTTTGTTTTTGTTTTTGTTTTTTTTTTGTTTTTGTTTTTGTTTTTTGTTTTTTTGGGGGGGTCATATTCTTCGAGGCTCTGAATTGTTACATCGATGCAATCCTCGACGCTGGCGAATCCTCTTCCTCCTTCCTGCCTTGTCATATAGAATCTGTCAATGTTATCACTTGGGTGTAAGGCCTTGGAAATCGTCATTTTCTTATTTTATGATCCATCTGTCTGAGTTTCTGCTTTGTTCGTCTTAGGAAGGGTCAAAAGTATGTATCTTACCCAACCCCTCCACACGAGCAGCATGAGACACAAAGTCAGATTTTAAGCAGAGTTTAACTGGTTTGAATTCCAAGCTTTCCTTCTCCTAAACCGGTTGCCATACCAATTTTAAAAAGCCCTGTATGTCCAGCTATTAACTCATATCTGGAAGGGTCCAACTGGAAGGGAGACTGCACGGGTATATATTTCTTTGATTGGATTTCTGCCCCGAAGTTTAGTTTCAAATTTTGTTTTTTTTGTTCTTCTTCTGAAGTCCTTTCTTACTTTTTCCTTCACTTACATTTACTTAATAATAATATCTGCTTCGAATATTTCCAGGTATTTTGTGTTTTTCTTTTTCTCCAAGTGTTTTGATCATTTCCTGACTTATAAGTTCTATTTTTTCCGTTGTCTCTTTTTTATTCTTTTTTCATTATAAGCATAGCACATTTTTCAATCGTAAATTCAATCCTTTTAACTTGGCTGTAGATTCTAATAGTCTGTATTTCTTTTTTTTTTTTTTTTTTTTGTCATTCATAGCAAAAATCTTAATGTCATCCATGTATGTGAAGTGAGTTATCTTTTCTTGCAGCTTTGTCAATTTGTAGCCTCTTTTATTCTTGTCTGGTTCGTCTAGACGAGCTCATAAGAGATGTACTTCTATGGACCCCTTCACATGGCCGAGCAAAAGCAGGGCGACCAGCTCGAACCTACATACAGCAGCTCTGTGTAGATACGGGGTGTAATCCAGAGGACCTGCCAGAAGCCATGATCGATTGGGAGGGGTGGCGAGAGAAGGTCAGGGATATCCGTGCTGATAGCACAACTAGATGATGATCATCATTTTAGGCACTCCATACGAATTTTTCACGCCAGTATGAACTGGTGGTTTTTCACTGGAGGCTGAGTGACAACAAGTGTCCTTAGGTCTCCAGAACTCTTCTCAGTATTCTAGCACAGTGCTGTGGTCTAGATGGTCTCGAATCTTGCTCTGATTTCTAGTTTCCCCCACCCTCCAATCTCTTTTTGAGGTTTTTGTGGACTGTTCCAAGTATGATAATCTTTTGTCACTGCTTGCCAAATAACGTCTGCTAAACGCCTCAACACCACGTTGTGTTGATACTTTTTTAGACAAGATTAGTCGGTCGCAGGTTTCAAAACCGTACAAGCCACAAGTTAGCTTTACGAAGGAGACAAAGAAAAAAACGAATGCTGAGAATAAACTTGTGATTTCTTTATTTTCTCCGCTAGTTTTATCCCGGTCGATGGTGGGAAGCGTATGACACTTGGCAAAATGAACTTAGGTTCTGATTCCTCATTATTGCATTATGGAAAGCATTCCCTTATACCACGAGGTGTCCAAGAAGCCAACTGATAAATTTTCCGTGTCTTGCGCCAAACTGCTCCTTACTATTTAGTGTCGTAACTCCCCCCGCCTCTCTCTCTCTCTCTCTCTCTCTCTCAGATTATCCGTCTTCGGGTGGTGTAATGGTTAGCAAGCTAGACTAGCAAACCTTTACGAGAGAGTTTGAGTCTGATTGGGTGCCCCATTCATACGGCTCTGTGCCAAATATAAGCAACAAAGTTTTAGAAAATTACTACAGGTTGTTTCCAACCAACTAAAATAGTTTTTTTTTTAATGATACCTTTGTGTATTAACCTTTGACCTTACTAACGGCGAAGACTTGAGTTTATAATGGACATTGAAAATTAACTCTTTTATCCCAATCGAGAAATCCTTCTCTTTCTATTTTATCATCGATTAAAAAATGCCTAATTTGTTTTAGATATTGTCACGTGGTCTCCCACTGAGAGGAGAGAAATAAGAAATTTCTCCTACCCTTCTGTGTTTGAATTAACAGGTCTCAAACAGACCGTTAAAAGGAGGAATAAGGAATGTAGGTCAACTCCTCGGCCTGCCTGGAAGTAAACTCCTCGGCCTGCCTGGAAGTAAAGAATGTAGGTCAAGCTATCTGTTCTCCGTAACCTCATCCCGGGTGGATAGAGATAGTAGTCCGAATGAATCGCCGGGGACAGGGTGAAGGAAGAAGAAAGAGGCTAAATGATTGGCCAGAACCCTAAAGCTGGAAGTATCCCTTTTCGTCAGAGGAAATAGGGATAAAGAATATCAGTTTTAGGACAGCAGTTGGTGTGACAAGATGTGTTGACACTGTCGCCAAAACTCCGGGTGAAAAAGCGAAATAGAGCTCTTGGACAGGAGATAGCAGACGCCTTCAAGCCGAGCTCCATAGAATTCCGCTAGCCCGTTAAAGAAAATACTCTGCGAAGAAATCGGTCGAAAAAGCTAAGTACACCGTAAAACCGTTTTCTCCCTCCACCCTTCCTAAATATTGCAATTATATATTCTTTCTCTCAATTTAAAGAAGGAAGAAAGAAAAGAATAAGGAAGAAAGACATTTGTATTTTGATATTGTCTGCTGGTAATATAGCCGGCACGTTAAATATGTGTTTGTGTCCGCACGTATTAAAAACCTTGTTATATTTTAAATGTCTCCTCGTGTCGAAACTTATTCGTTGTGTTGTTTGCCTGTCGAGTTGCCTTTTTTTGTGCATTCCTTTTCAGCTTCAGTCGCTTCAATTTATTCTCTAAATGTCCTATTCGCCTTTAAAAATATTACACGGGAAATTGAAATTGTCGACTACGATAAATAATAATATTATATCTAAACCTAGAGGCCCATATCTTCCATTATCCTTGCGGTAGGAATACGAAGTGGTCTGATGGGTGTGTGTAACGTGAAAATTTGGAAACCCCTTGCCAGCGGCGGTCAGTCTAGCCCCAAGTTAACCCCCACATTATCAGCCAGTTCCCCTACGCCCAAAAAGGGAATCTTAACTTGGACTTATTTTGCGAGGGATCAAGTGCCAGACTGCCCCGACTTCACACGTGCGAAAAATAAACTCCCGTCCTGGGACAAATATTCTAATGGCACCGTCACAATATCCTTTTCATATTAATATGCATACACATCCATCAATATTCATACATTTATGCAACCTATATTCCCAGACATTCATACAGATAAAGGTATATACACTGTACCTATACGCATATATACTTATATAAACATGCTTGCATAAATATTGCATACATATACGAGGATCATTAAATAAGTTTCCAGACTTTTTTCGTATGGGCACTTTTATTGATAGTACACACATGAAACTATAGTCCCCTTCGAACTAATCTCCTCCGGCTGCAATGCACTTATTGTACCGTTCCAACAACTTCTGGAAGGCCCCATCGAAGTCCTCTTGTGTGAGCGTGTCAATAACCTTCCTCAGAACCTCTTTCATCTCCTCAATTGTCTCATAACGACGGCCTCTGAGGTTAGGGAATAAGCAAAAGTCACAGAGACCAAGGTCTGGACTATAGGGAGGATGAGGAACTGTCTTGATGCCCATTTTGGTCAAATAGACTGTGACAAGGATGGAGTTGTGGACTGGTGCATTGTCCTGCTGGAAATGCCACAGACCCGATTTGAAGAGTGCTAGCCTCTTCCCAAGGAATCTCTTCCTGAACTCCCTTAAAACCTCAACATAGTAACCCTAACCCTAACCCTTTGGCCAATCAACTCTGGTGTATTGACTTCCTTACTCCTCCCACACCTCTCATCATCCCTCACAGACTCCCTGCCTTTCTTGAATCTCTTATGCTACTTAAAAACTGATGCTCGATTCATGCAAGATGGTCGAAAAGCAGTCTGAAGCATTTCATACGTTTCTGTGGCATTTTTTCCCCGTTTAAAGCAGAATTTTATTGCATATTGTTCTTCTAAAGTGTCCACACATCCAGATTGCATTTTAGAAATTCACCAGCTATGACAATCAGGCTTTAGTAGGGTGTATTCCAATTGCTTCTGTAGCAGTTCATTTCAACCTGAAATCATGAAAATTAGTCAGTTATCTCATAAGATGTATAGCAATAACATAGTGAATTTTCAACCGTCTACGACAATTTTAAATGCCTGTACAAAAAAATTGTGGAAACGTATTGAATGCACCATGTACATTATTGCACTTAAATATGTGTACCTTGGGGCATAAGAGCTAATAGTGTCACACAAGGATACCGACTACAATTCCTATCACTTTCATGTTCCACAGCTTTTTCAGTTCTCAGCCAAAATTCAAGTATTTGTCTATCTTTTCGCTTTCTTTATTTTCACTCTATGATAACAAAAAAGATGACAAGATTTTTTTTCTGGTAAATAAATACTAAGTCTTATGGTCTGGATTTTAAAACCCTGAACAAATTTTTATGCAACACCATTCCTCCCCAATCTTCTTTAACAATCTTATTGGGAATTTCTACAAAGATTCACTGAAATCCACCGGAATATCTAAGAAGAGTCAGCCAACTAAAATTGACTCATTTCGCATAATTGTTCGGGGTAGATCTCTGTCTCGTGTTTAGTGTTCTTTTGTTATTGTTTTTGTTTTTTGAGATTTTGAGGGTGAGACAGTCAAAACGGTTTAATGTTATCAATGTCGATAACAGAATGGAAATGACATCAGCGTCGGACACTTGTATGGGGGCACAAGATGCAGAAGAGACAATAGTCAACAAAGAAAAATATGAGTGACCATTTGCAGACACAATTTAACCTTTTTCCTGCAAAAAAATTCTTGTGCAGAGTTTATCAGTAGACAATGAAATAGCAACCAGCCCAAACAATAGACGTATTCCTGCAACAGTCGGAAACCCAAGCCAAAACCTGCAACTTCCAAACTGTAACTGTCGAAGAAAACAAAAAAGAGAACACATACGAGACGTATTCATTAAAGGTATCACTTCTATATTAATACGACGACATTTACTGGAAAAACATTCAGGTCATTTCAGGAGGTGGATGAAATAGCCAAATCATTGGAACAAGCAAAGAAACAATCTGTATACTATGAACAAGGTTACATAATTACCGCCCCAATAATAAAATATCAACCTGGCTACTAAACAAAAACACTAGACCTAAAGAAATTTACTTCTTTTGTGGAAACTCACGCCATCTGCATCATCTATATCCGGCTCGGGATGCTGTTTTATATGACACTTGTAGCGAGTTAAATAAAAAAAAAAGGGAGGCAACAATACAGCAAGTAATTTAAAGTTCTTCCTCTTTGCAGTGAAAACAATTAAGGTCCGGAGCGTAATTTAGCGTTCTTTCTCCTAAACTTCGAAACCTTGGGTCGGACCTTCGCACGTCTAATTACTCTTAACTTCTTAGAATGGCAAACGCACATAAATATCACCGTGAGAACAACAAAAACACACCCGCTTCCCTATAGACTTGAATGGCTAAACAAGAAAATAATATGGTGAATGACTACTGACGTGAAAACCAGTGCAACAGGAATAAAATGTGTTTTCAGTTCGGCGACTTGTAGATCACAAGGTTACCGCGACTCCATCCTCTCTGTCTTTGCGTCTTCTCCCCTTCGCCTCTCGAACCAAAGAAAAACTTGGTGACCTCAAGTACTCAACGACTATATATAGACTTGAAATAACTTTTACCATCATCAACACACAGTAACAAGTATTTACTGTAATCGATGAATTCTCCCGCTTTCGATTAGCCTTTCCCTGCAAAGATATGACCAGTAAAACTGCCTAAACCAATTGTTTTCAATTTTAGGTATGCCCATTATGGTGCACGCCGATCGGGCAACCGACTTCTTTTCAGTAGAAACAAGTAAACTACCAGCATAAGAAGGATATTGCAACATCAAAAACAAACAAATACCATCCGGAAAGTAATGGACAAATAGAGAAGCTAAATGGCACCCAATGGAAGGCTTTTCGGCTAACTTTACATTCCCGTAACATACAATTCTCCCTTTGGGAAAATGTCTTACCTCATCTACTCCACTCAATCAGATTGCTACTCTGCACTGCGACAAATGCACCCCCCCATGACAGACTATTCAAATATAGCCAGAAATCCACTTCCGGCTCCTCTATTTCATCTTGGTTAAACTAAGGGCTGTATATATTAGAAACCACGCCAAATCAAGTAAGCGTAACCACCCCACCCCACCCCAGCTACCCTTGTAGACATTAATGCTCCTTTGGCTCATATGCATTTACCCTCAGTTGACGAAAGAACAATGTGTGATATATAACCCCCAAATCTACTGGTGGGGCAGACAGTTGTACTAACCATACAAAATCCGTAAACATCCACGAATTACCGCTGTATAACCTGAAAACGCAATCGGTGAAAACGAGAGGACCCCAATCACCGGACCAAAGGAAACTGTCAAATCCAGTGAGATTGACGCCAAAAATAGAGCCCCTCCCCCAACTAAATCTGTGCGTTAAGTCTTCGAGAATACGGAGAATCACTGACAAATACAGAGATTTTGTAACTTGATAGAGAAATACCTACCCCCACTCGACTTTCTTAATATGTCTTGAAAGAGAAAAATGTTGTAAATTAAATCATCCTACCCGGACCATTCCTATTCCATTCAATTAAATACAACTATTAAAGCACGCCTAATTATTGCTCCCTCTCGCTAGGTGGCGCATAAGCAGGCACACCATATATGAAATAATTTATGTGTATATTTGTTTGGTATTAAAACCTTTTCTAACGGTTTTTCAGTCCCTCTATCTTTGTCTTTTTTACTTCAGTGATGTTTGTGTTTAATATATGATACAGTTATTTTTTAATAAATTTAGCGGTTGTTTTTGTTTTTTGTTTTGATATTTTTTCTGTTTTGTCTTGGGGGGGGGCATAACTTAAAACAGTCTGATGTTATGTTCAACCTCGTTCTGACAAATCCTGCAACCACATTAATTCCAAATTTTATAGCACATTGCCCTACCCTTGGACAACATCGGTATCATGAAGAAGGCAGCATGGGAAACTACCAATCATACTAACTTGGATTAGGAGTTTTCGCATCAGGTGAGAAATAACTACAGTTTGATTCTTGAGGTCCTTCCTCCAGACAGAACCTATCCCCTCCTCTCAAAGAGATAGGGGGAGGGTTTATTGACTTGAGGCTGAGGCTTCCCACAAGAATGATGCCTACGAAATTTCTAGCTATAAAAAGCTTGATTCCTGCGTGGCGTTCAACATTCAAAAATGACTTTGTGTCTATTTTAACTTGGTGAGAAGCTATAAAAATCAGTAGAGTCGAAATCCAAGCGCAGATTCAAAGTCTCGCGGCTTTAACAGAAGTCATAACAGATAAGAAAAGTTGTAGATGTAAGGGAAGTAACTGAAATCCGAGTGTCTTCCCTTGATAATAGACTCCATCACAGGAATTCTCACAAGTCGGTAAAATCATATGCCACTAGTTTGCGTTTATATTCGGGTTTTTCCGACTTCTTTCCCATCCATTTTTGTTAAAAAAGATACTTCGTGAGAAATTGTCAAAGGAAAAGGATATTCAAATGTGTCTCTTTAAAGATGAATCTTTCAAACGTGCTCACCCTCTCTCTCTCTCTCTCTCTCTCTCTCTCTCTCTCTCTCTCTCTCTCACACACACACACACACACACACACACACACACACGTGTGAGTGTGTGTGTGTGTGTGTGTGTGTTAAGGGGTTTCTAGAATAATTACCATTGGAATTTTAATGAAATTGTCGGGATGCAGTGTCAAATAATGTGGTCTATTGCTTTTAAGCAACTAAGATAGATAGATAGATTGATAGGAACAGAGTGAAATTCAAACAGACCAACAGAGAATGTGATTGTAAGGGAAAAAGAAAGGAAGAAAAATTCGAACAAACTTAAATAGATTAGTTTAGTTTATACTGACTTTTGTGCAAATGCAACTGGAAAGCAACACTATGCAAACCTTAATTCATGCGGCGTGCCTGGATCAGTTTGCAAACTATTATACAACCAGGCTGATGACCTATTTAGCATGAACAAAATCCTCTTTCAAATGTTCAATAGAACAAGATATTCTGCTGGGTGTATAAAAAAACAACTTTTATTTTCTGGTCTATTCAACCCAGATTTTAGATATTTTTCTTTTCAATTCACATTTCAGATATTTGTTGCAATTCAAGTTTTTCTGTGTCATTTTTATTGCACTCTTTAGAATAATTTTACTGATAGACAAACTTCTACATAATAGCTTACAAGCTTGCGAATAGATAGATAGATAGATAGATTTGAAAAGACTGAGATAGATAGATAGATAGATAGATAGATAGATAGATAGATAGATCTTAACAAAATGAGATAGATTATGCTAATCCGGGAAAATGCAATTATACAAACATCTATTGACACAATCATACCAAAATTCATTTATGCATTGTGCATAATATATAGAAAAAAACCCAAAAAACGAACAAGGTATCTCACCATTTATTCCAAAATCAGTTCAAAGGTTGATAAATAAAAACCCATTTTACATTTCTTGCTGTTTGTCCAGGTCAATTTGCAGCCACTAAACTGATAAGCGACGGCCTATTTAGTATGAAAAATAACCTTTCAAATTAACAACAAATAGTTCACTCTACCGTACAAAAAGAAGGGAGTTTTTTGTTGTTGTTTTTTTTGTTTTTTGTTGTTTTTTTTATGGGAGAATGCTTCCTTCAGCTTAAAGTGTCCGGATCTAAATGCAGACTTGGGTTTAAGATAAAATGTCGCCTTTTCTTTGGTCCGTTGCTGTTTGACTTCCCCAGGCTTTTTAACCCTAACTCAAAGCCTACTAGTGTTTATTTCAAAGACGTTGTTTTTTTCTAATTCAACGGACCGTTACATTATAGCTTACAAACTTGCTCGTTATATATATATATATATATATATATATATATATATATATATTATTATTATTATATATATATATCCTAAACGAAGCTGTTTACATTTCTCAGATCGCTAAAACCCGCGGATAAGTTACGCATCAAACAATTCTCCCGCCAGCTATGCACAAATAGTAGGACAGACTGACTCTTTGAACTTATGACAAACAGTCTGCGAGAAAGAAAACTCTGAATTGAAACCACCTGCAAATTCCGCTTAAAACATTGACTTTGTGTCACATTCTGCTCGTATGGAGGGGTTTATATATATATATATAGTGAGAGAGAGAGAGAGAGAGAGAGAGAGAGAGAGAGAGAGAGAGAGAGAGAAAGAGAAAGAGAAATGTAGCAACATTACAAAAATAAGCCCTTGCATAAAATATACTCTAGAAAATTGTATCGTAATTGTAAATGTTTATTGTCCATGAATTTATAATAAAATACATAAAACGAATTATATATATTATAGTAAAATACATCAAATCTCTTCTGATTCACCCACTTAACTCTTCACACACCTAACTACTAAAACACACAAAACACAGACCCACAGACATCGACACTGTAGAAGAAAATAACAGCTACCGGATGTTGATCCAACAACGGCCAGTGTCAAACTGAGAAAGTCATGGCTTCTACGCATAAGCTCCGCGCATAGTCTATTCAAAATCCCCAGAAAATTCAGTTATAAAAAAGGTCTATTTTTCAACCAATCATTTTTTTCCACAAATAGTATTTTCTGGAGCCGGTGTCTGAAGTCGGGAACACATAAATAGGGCAAGTGGAGGTCACACTGGCAGTTGAATCCTCGGCTGTCACCGAGAGCGTCATCCGACAGCACCGTCAGACCAGATCTAACCCTTGCCACCGACCAGATAAACGCCTATCAGCCGGCTAGATATTTCATTCGCTTGTTTATTTTATTTATTCAATAAACAAAATAAACTAAATCTTCTTATCAGTCTTATTTTTCTTGCAACCACACGCTTGTATATAACATATATATATGTATACAGACCACGACGAAATAACCCCCTGAAGTTTGGAAGACAAAAAAATTTGATGATATGCTTCTCCGATTATGCAACACATAATATATACAAAATTCAATGGACGAATGAATGAAAGGTTGTTATCATCCCTTTTCTCCAAGAAAAGAAACCACAGAATCACTAAAAACAAAAGAGGAATAACTAACGAGCGCAGCGGCTTAAGAGGTTTATAATGCCCGGCTTCTCAATCGTATCCAACCCGAAATCGAGAATTCTCAGGAAAAATCAAAACGGCTTTCGAAAACATCGCTCCATAACTTCATAGCTTCTGACAATTCGTTGAATCATCGAATGAGTACAGGCAAAGAATCTCCAGGCAGCACTACTGTTCTTAGTTTTATCTAAGGCATTGGATTCCATACAGAGAGAAAAGATGGAGCAAATACCACTTGCATATGGTCTCCCAAAGAAACTGTTACCGTTATAATAATGCCTTACAAAAGCACGAAAGTAATGGTTTGCTCACCTGATGGACACGCAGACCGAAATTATCGCTGGAGTTTGTAAAGAGAAATATCACTACCGTATTTGTTTATTCTCTACCTGGGTAAGTCGACACGAATAGATCGAATAAAAGAAAATGTTTTAACGTTAAAAATGACAAGTAGCAGAAACTATGACTGACGCAGACTACGCAGATGGTCTAGCGCTTCTCGAAAATACACCAGCCAAAGTACAATCCCAATTACATAGCACAGAGGAAGCAGCAGGAGTTCATGGGTTTTAAACAAAAAGGAGCCACATCCATTCGAAGTGGCAAGCCTCTGAAATTTGTAAACTAGTTCGCGTACCTCGGCAGCAACATCTCATCGACTGTAATTGATGTCAATAGAGACGTTCTTCTAAGGACTTCCACGTATGAATGCGCCAGTTTTGACTGACCATACATCAGCTCTGAGCGGACACAGGATGCAGTCTAGAGGACCAGCCATGAGGGAAAGATGGTAAGTATAGATAGCACTTCGTGCTGTCAATGCGACTTGATGATGATGATGATGATGATGATGATATATCCAAGGGTCATTTAATAAATAAGGGGAAATTTTTTTGTAAAAAAAAGGCAAAATAATTTTTTCACAATTTTTTTCTCTTAATGTAAACACAGTTTAGAATTGGCTTTCATCAAAAATTATCTTAATCTTGCAAAAATAGTTGTTTTGAGGCTATTCAAAATGGTGGTAAATCGGTAAAGTGCTTCGGTAGCTGTAAAATTTACAGAAAAATGTGTGATGTATGGACCAGGCTAATTGCATTTTACATAGCACTAATACCCTTGGGAAAGATATGAATCCAATTATTCTCCCTCCAGCTATGGGTAAATAGTAGGACAGACTGGGTTCTTCAGCCTTGGTGAGGCAACTAGTCTAGGAGAAGGAAAACTCTGAATTGAAACCTGTTAAACTCCGCTTAAAAATAGACCTTGTGTCATATCCGGCCCGAGCGAAGGGGTTGGGTAAATATGAATATATGAAGAATGTTTTAGAAAAAAAAAATGTTTACAAATGGGCTAAATTGTTTAAAAAGGGTCGAAATAGTTTTGAAGATAAAGACAAGCCAAGTAGGCCGACAAGAGCAAGAACACCTGAAATAGTAGATTTAGTTAATGCACTCATTTTGCCCGATAGAAGAAATTACAATTGAAGACATTTCTGAACAATTAGGGATTTCTATGGATACAGCACATAACATTGAATTGATCAGCGAACTGTCTGTCCTATTTAAACAAACATATTTTAAAGAGAAAATACCGCCTATATACGTGGTGCATTCAATAAGCTTCCAGACTATTTTGTACGGGCATTTAAAATTGTCGTAGACTCTTGAAAATTCACTGTTATTGTTATACATCTTATGAGATGACTGACTAATTTTCATGATTTCAGCTTCAAATGAACAGCTACAGTAGCAATTGGAATACACCCTACTAAAGCCTGATTGTCACAGCTGGTGAATTTCAAAAATTCAATCTGGACGTGAGGACACTTTAGAAGAACAATATGCAATAAAATTGTGTTTTAAACATGGAAAAAATGCCACAGAAACGTATGGAATGCTTCAGACTGCTTTTCGACCATCTTGCATGAATCGAGCATCAGTTTTTAAGTAGCATAAGAGATTCAAGGAAGGCAGGGAGTCTGTAAGGGATGATGAGAGGTGTGGGAGGAGTAAGGAAGTCAATACACCAGAGTTGATTGGCCAAAGAGTTTGGGTCAGGGTTACTATGTTGAGGTTTTAAGGGAGTTCAGGAAGAGATTCCTTGGGAAGAGGCCAGCACTCTTCAAATCGGGTCAGTGGCATTTCCAGCAGGACAATGCACCAGTCCACAACTCCATCCTTGTCACAGTCTATTTGACCAAAATGGGCATCAAGACAGTTCCTCATCCTCCCTATAGTCCAGACCTTACTCCCTGTGACTTTTGCTTATTCCCTAACCTCAGAGACCGTCGTTATGAGACAATTGAGGAGATGAAAAAGGCTGTGACGAAGGTCATTGACACGCTCACACAAGAGGACTTCGATGGGGCCTTCCAGAAGTTGTTGGAACGGTACAACAAGTGCATTGCAGCCGGAGGAGATTAGTTCGAAGGGGACTAGAGTTTCATGTGTGTACTATCATGTGTGTATTTTTCGTATGGGCACTTTTATTGCCCATACGAAAAAGTCTGGAAACTTATTTAATGATCCTTGTATCTACAGAGAGAGACGGAGAGCGAGAGAGAGAGAAAGAGCTTGCGTGCGTGCGTGCGTTGTATGTATGTGAGAGAAGGATTTGAATTGATAGATAAGAAAGAAAGAAAGAAAGAAAGAAAGAAAGAAAGAAAGAAAGATATGAAGAGGGTAAAATCCAGCCAGTCGAGGAGAGCGTGAGTGTAAGAGAAAAGGACAGAAAGATTTGAATAAATTTTGATAGAGCAAAATACTTATTATCTATTAAAATCTCTCTCTCTCTCTCTCTCTCTCTCTCTCTCTCTCTCTCTCTCTCTCTCTCTCTCTCTCTCTCTCTCTCACACACACACACACACACACAGGTACGTGAGATTTTGATAGATAGATAGATAGATAATGGTGCCTTGTGCAAATGCAACTAAAAAAAAGCAACATAGAATTATAAAAATCTTAATTCATCTTTGCATTGTTCATAATATACATAAGAAACAAATGCCAAAATATTCACTGTATCTTCTCTTCGCCTGACCATCTCCAAAACTAATGAATACAAAAATTAATAAATGAATACGTTTATCCCTATAAAATGCATTATGTCCATACTAGTCTGCAAATTCTAACCTTGCTGATCACATATTAAGCAGGAAAAAATATGCCAAATAAATCTACAAATAGAAATTTTACAAAATTTAATTAAACAACATTGTTACCCGGGCGCTAACTTTTTTTTATGTGTCCTTGGAAAGTTAAGATCTGAACGCCTGGTTATGGCTTACATAAGACGCCATTTTTGTTTTCAATTCCTTTATCAGAGAGATATGCAATGATTTTTAATCCTGCCTAAGATTAGTGTAATTTTTACTGCATTCTTGAAAAAGCAACATCACTTAGAGATAAATAAACTACGAGCAAGCTTGTTTAATTTACACAGTACTGGCCATAATTAGACATCTAATCTTTTATAAAAACAATTTTATACTAATGCGTGTAGTCCAGAGGTATAGAATATGTGTCGCCTGAGGCAGCTGTTGAGTTTGTCGACCCACTCTTCTTTTACCCAAAAGTGCCGACCAGACGGATCACTTCCCCTTTCGCACTTAACTAGCAACGATAATGACGAAGAGCAAAATTGATATCGTCCTTGAGAGTGTGGTACAATTTTATTTTCTGTTGATATATTACTATGGTCCTATAAGTGCATGTCACGCTGCGAGCCACTTGTAGGTCGAAGTTTCCGGTGGATCTGCTTGTCCGGATTTCCGTGTCCACGTTGTATTGTTTGACCCACAGGAAAGTTGGGGAAGAGCTGATTCGGACTTCTCTTGGTTCTGACTGGGTCGGAAGACAGCCAACTTTACCGGTGCTGTTAGCTGGTCAAATACTTCAATAACTCAGGAACGCTTGTTAACAGTTGTAAATAATAGCATTTATTCTTTATACAATGATTTAAAAAAAGTCATGTACAACAACAACAAGGGGTTTTAGTTCGGAGATAAGTTGACTGGCGATGACAATTAGCCTCGAGTCAGTTTTGACCAAATTAATGTTGCTAGGGACGATCAAGTTGAGGACTCTGGGTAACGCGGCAGTGGTGGCGAAGAGGGTAGCAAGGACTTCAAGTCTTCGGTCTGCGGAACCAGCTTTCAATCTATTCCCTATTCGGGATCTTCTCTTATGGGGGTCCAAACCTCTGAATACATGGCTCCGATTGGCCAGCTAATAGAAACACTGGACCAATGGCCCCAGAGTGCAATCATCGGAGGCGGGGTAGAGAAACCTCACCCCGAGACCCGTGTTTAAGCGGACTGGCAATCAAAAACTATGGCCCTGCATTGCGCGTTTTGGGCAAGGGGAAAATCTTCACCCCGCTTTTCTTTGATTGGTGAACCACCCGATAATATTCTAATATTGTGTTAATGGCCTTGTGTCAGGCTTTTAGCCGTAATTTTCCGTAGATTCGCACTCGGCAGACATTAGAATATGAAATAAAATTTTGCTTTTCCATCCCGTCAATCAAAACCCAGATCGGCCGATTCGACCCTTACAGTAAACAATCTTGGTGTCCTTGTCACTTTAACCCATTCTAGCGCATGGTATCGCCAGGTGCGAATACATTATTATTATTATTATTATTATTATTATTATTATTATTATTATTATTATATTTTTCTACATTACCTTACCAAAAGACTATAACTAATCTTCAACAAATTATCACAATTGGTCCTAAATATTTAATTTAATATCGCTAGTCAACTTGTAACCCTATGATAGTGTTACATTGCAATATGAACGTAGCTCATGTGTTGAACAGCGACATCGTAGCAAGCAAGTTTGAATTTCTGATACTCAAAGTAAATATATGAACTTCCTCATCCTTCCAGATTTGAGTTAAATAGTATCACTACTGTTCTTCTACAAAGATGGCTTTGGAATTAACTAACCCATAAAGATTGATATGTCATTGAACAAAGAAACCAAACCAAACAAAGAAATGAACAAAAGTAATAAGAAAAATAGATGTTTTATTGCTATATATCTTTTAATTGTTCCCAATAAGATTCTACCATAAAATTCATCGTCAGAAGAAAAGTTTATGTGATGAAGATTTTAAGAGTTTTTAAAAGAGTTTTTATGCCTCAAAAGAATTTTATTGCCGCTCGTTTTCTTACAAAAAAACAGTGAACGCTTCTTACTGATGTCATCAAGTTTATTTTAACACCGCGAAATTGAAAAACGAAGAAACAAATAACATTCAATAAAAGAACAACAACAAATACGTTTCAAAGAAATAGAAAACAAGAAAGAAATGGCACAAATTCTCCCCATGTCACCTGTCCTAACCAGCCGCATAAAACTAAATAGGGCTTGTATATAAGTTCCCTTAACCAATTTCCGTTTAGGGTGTCCAAGACCCCAGCAACCGATGGTCAGCACAAAATGGAATCAACAAAACCCACCCAACAACTCCAAGACTGGATATTGTGGTCGTAGTTAAATTGATATAACAAAAAACAACAATATAAAAATAAGGCACAGTTAATTTAGCGACAGTTACAAGAAGAGACAAAAAAATGAATTGGTGACATAGCATTTCCATTCATTGAATAAAAATTTACTTTTTGATATCTGTCCTCAGCTAGAAAGTTATTGCAGCGGCGGGGATTTGATTCTCTTTGCCGACTGCCTCTGACTGATGAGAAGTCAAAATCTTGATTTTAGATTTTGAATCTGGTGTTCAACTGGAGTGAGGGGTTCGACTGGGTATGGAGTTCACTTATCAATTCAAGTTTCAAACTGCTTTTGAGGAATTGTGTAACCACTGGATCCACCCTCTCGACTCGAACCTAATTTAATTTGTATTTCTCGCCCATACCTCGTACAAGTAGGGTCTTAGAAATCTCTTATTTCTCTCACTCTCGCTAAATTCAACTTAACCCTCATTCTTGGGCCGCCACAACAGTCTTTCGTGATGAATCTGATTTTTAAAATTCGTACGTGAACGGAAGTTCCGAAAATTATTAAACGACAAGTATTTTCCAATCAGATCGACCACACACACATTTTTAATGCAAACAATCTTGCCTCTGTTTCTGATAACTTCGGTGACAAACCAGCTGGCCTTTTCTACCTGTTAAAGTCATTTTTACTTGTTTTAGTTTCCAAATATTTTCTTCGTTCAAAAAATATTAAGCAATTAAAATTTTCTCATCAGATTGTTTACCCTGGATATTTTTAATGCAAACAAACCTGTTCCTTTTTGATAATTTCATTTTCTTTACTCTATTATTTCTCTAAGCCATTCTATCTTTTTGTGGGAGCGGGGAGGTCCCCGTGGCGTAGTGGTTAAAGCGACGGACAACATCATAATATGAACCTCTATCTTTTTGATTTCCAAATGTTTTCTTTGTCCAAATAATATTAAGAAAGTTAGATTTTCTTAAGAGTACAACACTTTTTACTTACTCTACTCATTTTTACTTCCTTATTAACCCTTTCCCGGCTCCAGTATCACAACTTAAGTAATAATTGTTTACAAAGGATTATTACTTGTGAACCATATAACTGTGTGCAAAAACAATAACTATTATTAAATAGAAATAATTACAGGAAACCATATAATCATTAGTATTAAATAGAAATATTTGAAACCATATGATTATTAATATTAGATAGGAATACTTGAAACCATATGATTAACCGGCTCATTGGCCAGTGGGTAGAGTGTTCACCAATGATCCGGGAGAGCTGGGTTCAATTCCAGGTCGCGTCATACCAAAGACTTTAAAAATGGCACTTAATACCTCCTTGCTTAACACTCAGCAATATAAGGTACGTATCGAGGGTAAAGTGGAGCAATCCTGGGAAATGAGTAACGCCCTCCCCTACACCTCCTCGGTGTCGTAGCTATTGAAAAGGGAGCCTTCTGGTCGCCACGACTACGGTCGCCAACTTTACTTATATAATTATTAGTATTAGATAGGAATACTTGAAACCATATGATTATTAAAATTAGATACTGCACAAAGGTGTTATGTTTTGACCCTTCGACCCGACCCAAAAATGCTATTCCAAGGTGATGCACCGGAAGGAAGTGACACATTCCGATGGCCAGTAATCGAAAGAGATTGCGTGGGCGGATTAAGGCTTATAATATGGGACAAGGTGAAGGTCCCACGGTGCCACTACAGTGATGCACCGGAAGAGAGTAACCTCTGAACTGCATGACAGTTATTTCCGCTTGATGACGATTAAACATTCGATTTCAAAGATCCAGTGGGCGATCGTGTGGGCGTTGAATTATTATATAATTGAGTTGAGTTGGGTGCCAAAGCAGTTGCCAGCAGACGTCCAGAGAGTTAGAGACCAGATGTGGTAGGGAAAACCACACCCGACCGAGGGGAACCTCGGAAACCCCGATGGAGTTAGGGGTCCAGAGAAGATGCTGATAAGATGCCATAAAGAAAGCCAGCATCCAGCAGAGTGAGCCCTAGGCCTCCAGTTGAACATCAAGAGAACAAGAAAGACACAACGTGACGGTCATAAGTAGTGGGGGTCAAAATATGAAGTTTATGTTCGGTCTCCAACACCCTCTCACATGCAAACCTTGAACAACCCTTTCGAACCCTTGCAATAAAGTGAGAGGTTAATATTTTTCTAAAGAAGTCTTCTTGCGTCTTCCTTCCTGCGTCTTTATCATGCGTCGTTTATTCATGCGTCTGTCTTTGATGTTGTGTCGTTGTGATGCTGAATGATGATGTAGATGACTATATAACAAAAGGGACAACAATTTTGTGTGGCCAACATAGCCTTCCTCAAAATGATGGTTCTGATTTTTTTACACAAACAATTCTTATTGTAATTCTAAACTGATTTTTTTTAAATTAGTGGTTTATTTTCTCATTGAATAACTATTTAAAATTATTGTTAGAAATAAATACCTAGTTATTGATAAAACTTTACTTCGTTTGGTACACTAGTTGCTTTCCTTCTTTCTTGTTGTTTCTTTATGTGTGATCACATGAGTACTGAACAGGCTCATTGCTGCATAGCTCGACTGATCTGAAGTCTGATTGGCTTGAGAATATCAATGAACAAAGTACACTTTCAGAGTATCATCCCTTTCTTTACCCCATTGTCTAAATGTAGGTACGGGTTGGATTTATTGCTCGACGCCTCAGATCTTCTTTATTAGGGAGGAATGCCGAGGCTACTAAGCAACTGACCTGTTATATCCCACTACGTTGGAATAAATCTCGCTTTAAACATGGTTTGTTTTGTTTTTTTCAGCTTTTTAAAGTTTCCTTTGCTTGATGCAACTGGAGTTAATGACCCTGTGCAAATCCAGAAAAGGACGCTGATCAAAGGTCCGTGGTAATGTACAAAAGATTACATAGAAATGTTATCTTTACACTTATCATTTAGATAAAAGTAAATTTCACTCATATACAATTCTTATTTTACTGAACAATTAAATCCCAAAATTTACATCTTGAACAAGCTATAATTAGCAAATCAGCTATATTCATTTAGTCTTTCCCATTTCTCCAACCACCAGGAAGCTGTTGGGTCTTGACTGATTTCTGATATACGAGGATCATTAAATAAGTTTCCAGACTTTTTTCGTATGGGCACTTTTATTGATAGTACACACCTGAAACTATAGTCCCCTTCGAACTAATCTCCTCCGGCTGCAATGCACTTGTTGTACCGTTCCAACAACTTCTGGAAGGCCCCATCGAAGTCCTCTTGTGTGAGCGTGTCAATGACCTTCGTCACAACCTCTTTCATCTCCTCAATTGTCTCATAACGACGGTCTCTGAGCTTAGGGAATAAGCAAAAGTCACAGAGACCAAGGTCTGGACTATAGGGAGGATGAGGAACTGTCTTGATGCCCATCTTGGTCAAATAGTCTGTGACAAGGATGGAGTTGTGAAGTAGTGCATTGTCCTGGTGGAAATGCCACTGACCCGATTTGAAGAGTGCTGGCCTCTTCCCAAGGAATCTCTTCCTGAACTCCCTTAAAACCTCAACATAGTAACCCTAGCCCTAACCGTTTGGCCAATCAACTCTGGTGTATTGACTTCCTTACTCCTCCCACACCTCTCATCATCCCTCACAGACTCCCTGCCTTCCTTGAATCTCTTATGCTACTTAAAAACTGATGCTCGATTCATGCAAGATGGTCGAAAAGCAGTCTGAAGCATTCCATACGTTTTTGTGGCATTTTTTCCAAGTTTAAAACACAATTTTATTGCATATTGTTCTTCTAAAGTGTCCCCACGTCCAGATTGCATTTTTGAAATTCACCAGCTGTGACAATCAGGCTTTAGTAGGGTGTATTCCAATTGCTGCTGTAGCTGTTCATTTGAACATGAAATCATAAAAATTAGTCAGTCATCTCATAAGATGTATAGCAATAACATAGTGAATTTTCAAGCGTCTACGACAATTTTAAATGCCTGTACAAAAAAGTCTGGAAACTTATTGAATTATAGGGACTTAGATATAACTGTCGTGTAAAAAAAAGGCTGAATTTTTCTCTTATCTTGATGTTAAATGTATTTACCCAACCTCTCCGCCCCGGACAGGATGTAACTCAAGGTAATTTTTTTTAGCGGTGTAAAGCTGTTTTGAATACAGAGTTTTTCCTCTCCTAAACTCGTTGCCTAAGCAAAGACTAAAGAACGGAATCTGCCCTACTATTTACCGATAGCTGATTGTGGAAGAAGAAGAAGAAGAAGAAGAGAAAGGTTCATGCCTTTACAAAGAACATCAGCTCAAAGTGAAACTCAAACAGCCTCATCCAGGATTTGAACTCGGTTCGCCCATTCCATTTCTTACGACAATAACCGTTACACTAAGTGTGTCTACAAACGTTTAAAGTAAATTTTGTATTTCTTTATGTTTTTGTACATTAGCATAGAAATAATGAAAACTTTCTTTGTTGTGCATTCCTGAATAAACACTGTTGACTCGATGCAATTATCTTCTTTGAATATGAGACATATAATCAATTTAATGAAGAGATCAGTGTGCTTACATATTTATCTTAACAACTCCAGTGTAACGAACAGGATATGACACAAAGCTAATTTTTAAGTGGCGTTAAACAAGTTTGACGAGTTGCCATACAAAGATTAAATAGTCTGCCCTACTATTTACCCTCAGCTGGAGAGAGAATAGTAGAATTCATACCTTTCTCAAGATTATTAGCGCAATATGTAATGCAAACAGCCTTGTCCAGGATATAAACCTGGGTCATCATGTTAATTTCCTCAAACGACAATGTCCTTAAGCGTCGGCCATGTCTAAAAAGATTCCGGACTAATCCGACCGTCCCTAAGAGGCTTCAATATAACTAGAACGTTCGTTCGTTTGTTTTTATCGGTATTAAATTTCTGCTTGTTATATCTGAATGAAATCGCATCTTCAAAAAGGACTTTGTGCTTTGATGAGTGGTTATATTTATATAACAACCCGGCTACATTTTTTTCTTTGTTACCACAGTAAATAGGACAAATCCAAGGTTGCTGCAGTCAAGTAACACAAAAATGTAACATTTTCTTTTTTTTTCCTTCTTTCTTTCTTGTTTAACTGAGGTCGAATCGTTTTTCAGCTTTCAAAATAGCTCTAGTTTTTATCTGTCTATACAAAATATGTTGAAAAACGGCCAAAGGGCTTTGTTTATGGATTGAGTAGCACATTTCTCGGAAAACAACTTTAATTTCTGCACAGATTCGACATTTTATCGCAATAAGGAAGCCCGTCTATAAGAATTTTCAATGTATTATTCAACCTAAAGGATTTTACTTTCTGCCACGACGGATAGAAGAAAGAATCAATTTTTTTCAACTCTAAACCAAATGAACCAATTCAATTAATCAATCCGATTAAAATTCGTAAAATCCTTGATGTATACAGGAATGAAATACACCACTAAAACAGGTAAGAGCTAATTTTCATTACCTCGGTTTAATGATACTCTGCATATATAAGTAAGTAAAATTGACGACCGTAGACGAGAGCGAATTGAAGGCTCCATTTTCAATAGCAACTACATCGAGGTGCAGGGGAAGACGCTACTCCTTTCCCTGGATTGCTCTACTTTACCCTTGATACGTACCTTATATTGCTGCATGTTGAGCAAGGAGGTATCAAGTAGCATTTTTTGACTCTTTGGTATGACTCAACCTGTGTTTGAACCCCGGTCTCCTAGGCCACTGACGAACACTCTACTCACTAGACCTATATATATATATATATATATATATATATATATATATATATATATATATATATATATATATATATATATATATATATATATATATATATATATATATATATACTCTTGTGGAACCAAGAAATAGTTTTCATGTCTCTGGGAACCCCTGCAGAAATTATTATCAACCATTATTAGTCTATTTATTACTGTTTCTCACGGGACCCTTAGCGACCTCTTGTGAAATCCTTGTGGTCTGGGGAACACCAATTGAGAAACGCTGCTCGAGTCTTAATGTTAAACTAATTTAGTGTATTAATGAGGATTAAGGATGTTATTCCGAACAGAAAATTGATATTGCGATGAGTTGAAAATTCTATCCAGAACAGCATCATTCCAACATTACAGGAAATGAGCACAAAAAGTTTTCTGTATAGTAATACATATTCATCAGTCTTAAAAAGACCGTTTCAACAGCAAACACACAGTGTGCACTGGCCCAAGCCAGGATCGTAACTGATCGCATCTAAAAAAAATATGGTAAAACATTAACTAGATGGATTTATCATTGCAACTTGCCTAAGTTCACTTGCACTACACAAGCGACAGTTTAAAATATGGGGGTATTTCCGTCGTCTCCTGTACAAACATTGCCCAGTCGGCTGGGGCTGTAGAATATACCGACTGCACCTCTGCACAGGGGGTAAGACCCCCCACCACCAACGAGTGTCCTGGATATGACACTAAACAATCTGATAGTGAGGTTCCAGCAATGCTGGAGCTTTGGGGACGCGGAGTACCCCTTTATTGCCATTGCTCCCAGGTCCACTCTGGTCCGGAGTGGTAGTACCTGATATGGGTCCTATCTATGGGTTAAATAGAACTAAACCGTGCTTCTTTCACTATATTGATTTTTGCATTAAAACTGCGTACTTATGCTAAACTGAATTGCTCGAAATAGAACTGTTTTGACGTTTAAACTGTGTACTTATGCTGAACTAATTATCAGAAATAAGACTGTTTGACATTTAACTCTGTGTATTGCCCAGTCAGCTGCGGCTGTAGAATACACTGACTGCACGTCAGCAGAGGGGTAAGCACCCCCCCATGAGTGTCCTAATTATGACTCTAAACAGTCTGATGGTGAGGGCCCAGTAATGCTGGGGCCTTGGGGAATACGGAGCACCCCTTCATTGCCATTGCTCCCAGGTCCACTCTGGCCCGGCGTGGTAGCATCCGATAGGGTTTTATCTATGGGTTAAATAGAACTAACTGCGTACCTATGCTAAACTGAATTGTTTTATTAAACTGAATAGCTTGAAATAGAAATGTTTTTGACAATTAAAGCGTACTTGCATTTAAACTGCGTGCTTATGCTAAACTGAATTATTTCATATAGAACTGTTTTTGACATTACATTGAAACTGTAATTAAACTAAACTGAATTGTTATATATAACTGTTTGAATAAACTGAATAGTTTCAAATAGAAATGCTTTTGACAATTAAACTGTGTACTCATGCTAAACTAAATTGTTTTGAATGGAACTGATTATTTACATAAAAATGGATTTGGCGTTAAATAACCTACAATGGTTGATATGCCATAAAACCCAACCAACCAATCAACCTGTACAAAAAGCAACGGTAGGAATTTGAATTCGGGTTGCCATTCTCATCTCTTAAACAAATAATTTTATCGTGTATGATGTGATTGATAAATGAGGCGTCTCTGTACAAATAAACAAAATCAAAATGGATATTTTCGGTATATTTTTATTTGCAAAAAAAGTTTTGATTTTTTTTTTTTAGTCATTGAAAAATGAAATTAAAAAATATCAACACACACACACACACACACACACACACACACACACACACACACACACACACACACACACACACTATAAGAATAAATTAATATCTTGACACAATTATCATTCTTTTAGAAATCAAAGACATGAAACTGGGGATGTGATGAGTTAGATGTGTTGACGAAAAAAATATGAGTCTAAGTTCAAAATATAAATATTTGTTAAGATGAATATTTTTATGATCATTAAGTTATAATTTTAATAATTCAAAAAATATGTAGCAGATAAATTATAGAAAATAAAATGGTATCATATTTACATTACAGAAGATTGGAAAAGATTATTCGAATTGTCGAAGTTAAGCTATGATGTCTCTGGTTAATTCTTAAATGGGTGGTAATTTACTAAGCTTTTTTGCTTAGATGTGGCACAAGGCCATATGAAAGGAGCACCCAATGAGACTCGAACTCACTTGTGTAGGTTTGCTAGTCGAGATTGCTAACCATTACACCACCAGAGGAATGGGTGACCACAAACGATTATTAGATACAAAACACAGCTTAAGGCCGACGTATCGAACGGCAGAAAACTAGGAAAAATATCAATTAGTATTAAACTAAATCGATTTCTTTTTTTTTTTTTTTTTTTTTTGTTCTTTGAGTTGGGGGGTGTTGTTTTTTACATTTTTCTATGAAAAAGCAATAGTACAAATATAAAACCATTAATAAAGGAGATTTAATTGGAAAAAAATTGTTGAAAATAATCTTTAGGGAAAAAAGGGATGATTATTTTCCTCCTGAATAATTTGTCTTTATTATTTTTTTTTTTTTTTTTTTACAATTTAGTTTATACATATTGCTTTTATTTTCCATTATATAGAAAAAAAATTCAATTAATAAATATTGTTTTATTTTACAATATATAAATTTTCCAATAGAAGAGAGAGAGGGAGAAACATACATACATACATACATACATACATACATGTGCATAAGGTGGTCAATGAAGGAAAAAAATAATACAAAACATTTGTATGGGGGGTTTTCAGTCACATAATTTTGAGATATCAAATGCTTTCTTTTTCTTATTGACCAAAGGAGATCAATTTTATCAAAGTCCTCACGAAGAAATATTTAGACCGTTTATACTTTCAAAAATATTCCATTTTCAGCTTGAACTAGAATGAAAATATTTTTTAATTTTTTCACAATTTATCGGGTCGTTGGTCTTTCTACTTCGCCTTTTTATAGGTTCAATGGCACCATATTCTCCCAAAAATATTATATTTTGCTTCAACTCCTCAAAATATACGTTGACAAGTTTATTTTTCAACCTTTTTATTTTATTAGATTGTTTGTCTGAGACCTTTATCGTGAATTTTTTTTTGCTGTTTTTCTCTTTCAGAACAAGAGACAATCCATTACCATTTATTTCTAGAAATTCCACAATTTTCCCCGTCATTTCTGCAAAAATAAAAAAAGAATTAAATAGCATTATATAGAAAATCATGCATGTTCTTAGTATCACCTTTTGTCAGTAGACCAGCCAGAGGAGTTGTAAGGTAATAATGGAATAATAAAAAAAAACTAATGTGTAAGGTGAGAGATATTTAAAAAAGAAAGGAATTTGCATATATACATATGATATTTATAAATACACATAAGCACACGCATATATATAAATTATAAACACACATACATAGTCTTCTTTTGTTTCTAATTGTATACCAACCTTCGTGGGTTATTTATATGTAACATAAAAATCATTAGAAATGAATTTTACTATAAAATGATTTGTAATGATTTTTACATTGAGAATACATTAAGAATGATTTTTACTAAAAAAAATGAATTAGAAATGATTTTTACAATGAAAATTCGTTGGAAATGATTTTCATTACAAAAATGTACTACCATTTTAGTAGCTCCATACCAAAGGTTTAGTTTGGTTTGGTTGGTTTTATGGCACATCAACCTTTGTAGGTTATTTAACGCCAAATCCATTTTTATGTAAATAATCTGTTCTATTGAAAACAGTTCAGTTTAGCATAAGTACACAGTTTAATTGTCCAAAACATTTCCATATCAAACTATTTAAGTAGTTATATGTAATAATTCAGTTAAGTGTAAATACAGTTTTAATGTCGCAAAACAGTTCTATTTGAAATAATTTAGTTAAGCATAAGCACGTAGTTTAAGTGTAAGTACGGTTTAATTGTCAAAAACGTTTCTATTTCAAGCTATTCAGTTTATTCAATTCATTTTAGCATAAGTATGCTGTTAGTTCTATTTAACCCGTAGATAGGACCCTTACCAGGTGCTACCACTCCGGCCCAGAGTGGACCTGGGAGCAATGGCAATGAAGGGGTACTCCGCATTCCCCAAAGCTCCAGCATTGCTGGAACCTCACCATCAGATTGTTTAGTGTCATATCCAGAACACTCGTTGGGGGGGGGGTCTTACCCCTCTGCAGAGAAGCAGTCGGTGTATTCTACAGCCCCAGCCGACTGGGCAATCCATACCAAAGAAACTCATTCCAGTTATATATGATATAATTGTAAAATTCATTTAATTAGAAATGAATTCCACTTACTTTCTGATAGGCATTTATTAACTTGCCAAAAGGGATATTTCCGAGGTTTTATCGGTCTTTTATCACCAAAATCATCGAGCGGACACGTGTATTCATTTTTCTTGTAAGGCATAGTTTCAGCACAACAGTTATAGCGATCTGTAATAGCATAGATTCCACATATTCTGAAGTTCGAATAAATTCTTTCTTTTCTTTCATAATATTGATATGGTTTCTTATTTATGCATTTAAATTTCTGTTTGTTTATCAATGTGTTGTTACAGCAATCATGGTCTCTATCGTCGTAAAAGGAATCATTGCACAATGATGGTCGGCAGTTTTCTTGGTCCGAATTTCGCTTGATCCATTCTACTCTGCCATTACAACAACTGTTAAAAAGAAAACAATGAAAAAAAATCTATTGATCCTGTTATATTGACAATCAAAAAGAAAACAGACTATCACAAAAAAATAAATAAAATAAAATAAGATAAAATATTATTATTATTATTATTATTCAATTACAGAAAATACCTTCTGAACAGCTATAGTTTTTAATACTCTGCTTGACCATGAAATAGCCTAAATGACGATTTTCAACTCTTTCTCTACAAAACTGTATATAGTATCAACATTTTAATATATTGGTTTCTTTGTTTAATGGCAAATCAACCTTCGTGGGTTATTTAACTCTAAAGCCATCCTGTAGAACTGTAGTGGTGCTATTTGACCCATCGTTGGGGGGATAAAGAGGGTTCATACCTTTCTCGAGGGTAGTAGTCTGAACTTGAACGTAATAGCATGACTTGAGCTTGAACTTGTATACAACGATGTCACGGTCCAGAACGCTTGTTACTACTTCACGGGGACTCTCCCTTCAATACTAAATAGATTTTTTAAACAATTTCCGGAAAACATCTGTTTCTTTTGTAGACACTCTATATTAGATTTTTTTTATTATTCTGATTTTGTTTTAAAATTTTACAGATTTTAATATAAACAGATCAAGAAATGTTCACTGAGTAGGTGAACCATGTAGGAACAACTGTATTTATGGTTTATATTTTGGGGAGACATTTTAAAAAAATTATTGTAAATTAAACATCTATTTAGAAATTTTCAAAACACAAAATTTAAATATTCCTGAAACTAATCAATCAATTAGCCTAAAAGATTTTAGAAACACAATTTTCTATAACAACAAAAAATAAAATGAAATAAAAATAAATTGAAATCTCTTCTTAGACGTAAAAACGTATAACATTTAACTTGAACATAACTTTGCACAATAGAAGGGAGACAACTCATATATTGATTTCATGCATGGAGGAAGCCTGGACTATCTTTATTTAAAGAATATAAAAATACATAAAAACTATTCTCAACTTATTTCAAGATTTGAGTTACCGCCCTTGAAACGAGATTTGGGCAGCAGGATTAGATATTGTTTCATTTCTTTCTACTTTTCGAATTCCGCAAGAAATAACCGGTCGGAGGTCAGTTTGAAATAATGACCAGAATCTGAATATGATAATGTTAATAAAACCACCAGCCGAATAATATTAACGATCCTTCCAGAAATGAACAAGGTAGGTACACAGACAAATGGACCATAAAACAGAGAAAATGGTGACGTTGTACAAGACCCAACCCGCAATAGATGACATAGACAAATTCTATGTGTCAAGAAAAGTGGTAGGAAAATAACTCGACAGCATTGAGGATTGTGTAGAAGCAACAATTCACAGACTTTAAGAATACACAAAAAAGCAGCAAAAAAGATTGATTACAGCAACCAACAACAGCAATATCAACAGAATTAATTAAAGGACAAATAAAGAAACAACAACAACAAAAACTTGAAAACAAAAAGGGGAAGAAAAACAACAGTACGGATACTTCAGACGAAAAACTAGGGAAATCGCTCATGAGATAATCTGGACATGGATAATGAGAAACCTCACGAGAGAAACTAAATCTCTGAATTCCAGCACATAACAATGCCAGAATGACTAATTATTTCAAAGTAAAAATTGATAATATACAGAAGAATAGCGAGTGGAGGTTGTGTGCTGATAAAGATGAAGTAGTTGATTACATAAAAAATGAGAGCAGTAAACAAGTACAAAAGAAATACAAGAGTAGGCATGACTAGATAGGAAAAGTGATCGACTGGGAATTGTGCAAGAGATTAAAATTTGCCCACGAAAACAAATAGTATTTGCACAAACCAGAATCTGTCAAGAAACTGAGAAGCATGATACTCTCTCAAACTTTGAGATACAAACGATTATCAAATCACGGAAGATCAGACCTAGTGTTAAATAACAAGAAAATAACTTGTTATCAGCTGGATTTTGCTGTTCCAGCCGACCACAACGTGAAAATGAAAGATAAACAAATACGAAGATGTTCCCTGATAACTAAAAAAAAAGCTAAGGAACATGAAGTTAACTGTGATATCAATTGTAGTTGGAGGCCTTGGATTTTTAAAAAGATTGAGGGAACAAAGGTTGGGGGAAAAATCGAGGCTATGCAGTTACAACTGGTGTGAAAACTCCCTAGGAGTAATAGTAGTAGTAGTAGTAGTAGTAGTAGTATAAGAAGTCCAAGCTGCCCACTGAATAAAACTGAAAGAATTTGAAAAGAAGGATAAATACATCGACCTTGCTAGGGAATTTAAAAAAACTGTAGAACATGCAGGTGACAATTATACCATTTGTAATTGGTGCGTTTGGAACAGTAACTAAAGGATTACTAAAGGGAGTGGAGGACTTGGAAGTTGGCGGACGAGTGGAGACCATCCAAACGACAGCATTATTGAGAACGACCAGAATACTGAGAAGAGTCCTGGAGACTTGAGGAGACTTGCTGTCACTCAGACTCCAGTGCAAAACCATCGGCTAACGGTGATGTGAAAAGCTCTAATGAGACAACAACAACAACAACAAGTGAAAAAACCTCCCCAATTCAGATCTGACGACCAGGCAAAAAAACATGTCAGCTCGTGGAACAATTCCAGCAGACCATGAAATGAACAGAAAACAAAAAAAACTAGATAAATACCTGAACTTTCCTAGAAAATTAAAAGAACTGTGGATTGGAAAAGTGACTGTGGATCTATTATAATCAGAACCTTTGGAACAACCCCATTTGCTTGTATACCTAATTTCGAGCATGACTCTTCGAATTTCTCTGTAGACTATCTTAGTTTCTCAAATATAACAGAAATTAAAGGAGTAACATTTTGTTTTTGAAATTCATCATACGCAAACATGAAATATCAAAATATTTTTATACTTACATAGAATTCTTGGCTGGTTGAGGGTAAACAAAACCGTTGCAACAAGTAAAGTTATCTGAAGTGTGTTTTTTGGTACATTTAACAATACTATGAACTCTTCCGTGTTTGCACATCTGAAAATATTAATAAAAAATAATTATTAGGCCATTTATTTTAAAGAAATATTTGATAGATAGATAGATAGATTAACAACTCTAAGGTAAAAACGGTACACTTCATGAGCATCGTTAACGAACTAAACTTGTAAATAATTGTTAATTTGCCTCATATTTCAGCCTTAAGTAACTGATAACTTGTGGTTTGGTGCTAAACTAAGTTACTCATTTGTTGTAATATGTACTTTTAATTTCAATCTAATCCTACCTATACATTCCAGGACAAAAATGACGAAAAACATATTGTTTACAATTTTTGAATTATCAAAATCAGACATATGAAAGATGAGGTTAAGATACATTTAAATTTAAAATAAGAAATTTCAATTCATTTTTTATATCTATAAATACATTTTTGACAAAGATATAAAACCACCCATAAAAACTAAAGAAAAAGAGGACTTAATTTAATTGAAAATTTTAATATATATATAGTCTACGTAATATAAAAGCTATTAAAACTGTAAAACTTAAAATATTAAAAACATAAATGGCTAAAAGAACTAAATTATCTGAATTTGAGAAAAGCGAGATTACAGCTCTGAAAAGAGTCAGAAAATCTCCGAGAGAAATTTCGAAGGCCTTAGGATGCAGTAAAACCGTTATCTGCAATTACTTGAAAAGTCCAAATAAATATGGAACAAGAAAACCAACTGGCAGGCTAGAAAAATTATCACCTCAATTCAAGAGAATAATCGTTCGCGGAGTAAAAAAAAAAAAGAAGAAAACTTCGTCGACATCAAAAATATTGAAATCTCTAGTAGATGTTACTTTCAGTACAAGAACAATTAGAAGGCATTTAAACAATGAAAAAGATAAGCATAAGAAAAGAATTCATCGTCCAAAGTTAATTATGAAGTACAAACGATTGGAATATGCTTGTGGGGGAGGATCGTTTATAATCTGGGAGGGGGGGGGGCGCTTCTCATCTTTAGGAAAACTTAAACTACAATTTGTCAGTGGTCAAAAAAAGCAACAGACTATATGAAAAGGCTAAATGATTTATCTCTCGCACAAGAAGGGTGTCATCTATGTGGAGATTTTTCAGCAAGATTAAGCCGCTATCCATAATGCATCAATAACAAAGAAGTACTTGCTTGAACAAAAAATATGACTTCTTGACCACCCAGCGTGTTCTCCAGACCTCAATCCTCTAGAAAATTTGTCGGGATTGATTACTACAAAAGTTTATGAAGGAGGTCGACAGTACACAGCAATTTCTAAACTCAAAAAACGCAATCTTAGACGCATGAGAAAAATACCTTCGGTTCAACTTCAGAAACTAGTTGATAGTATGCCTAACCGAATTTTTGAGGTTATCAAAGCTAATGGCAGATCTACAAAATATTAAATAAAAAATTTGCCTTTATATTCTATAGTTCTGCTTATTGGTCTTATATTTATGTCAAGACAAAATTTTAAAATTAAGCATAAATACTAATATAGATATAAAAAAATTAATTGAAATTTCTTCATATTTTAAATTTAATTGTCTTTAAGCCATATCTTTCATACATCTGATTTTCATAATCTAAAAGTTGTAAACAATATTTTTCCTTCAATTTTGAGAGTGGTCTTATATTTTTATTCAGTCTTATTTTGAGAGTGGTCTTATATTTTTATTCAGTCTTATTATTTTATTTTATTTTTATATGCTCGATACAAGATATCAAGCGGTCTGTGTATGTGTGTATATACTGCAATCTTTAAATGCAGTAAGCATTTTATATATATATATATATATATATATATATATATATATATATATATATATATAATGGTTACCCCAACTTGACAGACTTGTCTTCACCGAAATTACAATTCAGACATCCTGATTAATAATCAATTCAAATTTATGAAAAATATACAAGAAGTGTAAGATGAAAAGGTAGTACGAGGGGCATACGATAAGTTTCCAGACTTTTTTCGTATGGGCACTTTTATTGATAGTACACACCTGAAACTATAGTCCCCTTCGAAGTAATCTCATCCGGCTGCAATGCACTTGTTGTACCGTTCCAACAACTTCTGCAAGGCCCCATCGAAGTCCTCTTGTGTGAGCGTGTCAATGACCTTCGTCACAGCCTCTTTCATCTTCTCAATTGTCTCATAACGACGGCCTCTGAGCTTAGGGAATAAGCAAAAGTCACAGAGACCAAGGTCTGGACTATAGGGAGGATGAGGAACTGTCTTGATGCCCATTTTGTCAAATAGTCTATGAAAAGGATGGAGTTGTGAAGTAGTGCATTGTCCTGGTGGAAATGCCATTGTCCCGATTTGAAGAGTGTTGGCCTCTTCCCAAGGAATCTCTTCCTGAACTCCCTTAAAACCTCAACATAGTAACCCTAACCCTAACCCTTTGGCCAATCAACTCTGGTGTATTGACTTCCTTACTCCACCCACACCTCTCATCATCCCTCACAAACTCCCTGCCTTCCTTGAATCTCTTATGCCACTCAAAAACTCATGCTGGATTCATGCAAGATGGTCGAAAAGCAGTCTGAAGCATTCCATACGTTTCTGTGGCATTTTTTCCAAGTTTAAAGCAGAATTTTATTGCATATCGTTCTTCTAAAGTGTCCTCACATCCAGATTGCATTTTAGAAATTCACCAGCTGTGACAATCAGCTTTAGTAGGGTGTATTCCAATTGCTGTTGTAGCTGTTCATTTGAAGCTGAAATCATAAAAATTGGTCAGTCATCTCATAAGATGTATGGCTATAACATAGTGAATTTTCAATTTTAAATGCCCATACGAAAAAAGTGTGGAAACTTATCGTGTGCACCTCGTAAGATTCTTTGTCGTTGGATTATAGTGGCATACACTTGTACAATACTTATGCTATTCTCTTTGTCTATGTGGCAATAGATTAGATAACTGCAGGTTTTCTTTCAGAGTAGTGTCTCTTTGACTTTTACCATCAAAGAATACTTACAGTAAATGTTTGATACTGGAACTTATGGATTTTGGAGTTAACTTGTCTTGAAAGTGTTGCCTTCACCACGTCTTTGTCATGAGATTGAAAGCTCTTTTACCCTACAATATATAAGTATTCTCTTACCTGATATTTAGAGTTGATCGTGACACCGTGTCTATTCCCACGAGGTTTACAACACTCATCGTCATCTTTGTTTTGTTTTTTCATTTTGAAAGTATCACAGCAAACTTCATTCTCGGGATCGAACGCTTCGTAGTTGCATGAGTGCGTTCCAATTGGAAAAATTCTGTAATCTAAAAAAAAAAAAGAAAATAATGAAATTTAATAAAATTCTCAAATTATATTTTTATTTCGCTAATGAATATTACTGTTGCATACACAAGCATCGTCCTTATCGCGAGTTTCTCTCTCCTGATATATATATATATATATATATATATATATATATATATATAGAGAGAGAGAGAGAGACCTATTGTCCACACATATATTAACATACCCATACACATAAGTAAAATTTTATATATATATATATATATATATATGTGTGTGTGTGTGTGTGTGTGTGTGTGTGTCCTTGTGGTGTAATAGTTAAAGAGATGGACTGCATAATCGAAGTAAACGAGTTGGTACTCCAGTCGCGCTATTACGTTCACTTTCGGGCAAATACCCTTAGGAAAGGTATAAACCCCCTTATCCTCCCAGCTATGGGTTAAATAATACCAGTACTGTTTTTCTAGGAGAATAACTTTGGCGTTAAATAACCTACAAAGGTTGATATGCCATTAAACAAAGAAATCGAATCGAATATATATATATATAAAGAAGCCGATTAACGAATCAGATTGCGTGTTTTGCAGTCTCGCGTAATCAGAATGTAAATGAATTTAGTTTTAAAACATATTCTTATAATGCAAGGGAGAGAAGCAAGATATACATTATATATATATATATAGAGAGAGAGAGAGATGTGTGTGTGTGTGTGTTTGTGTGTGTGTGTGTGTGTGTGTGTGTGTGTGTGGACTCAGGCTTTGAACAATTGACTTTCTTTTCATAAAAGCAACATTAAATTACCAGAAAATAAAAAAAACTATGTCTGAAAACACTTTTATGAATGCTGTAATGGAATCTTTAAAATGATGCCTGTATGGCCTTCGTGGCGATAGACTGCGGAATCGTAGTAAGCGAGTTCGTATTCCAGTCGCAATTGGGAAAGGTATGAACCCCCTTATCCTCCCAGCTATGGATTAAATAGTTTCACTACTGTTCTTCTAGGATAATTGCTTTGGCATTAAATGACTTACAAAGGTTGATATGCCATTAAACAAAGAAACCAGAACCAAACCTAAAATAAAGCCAATATATCAAACTGAGGACAACTCATTCTCCAAATAAAAGAAAAAAATACACACACAAAGTGCATCCTTGTAAACATAAAAAATATAAAAACAACTTCTGCAGAGGCCAATGGTTTTCACGAACGATTAATTCAATCAGGACATTCATAGACACAATACAGGAATTTAAACAAATCCCACTCCTCTCAAAATAGTTTTTGCTATAACAGCTAGAAACAATGACAACCCAAATCATTATTAGTCTCCTGAAGAGAACCAAAGAGACTTAACACGTGTAGAGCATAATTAAATGAAATAAAAGCCTAAAATACCACATTCAAATTCATATGTGGAACTATTCATATTTATATATATATATATATATATATATATATATATATATATATATATATATAACAATTTCGATTAGATTTAGTCTTTTTTGTTGTTTATGGCAAAGAATGGAGGATACTAAAAGACATTCTTTTATTAATAAATTTAATACAATTTAATAAAAAAAGAAATATATCACGCTTCTCTCCCTTGTATTAGAATAGGAAGGACCATGAAACTTCTAATACACAGGATTCCTTTCTTTGTTGATACAAGTTATAAATATTTTTTAAAGTAACGAACGCTATTCTTTTTGAGGTTGGATATTTTAGAATGTCGTCTCTTATTTCCAGCCAAGATTCCTTTTCACCAATTAGTGTCTTGATATCATCATTTGTAAAGTAATTTTAAACCTCACATTATTTAATACCAACATACGTACTTAAGCAAATTTCATAATACTATAATACTAAAGTGAGTCAAAAATTTTGCAATATTTTAGTATATGCTCGTTTACGGCGTGTATATTACCTAAGCAAAGCAGGTCAAACCATGAAAGTTACCCGTTGTGGTTGGTAGGATCAGGGTAGTAGGTACGCTAACACGTTGTGCATTGCTTCATTCCTTGTGTGATTTGAAAGCTTAACAAGTGGTCGTGCAACCAACGAATGTAACTTACTCTTTACGAATTTGAACAGAAGCAACGAAAAACATTTGTAATGCGATGGTTAAAGAAATTTTGCTGAAGTTATAAGAACCTCGACGATCAGGCAAGGTCGGGTAGGCCTAAAATCGTGAATTTCGAGGCCGTGCTCCAAGCCATAGAGACAAATCCGGCAAGTAGCACCTAGATAGTATCAGGCAAGCTCTGCATCTCACAAACCAAGGTTCACGGACCCGGCAAAAATGTCCAGAGTTGCCGAATTGTGCTACACATTACTAAAATACTGCAAAACTTTTGACTCACTCTAGTTTTAAATGTAAGTGGAGAGATTTTATATACTGTCAAATACGAAATTCTTCCCAAGAAACTGACGAAAGAAACACAAAGAGGTTTTTTGTTTTTCAATAAAACTACTTATGGTACTTACTGTCTACGCACTTTGACATCGATGAGTTGTAAGGTTTTTCTCCGCAACATAACTCCTTTTCCTTTAAAACTTTGTTACCACAGCATTCCTGGTCTTTTCTTATGTCTGAGAAAATTGAGAGAAAAAAATATATATATATATGACAGAACCTATGGAAATTCCACGGTGTAATCAAAAACAACCTTACCACTACCATCAAGGATTAAAAATCAATATATTCTAATGCTTTATTTAAAGAATTACAAACATATCCGAATAATTTATACGATACACACAAAGGCACCCATACACCTAATTTATATATATATTTATATATATTATAAATTGAATTACAATGACCAGAAAATCCGGCAAACACTTCGTGCGACATACTGAACAGCTGTTTCAAACTTATTAGGTCTCATCAGCAATGTATACCATGATCTCCACCACTGGATATCGAACCAGAGACCACAGAATGCAGAGCCGCAACTCTACAACTGACCATTGCCCCACATCGAGCACAAGCGATCCCAAATTAACTAGTCATGGTTCCGTATGTCACGCAAAGTGCTTGCCGGTTTTTCTGGTTATGGCAATTCAATTTATAATATATAATTCCGCAATTTAATATATATATATATATATATATATATATATATATATATATATATATATATATATATATATATATATATATATAATACAAAATGCCAGCTTCTTTACATATCAAAGCTTCGGGAGTCCGTGATATCTCAGAAATTCAAATAACACCTATAAATCCTACCATTTTTAATTTCCTTTTACACAACTAGTGTTAATAAAATAATTTTTATTTTTTCTATTTTTAGATGAAAATTCTCTATTATTATTGTTGTTGTTATTTACTGGTCTTATTCCTAATCTTTTTAATTTTAACTACTTTTTTATTCGCAATTTACTTGAGTTTTTTTACACAGTTTTATTTCTTCCGATCGCACGGTTCCTCGCAGTCGTAGAAATGACGACCCGAGTGAACTGTGATAAGAAGTAAGAAAAATTAAGATGAATAATAATACTAATCAAAATTATTATTCTATTATATAAATGAAATAAGACACGAACGCGGGTGTCATGAATGTTACATCCTGTCATTACCTCAGATAAATAATGGACTACTCCGTTTTGTTTAGGAGAAAAGAAAGAAAAAAAGAACGCGCTTGTTATCAAGAAGAAAAAGAGAGCAAATATAATAATAAAGAAATTAGATAAAAGAGAAGAGGGAGGAAGAGGCAATAACGTTATACGCCAGACGTTTATCGTCTGCTTCAAGCGTATGTGATTTAAAGGGTGCAGGTTTAAAACAATGTTAATGTTTTCTTAGTAAATTTATGTGTCAAAATAAAATAAAAAACTTATAAAACGTGGAATTTCCTCAGGTAAAAATGAATTGTATTAGGTGAATAAATACTTACATTCAGTACCACAACATTGGTGTCTTTGGGGAGTTTTTCGATCAGTGTGGCCATTACAGCATATTTCTGTTTCGATGTTATACAATTTATCTCCACAGCAAGCGTGATTACTGTCTGCAAAATCAAGTTCGGTTTATTAACATAAACGGTTACATTACGGGGCCATGCTGCATCCTACTTCCTTTTTAACTCAAAATGCAACACATCGAAACGGTATGATTCAATCCCTGACTCGGAAGCCTGGCACCGAAAGAGGTACGCAGTCTTGGCATTTTGGTAGAAAGGATTATCTTTGTTGACAGGGAAGACAGACTCGACCAATTAGTGAAATTAATAAAAGTGGAAATTCTCAGTTTGCTCCACTTTTCATTTATTCTTATCACCGACTTGTTATATATAGATTGTTCTTACTTTGTCTAAGAAAGGAAAACCTCTTTTACTTTGAGTTCCCTAACCCAAATAAATAATTATCAAAAGCTACCGTCCACAATACATATTTACCCAACCCCTCCGCTCGGGCAGGATATGACACAGGGTTAATTTTTAAACAGAGTTTAACAGGTTTGAATTCAGAGTTTTCCTTCTCCTAGTCTAGTTGCCTTACCAAGGCTGAAGAACCTAGTCTGTCCTACTATTTACCCATAGCTGGAGGGAGAATAATTGGATTCATACCTTTCCCAAGGGTATTAGTGCTATGTGAAATGCAATCAGTCTCGTCCAGGATTTGAACTCGCATTGCTATGTCCATTTCCTACGACGATAACCATTACACCACGGGCACCTCCATTCTCCCGTCCACAATACGATAGCGATTGAACCATTTTAAATGATGGGAAGGCTCCCTGGAAATGAACCATAAGTATAATCTAAAACCTAATGCATCATCAGTTTAAAAAGCACGTTTTAATAACTGTCCTTTATTAATCATTTGTAATTACATTATAATATTTTCACACACACGTTCATATACATATTGTCATCCACAGTCACACTGTTTCGTTGTATCACAATTCATCAGTGTGGTTAGACATGCGAGATGCTTGAAGCTGGGATTAAAATGCGGCTAACTTCATGTCAGCCTGATAACAAAATCTCACAGCCATCTGCAGTCTCAACGTTAGCGAGGGAATTTTAACGTATATGTATTAATTTTCCTTTTGTTTACATTTACTCTAACGGAGACAGGAGCGCTCAAATCGTAAGAAGAGCTTTGTACAACGCAAGAGATAAAAATTAGTTATGAGTGTGTAACTTCTATAAGAAAGCCATTAAAAAATAAACTTCTAAACTGCGTAATTAAGAATAAATCGTTTTGTGATGACAATAATGAAAACATAAACTTCTACATGTAGTCACACATATTAATCGTAACGGTATCTATTTTCAAATAGCATAACTTGGGGTTTATTTAGCCGGTAATTATATACCAAAGTATGAGACGAAATTTAATCAAATATATATATATATATATACATATATATATATATATATATTGGAGGGCTACACGTGGGGCAACGGTTATCCTCAGAGGAAATATTCTCAGCAACTCAAGTCGAACTGATCTTTACGTTTTATTTCGTGCCAATCCATTCGAGAAAAATATGGAATCTATTTTGTCAAGAAGGAAAACTTAGGAACAAGGTAAAGCCTATTACACACCACACACACACACACACACACACACATATATATATATATATATATATATATATATATATATATATATATGTTTGTTTTTTCTTGGGGGGGAGTTTATCTATTTTATCTATTTATTTGTTTGATTGCAAATTGAAACCCTATTTTTAAAAGAATTTTGTTGCAAATCCCGGTTACTAATAAGGAATAATTTTTAAGGTTAATTTACAAATATAATGGAAGAAACTAACGGCAATATTTGTAATGGGTGGAGAAAGTAAATTTATCTTATTAGTACAGAAAATGTTGACATCCTCTTGAATCCGAAACCACAGAATAGAAAATGAAATACAGAGAAAGGCAAGTGTTCAAGGGGGAAGCTAATGAACTTTAAGAGTATTGAAATGATGGTAAAAAAAATCATCATAAAGACAGCTGATTCTTAAAAATCAGCCCATATATTAATGATTTCGTAAACATAAATCAAAGGCCTGCCGGTACCAGAAATCGACTAATATACAAACATATACGGTTCTTGATACGATGAAAACATCAACTTACTTTTTAAATGTTCACATTCTTGTCTCCCTGTTTTAGAACGGATAATCGGACAAAGATTACCAACATCTTTGATGTCAAAGACAATGTACGAAATCTTCAATTCTGTTGTGTCTGGGCAACAAAGCTGTGTTTTGGCGTCATAGAATTTACCATGGCAATCTTCAAGATCTTTGACTAAAATGAACAAACAAAAAGACATTTAAAAATCCTTCCTAAGAGAATATCAATCTCAGAGAAAAATATCACATTCTAATGTCGCAACTTATAATTAATAAGCCCGTTACTTACAGTAGTAATTCAAAATATAATTTTGTACGATATATATATATATATATATATATATATACGCAGCATTCCCTCGTTTAAACAATTTTGGTAAATTCATCCACCGATTCCAACCTGAAACTTGAAAGGATCTTAAATAAATTATACAGACAAAATTTGTCTTTACTATTTAATGAAACATGCTTAAACGAACGACTGCTGCCTAACTATATATATATATATATATATATATATATATATATATATATACAGGGTAATCGGATGGAAACTCAAACTTGGTTAAGTCGTCACTATAAATTTATTTCAGCGGAGAATATTACTATACTCTCCGTCTCGTCAGATGACTTTTTACATGCTTTTCTTGAAGTTGCAGATCAGCAAATGTGGAATTACAGTTCGTATTTAAAGAATAAAAAATAAAAAATAAAAGATAAAAAATATTTAAATTCACCGGCGAGGGCAGAGGGGGTCAAAATATTAGGTGTTAAAAGCATCAAGAAACAGGAGTGGGGTTTCTCTGTAGGTCAACCCATCCTAATTTACGTACTTGTCGGTGGTCCGCAAGACAACTAGCGAAACTTATCCATCTGATTTTCAAATTGACTTTATTATAAAAGATAAATGACATTCACCGAGCATCGTTGACTTTGTGTCGACTCTATTCTAACTTATATATATATATATATATATATATATATATATATATATATATATGTGTGTGTGTGTGTGTGTGTGTGTGTGTGTGTGTGTGTGTGTGTGTGTGTGTAAATTGTGTTTTATATTTTACTAATATATGTGTGTATTCATTATATGAATATAATAAAAAGAATCGATACTAATGCGTAAGTGTAAAAATGAAGTTTAGAATGAAATGCAACATGATGAGAGTAAATGAAGAATTTCAACGGCAGGGAGAATATGCTAAGTGTATCTCCTGAAGTGAAAGAAGACCTTCCTCACCCCCTTAAAAGGTCGGGGTCTCGATTATTCCTCTTATCTTTAATTCTTTCTGTTTCAATAATCTTTAAAAACACCTCCAAGTACACTAACTAAAATTTATATCAACGTCAACTTCATATTCCACAGCTTTTTCAGTTTTCTGATCCAAATATTTGTTTATCGTTTTCGCTTTCTTAGAAAATGGACGGCAAAATTCACTTGATGACAAGTTCCTTTTTCTTGTTAACCAACACTAATAA
>OY757940.1:1163432-1170932 GCA_963585895.1 Sepioteuthis lessoniana | reverse complement strand
CAAGAGAAATCTATTGGTGTGTCTATTTCATGATAAACTTTACGAACATATTTCGCAGACGATATTGACAGATATTTTAACTCGAACATATTCATACATTTGAGGCAATTTCAAAAATGAGACATTTGTAACTTATTCTTGTAATTGGTCCGAGTTTCAGTTCTATTGAATTAGGCATGAATAATACCTAATAATATGGACAAGAACTGAGAAGCGAATTCACAAGTAAATAGTTTATCTCACTAATCATCACAATCCCATTTTGATGGCTTCTTTTTTCAACTTCCCATAATGTGCTCCCTTCAAAATAAAATATATATATTTGTATCATCCAACAAAGCAACTTTAAACATTAAATAAATTAAGCAAAAACATTTCAATGAACAATTAATAAAACGTTTTTCTTTTCATTGATTCGACTTTTCATTTCGAAATGTTTATTACATAAAACTGGCACAACTAAACCGCCTGGATCTCGTCTAGAAAAAAATAGAATTTTTTCGGCTTATTTTTGTTGCTTAGCATTCAAAATACTTTCCTACATTCAAACAATTTATCAATTCTGAAAAATATTTGGCCCCATATACTACGTCGAAACGATCACGGACTTTCCGATATGCATGTATACCAGTTACCTTTCATTTAGTTTTATTTAAGAATGGTCAACTTTGAAATTTAGGTCCTAAAACTTGTATAAGACAAGAAATGTTTACATTCTTTTATGAAAATAATAAAATTGAAAATATTGGAAAAAACGTTTGGGATTTTTTTATTTTGCTTTGTTTTGTTTTGGGTGGGGGTTGTTTTGTTTTTTTTTGTTTGTTTTTTTTGTTTTTGCTTTTTTGTCAAATCAAAATGGGATTTCCAAAGAAGAAATGACGCAATTATGTCACCAGATTGAAAAAAGCGGGGAGAGAAAAAAGCAGTAGCTGATACAAATAAGCAAATTACCATAACAAAACAGAGATAGGAAAGAGAGAAGGAGGTCAAGCTACCCATCTCTCTCTCTCTCTCACTCTCTCTCTCTCTCTCTCTCTCTCTCTCTCTCTCTCTCTCTCTCTCTCTCTCTCTCAAAAAGAGAGATTATTTTTGTCGAAAAGATTCCGATCAATTAATAAAACCTACAGCAAACAAATAGATTTTTAAAATTCGAGGCCTTAACTATATATATATATATATATATATATATATATATATATATATATATAAAATCACAACTCTTAATAAAATCTTCTTTGTCAAGCGCAGGTAGTTTTAAATATTTTTAACGATCAGAATTCAACTTTTTCTCATACCTGACTGACCAACTGTGAAAAGAAAAAGAATTTAAAGTACTACTACTATTATTATCATATACTCTTTTAGAGTTTTTCATATCAGCGTTAGCTGATGGTTTTTCACTGGAGTTTCAGTGATAGCAAGTCTCCTCAAGTCTCCAGGACTCTTCTCAGTATTCTGGCCGTCCTCATCAATGCTGTCGTTTGGATGGTCTCCACTCGTCCGCCAACTTAAAAATCCTCCAGGCCCTTTAATAATTCTTTAGTTAATGTACCAAAAGCACCAATCACAATTGGTACAATCGTCACTATCATGTTCCATAAATTTTTCAATTCTCTAGCAAGGTCGAGGTACTTATCCTTCTTTTCACATTCTTTCAGTTATTATTATTATTATTATTATTATTATTATTATTATTATTATTATTATTATTATTTACTCCTTTAGAGTTTTTCACATCAATGTTAGCTGATGGTTTTTCTCTGGAGTTTGAGTTTGAGTTTCAGCAATATTATTATTATTATTATTATTATTATTAATTTCATTGTTTGTTCGTTTGTTTGTTTGTTTGTTTGCTTGTTTGTCTTGCCTTCTTTGGCATCTCCTCTTTTTACTATCTTCTCACAGCAATCTTTTAAAAAAAGAATCTTTGCACCTAACAGATTTTAATACAATATCTATATACGGATTAAATTCTCTTTAGTTATCAAAAATGCCCCTTAAACTTTTTTTCTTGTCATTATTTCTGAAATCTTCAAATTTGACTTTAATTTTCTTTGACACAAGTACTGTTTTTCATCTGATTAGGCAATTGGTCAAAAAATTACTTCATTAGCAAAAAATCCACAAGGTAAGTAGACTTAGTTTTTAAAATCTGTCTTGACAGCAAATTTCCTGTTCGAGGAGAAATATTGAAAAAATGTCAACAATAATTTGAAATTCCATTATTTTGAAAGTTTCGATTAGATTTCCTTTTATTTTAGTAAAGTAAAAGTAGAGCGACCAGAAGGCTCCCTTTTCAATAGCTACTACACCGAAATGTAGGAGAGGGAGCTACTCCTTTCCCGGGATTGCTCCACTTTACCCCTGATAAGTACTTCATTTTGCCGAGTGTTAGCAAGGAGGTATCAAGTACCAATTTAAAAGTCTTTGGCATGACGAGACCTGGGATTGAACCCAGGTCTCCCGAACCAGTGGCGAACACTTTACCCACAAGGCTAATGAGAATTTGCCTCTCTTGAAATAAAATTGATTTATAACACAGGTAATGAATAGTTATAGACAAATTTTTTCAAGCACAAAAAATGCCATGAAATATTGAAAATGAATACATTTTCAGCATTAAAGAGCCCATGAGGAATTGATATGCCGTTAAAAAATAAATAAATCCAATTTAACATTTACAAGTCAACAACAAAACTAGTATTTATTCCGCAAAACTTATTTTTTGATTGGATTTTGAGATATGAAGAGAAAAAAATCGAAGATATAAGTTAGGAAATATAATGATACAACCGCCAATTTTCCACAGTGTAGCTTAAAATTTTAAGAATTTTAGTTAAAAAGAAAAAAAGAAAAAAATTTTTTTTTTAAATTTAAAACAACAATACTCACTTAAAATGTATATAGTGATGAATAAATGGAAGTCTTTCTTCACACTCATTTTTCTATTCTTTCTTTTTCATAGAAAATTGCACGATGAAATATTTACCAAGTCCGACTTCACTCACGTAGAGTTTGAAATAAGGAATAATTTTGCTAGTCTTTTTATTAATATAGCTGAAAATTACCACGTGAATGTCTGATTCATTCATTTGAAATTACCCAGACTCTTGAATTCTCTATATCCGGGTTAGTGTGTATGTGTGCGCGCGTGTGCGTGTGTGTGATAATAAATGACACTCTAAAAATAACTTAGGGGAAAAAATGACCGTAGTCGAGAATAAAGGAATGTTTTTTTTTTTTCCACTGGAATTTACACTTCTGTTAGTAAAAACATCTCATGACTTGGGCTTTTTAATTTGTTTTTCTACCAGCCTTTTAGATTTTGCCAATACTTAACAGTAACACTTATATCGAGCATTACAAGGGTACTCTTACCTAAACACCTGAGATAGATAGCTAGATAGATAGATTGATAGGTTTGAAACGATTGAGGGAAAAAACACAATTTTCTTTAAAAAGTGATGTTCTGAATTGCTTCCCTTTAACCATACCTGATTTTTTAAAATATACATAGTACTACAAGCGTTTCTGAACAAGGGAAAAGAGGGAAAACCCAACGTGATGGGAAATCTCTTTTCATATTCTTTTTTTCTTTTCTTTCATTTTTTATAGAAAACTGGACGATGAAATATTTATCAAGTCCGATTTCATTCATGTGCAGTATGAAATGTGGGGTAATTTTGTGAGTCTCTATTAATAGCTGAAAATTACCGTTCGATGGCCTGATTCACTCATGTAAAATTACCCAGACTTTAGTGTTTGCTGTGTGTGTGTGTGTGTGTGTGTGCGCGCGCGTGCGCGTGCGCGCGTGTGTGTGTGTGTAAATAGATAGATTTTTTATCATTAAGGTTTTTCGATATATTGTCTTTGTCTTTATCGTTATTTCCACATATGTCCTCCGGCCTTCTTCAGGTGTTTGTCGAACCTTCACGGAACTTCGAACTACGTCCTTTATTGAATCCACAGGGGTCGCCTGTTCTGATTCCGTTAGCCATAACCGGGTACAAATGTTAAGTATTCCTGTATTGTTACTCGCCTGCCGTCAAGATTGAACCTGCAACTTCCAGATGATTGTCTCCTTAAAAGCTTAGGGAACCAACGCCTATAACCGTTACGCTGGACAATTCAGAGTGAATTTTTGGGATTTATAAATTTAATGTTCTTACTTGACTAGTATTACAACTATTATGCTTGATTTTTTACCTGTGCTCATATTCAGATTTTGGTCTACTCAGCAGGTCATTGTAGCACAACATATGTGCTGATTCCTTAAGGCGTCTAATCCTCCAATGTTCAGCCCTATCAATTATTCTAACTTTATCCCATAAGGGCAGATGATTTCCCTTTGCCTTCCATATATGGTCTGCCATACCCGACTTTTTAATCTCCCCTCGTACTAGCCTTACTTTTAGTGACCGACCTATCTCACCTTTGTATGTCTTACCACAACTGCAAGGGATGGAGTAAACACAGTTATTGGTCATGTTGAATTCCGTTGGTGGCTTGACCTGGAAGAGATACCTCCGGAGAGTTGAACCACTTGGGAATCCTGTCCTGATGTCATATGGACTATATATCTTTTGGATCCTTTCGGCTAGTCCTTTGACATAAGGCAGACATACCGTGGTGAGTTTTCGAGTATTGTCCTTTATCCTCCTATCTAGGTTTCTAAGAGCCGATGTTATGCGCTCTGGGTAGTTGTTACGATGGAAGTTGTGTCTCAGATTAATCATTTCTTCTTGATATGCATCAGTATCGCTACTAATGGTTGTTGCTCGATGTTGTAAGCAACGGACTATTCCTTTCTTTACCGTATATGGATGATGGGAGTTGAAATTTAGGTACTGTCCGGTGAAGCTTCATCTCAAAAATTTAGACAACTGTCACGTGATAGCTCACGGAGACGAAGAGGTAAGAATGATACTATTCTCCCGTGTTGCTATTAGCACTATCTAGCAGTCAAAAAGTGACCGTTAGGAAGGAATGTGGGTCACACAGGAGACCAGATGTTCGCACTTAAGTGACCTCAGGTCGCCGGACATCGGAAGGGGAAAGAGAGAGAAGCCAAATGATTGGCTGGGACCCCAAAATGGAAGTGGGGTTCCCTTCCCCTCAGCAGAAGTAAATAGTAAAAAGGTAGTTTTTGAGCAAGGCTCGTGGCAGACGGACCATAGCCATTTTACTCCGGGCTAAAGACAAAAGATTAACTGAGACACGAGGGACTCCAAAATCCTTCAAGCCAGTACTAAAAACAGAACAAAGTCTATTAGCCCGTGAAAGAAGAAAAATTCTCCAGTGGAACCCCGTCGAAAATAAGATAAGTAACTTTGGGACATTTTTCCTTTACACCCAAATTTTGTTTACCACTCCCTCTCTCAATTTGAAGAAGGATAAAAGCCAAGAAAAGACATTTATATTCATGGACTATCCAATTATATGTTTTGACACTTTGAACGTATATATATATATATATATATAACCGTAGTAAAGAACCTATGTATTTTCATTTTACCATGTGGTCTATGTTGTTATTCCATGCTTTCCTTTCAGCTTCTATTTGCCTTATATTATCTCGCTTAGAACTGTCCTATTAATTCCTAAAGTATCACACGGGAAAACCGGAGTTGCCGACTACTACCATATTAATATTATTACAACTAAAACCTATAGGCTCGTAATCTTCCATTATCTCGGGGAAAGAAGAAAGCGACCTGGTGGGTGTGTGATAGTGTGAAATTTGGAACCCCTTGCCAGCGGTGGTCAGTCTGGCCCTAAATTATTCCCTCATGTAATATGCCAGTTCTTATATGCCTGAGAGAAGAACTCTGAACAGGACTTATTTCTGTAGGGGATCAAGTGCCAACCTGCCCCGTCTTCACACGTGCGAAAATAAAGTCCCGTTTTGGGGATTATAGTCAATTTCGCGTCACACAACTAATAGATAGATAGGTATGATTCTTTTAATGAAATACTAATTACATTACATAAATTTGAAACAGAATGTCACCAACGGAAATAGAATTTTTAAAACTTTCTCATCTTTTCGTTTTATTTAAAAATTCATACGTCCTGATCAAAGTTCAAAAACCAAAAGGTTTAAAGTTGGTAAATAATTCAAACTATAAATAAAATCATTTTCTGAAGACCTTGTTTTTTTTTATATATTTGTACATTTTTTATACTACTGGATTTCATTCCATTTTCACACACACACACACACACACACACACACACACACACACATATATATATATATATATACGTGATTTTTTTCCAACGCAACAAAATAACTCTTTTTTGAAAGTAGAAAAAGTGAATATTAATTTAAAACTATTTTAATGAATATTATTTTTAAAGTTTTAAAACTATAAAATACAATATATATATATATATATATATATATATATATATATATATATATATATATATATATATATATATATATATATATTCATACATTGATGAGGCCAAAAGTCTCGATGTCAAAAAGTGAAGTTAATCAAATTCATTTTACATGGTTACTTTTTAAATTTAAGTTTCATTTTTAGATTTTTAAGATAATTTTTTTCTAATACACAGACCGAATCGAATAGAATTAAGTTTTAAACTGAACACATAGATGGGACCCAAATAGGGCTATGTGACCTCTAGATGGGACCCAAATAGGGCTATGTGACCTCTATATGGGACCCAAATAGGGCTATGTGACCTCTAGATGGGACCCTAACAGATACTATCACTCTAGGTCAGAGAGGACTTAGGAGTAATGGTAATGAAGGGGTAAGCAAACTCTAAAAAACTCCAGGACTGGATCTTCACTATTAGATGGCGTTAAGTGTCAAAAGTTGGATACAATATTAGTAGAATTGAATGAGAAGAAAAAAGAATTTATAAAAAAAAACTACTTACCTAAAATACACATTGATAAAACGAACATATTGATAAAATGGGAGTTTTTCTTCATATTAATTTTCTTTCTTTCTTTCTTTCTTTCTTTTTTTTTTTTTTTTTGATGAAAAATTAGACGATGTTTGTTGATTCAGAGACAAACTTCAAGTGAGGATACCCTTTCCGATCGCTTTATATTATCTCTTTTTTCGACCAGTTTCAGTTTTCGTAGATCCGGTTATGAGGGTATTTCAGTAAAGTTGAAATTTCTAAATTTTTTTTTTTTTTTTTGCTGTTTTTGTGGTGGTGGTGGGGGTTCTGGGTTAGGACTTTTGTTTGGTTTGATTTTTGTGTTCTTTTCGTTTTTGTTTTTTGTTTTTTTTTGGGGGGGGTAGTATGTTTTGTATTGTTTTGTTTTTGTTGTTGCTGTTTTGTTTTGTGTTATTTTATCATTAATCTTCCTTTTTTTTTTCTTTTTTTTTTTTAAATAAAAATAAGTGAGGAGTTAATTTCTATTCTGACTTTCCGATGTTAATTCAGTTTCATTTTAAAATATAATGATTAAACTTTTAGTTACTTGTCCCGATATCCGACAGCCAAAATTGTTCA
>OY757940.1:843432-1158432 GCA_963585895.1 Sepioteuthis lessoniana | reverse complement strand
TGGCGTAATTTGCCGGACTTATCTGAGAGGAGTGGGGAGAGAGAGAGAGAGAGAGAGAGAGAGAGAGAGAGTGTGTGTGTGTGTCCAGAAAACAAAGTTCTTTAATTTTAAGTAGTTTTATGGTCACGTTGAATTGTAGGTTGAATTTTCAACTGCCATTAAATTCTAGTTGCGTTTTCTGGAAAGTTGTCTTTTGTTTGACTTTTAGTTTAATTTCTCGGAAAGCTTCCTACCAATTTGAATACTTTTCAGCTGTTCAAGAAGCGAGGGATGAAACCTATCTACTGGTTATTTTTCCTGGCTTAACAGTCTGGCTTCAGAATTCGCACTTACGATAGGTAGTAACTGCCGATAAATGGTAGGAGGCAGCTTTTGGTGCCTTATTATCTAGGCTTGTTTCTCCTTTCTCCATTCTGGCCAAAATTAAGAACCACAGGTTTCTCTTGTTAGAAATGAATTTTATAATATATATATATAAAGAGAAGTAGATGGATGTAGTCATAGATATTTATATATGTAGGATAAGCCATACACTTTACAGTCTTTTTTGTTTTGTTTTTTGTTTTGTTTTTGTTTTTTTGTCAACCATATTTAGGAAAAAGTAATTTTTTAAAAACTTATACACTTTGAAAGAAATTGAAAAGTCAATTCCAAAGGTCAGTACTCACCGAACTTTTAGATTGACAAAACAAAAGGTAAACAGTATTTGTCAGTACGTTGACCTAATTTAAATGATAACATCTCTTGCCCACCTGTTAGGGTTAAAAGATCAGATCTTTGATTTTTGTTTTGGTTAAAGTGAAAAGAAATACTCCCTCACAAGGCGTGGACTGGGATCCTTAATTAACGAAGCCCCTATATTGTGGTTTGAATGAATAACCAATCAAAATCTGATACATGGAAGGAATACTTTTTCCACAGACGTAGATCAGCACATTTGATTGGCTGACCAGTCAAAAAGTAATAAAAGTATACAAAATGATCAGTGATTGATTAGCCAGTCAGGAATGTTTGTTCCCAAGGGAATCCTCAATAAAAGTTGATGTTTTTAGGGTTATATGAGAGAAGAGATTCAATGTTCGTACCAAAGAAAACAGAATAAGAAAATAAATCTCTCCAAGAACTAAAGCTTCTCCAGCAAAAGCCTCACTTTTCGAACAATTGAATAAAATGGAAAAACTGCACCAGCCAAATACCTAAATAGTCTACCTCTCAAACATATCAAAAGCGACATTTTCTCTCTCTCTCTCTCTCTCTCTCTCTCTCTCTCTCTCTCTCTCTCTCTCAATAGATATATTGTATATATTATTGTTACACCATTGTGTTTTAATAATGATTGTTAATTGTTAACGGAGAGTTTTTCTGGTCTTTGAGTTGCCAACACCCAGGTAACTTGTTCCAACGAACCATCCTTATCGTCAGAAGTTCTGGATATATTGAATCATCCCACGTCTGTGTATCTTTCAAACACAACGTGGGCACAGTGGGAATTGATTAACCAATTACCCGGAAACGAATGTGATAGTCACAGAACCAAGGTCTTAACAAACTACCATGACAAGCATAGTACCATACCTATATATATATATATATATATATATATATATCATTTGCCACATTCCACGTTGATTCAGTGCTCAGCAGTTGATAGAGAATTTTCAAGAACTTACGAAACATTTAATTTTCTTTGAATTTAGAATAAATACATGTAATTTTTTTCATATTTCTTCATTCAGAAATTAAGTGACTATAAAACAACTGGTTATTTACATTTCATTTTAAGAATACTTAAACTTTTAAACGGCTCATTGGCCTAGTGGGTAGAGTGTTAGCCAATGGTCCGGGAGACCTGGGTTCAATCCCAGGTCGTGTCATACCAAAGACTTTAAAAATGCTAATTGTTACCTCCTTGCTTTAACACTCAGCAATATAAGGTACGTATCAAGAGTAAAGTGGAGCAATTCAGGGAAAGGAGTAGCGCCCTCCCCAACACCTTGGTGTAGTAGCTATTGAAAAGGGAGCCTTCTGGTCGCCCTCGACTACGGTCACCAGCTATCAAGAGTAGAAAAGTTAAGTTTGAAGAAAATCATAGCAATTTTCAATACTTCTACAACATAAACAATTAAATAACACATAATATCCGAGAACAGTCTTACAGTCTAAAAAACATCATGTAATCATTTTGCATCTTCAGTTTGAAGAGCTATAAACTTAATGAAAATCCTGAGTAGGCTGCTAATGTGCACATGATGGTGAGGTTCAAGTTCCTGAGCTCAGGAGAGTGTCCGCAGTACCTCTTCATTGCCATTACTCCCAGGTTAACTCTGATCCAGATTGGTAATAACCGTTAGATCTATTTAAAATTATTCGTTTCGTATGGGAATACGTGAAACTATAGCACTGTGCACAAATAAATAGTTATTATTACCATATAGAATTATTAATCTTAGATAGGAATACTTGAAACCATTTAAGTCCATGCAAATTATTTGTATCAGGTTGCTGGGAGATATAATTGTTTGATAAGCATTATTATTTGTAGTAACTTCAAACTCTACAATTGCTTGAAAATTATTAGCGTTAGATAGGAATACTTGAAACCATATAACTGTGTAAATAAATGATATGATTGAATAGGAAAAAGAACTTTAAACCATAAAATTGTGTATAAGTTATTTGTATTAGATAGGAAAGCTCGATGCCATATATAGTTGTGTATAAATTAGTATTAGATAGACACTTTTAGCGTAACGGTTATCAATGTTAGAAATATAATAGGCAACTCGGGTTCAAATCCTGGCTGAGGGTGTTCGCCTTTCACTTCGTTCTAATGTTATTAAGAAAGCCATGAACTCATCTGTTCTCTCTCCTCCCCGAGACTATGGCCAAATAGTAGGACAGACTTTGTTTTTTCCTTAGTTAGGCAACCAGTCAAGGAAAAGGGAAGACTCTCAAGTTAAATCAACTTTACTCCGCTCAAAAATTGACCTTGTGTCACACACAGATTGTTGGGAAGAGGTTGGTAAATGAATACTTGAAACAAATTAAAAAATCCATTTAAAATAAAATACAATAAATAAATCAAATTTCGACATTAAATAACCAATGAAGAGTTTATATGCCGTTAAAGAAATAAATAAAACCAAACTACAAACCTTATGTTTAAGGTTTAATTGAGCGTGAAGAATATTTTACTAAGACAACTAATCTTATTTTTTTTCTTAAGAAATTTTATTTCTTTTGTCAATTAAAAAGATCTATTAAACATACTGATTGTTAGTTGTTTAAATTTATGAGAGAAAGATTGGTGATTGTTATCATCCAGGATTTTCGGACCATTGTCTTCATCTTTATATTCACAACGTTTCGGCCGACTTCACCTTAGCAAGAGGGTAAATCCACGGGGTCCTGGTAGCTGAGTAGTCCGTGATTCAGCAACTAAAGTGGTCACATGACTTGCAACACTTCACTTTGGCCTTTTATTGAGTTAGACTGTCGGTCGGAGAGAACCAACCCGGTCAATCGGCTGGTCATGTCAAGCTCTAAACCCCTAAATGGTTGTTCGAATTCATTGCTCTTGTGGCAAACAACCAACCAACCAATCCTTTTTTAATTGGTACTGAAATGCTGTGGTTGAGGATTAATCGCATCAAGAAAACAATATTTTGATCACTGCTGAACCTCAGGGCACTAAGTGATGGTTACTGAAAGCCTGAATTTGGCAGAGGCACGAAATCTCACTCCTGACACGAATATATTGGTATCCCTGTCTCAATCAAGGTGAATGGGTTTTACCCTTGGTAAATTCCCCACAGAAGTTGGACTCCGTGGTGGGTGTTAATACACCGGAACAGTGAAAAAACAAATAACACATATGGCTAATATCGTAACAACAATAACAAAAAACAAACGAAGCCTCTCCAAATCTGATTCAAAGAATGAAAAAACTCAAATAGAATATCCAAGATAAATAGTAATTGAGTCTTTGGAGGAGACACTTTTTATCCAAATTTTCCTCTTTCCTGGTAGAAAAATAATTTCTAGCAAAGCAAATTTTGAACTAAAGAAAAAAAGTGGCAATCTACTTGTAGAATGAAAAAACATGCTGAAAACTAACTTAAAATGGAAATATTCCACAATTTAAAATGCAAGGTCTACTCTTATGATAGACTTAATATATGGAAGTGACAAAAAGTTGGGAGTTATTCTTAGCTACACCAGAAGAAATAAGAATAGCTTTAGGAGAACAAGGGTTCACAGATTGCAAAACTATTAGAAAAAGGGTGGAGAAGAAATACAAACACAGGCAAACAATTTAACATTTAACAAAGCATCGATACTCCGGAAAGTAAAAATTAGAAATTTCCACGAAAGAGTTAATCAGTAGATCCTCGCTCCTTTATTTTAAATGAAACAAAATGCCTAAAAAGGCCAAGAAGACCAACCCGCATTTTCAAAATCTTGTGGAATATAAAAAAGAGAGGGATATCATAGCGGAAAAGTTTAGAAAGAATATGACATTTCTTGGAGCTTGAAAAATAGTTGAATTGTATATGAAACAAAACAAATACGCCACTGTGAGACTCTGGCGATGCCCAGTCAGAAACAACCGGACAAATACAAAGTTCTCATTGAAGAACAATTGCAACTAGTTCTAGACGTATGTCCAAAATTTCAGGAACAGTTTTAAAAAGATTGCACTTTGCCCAAAACTATCAAAGAAAACCACGATTTAGACATAAAGAACCTCCAACAAACACCACTATACAAATAATATCTACAGATATCTTCAGATCTCGACCTAAAAATACTACAAAAACAAAACCACAAAGATCAATTATCCGACCTACAAATATCGAAATAAATAATTATGCTAGAAAGAAAAACTCAAGTAAAGCATACCCACCCAAAAAAACAAGACCAACCAATCAAAAAACTGCGAGCCCAATGAAAAACAAGACCAACCAGTCAAAAAATCTATTAATCCAATCAAAAACAAGACTAACCAATCAAATATCTACTAACCCAATCAAAAACAAGACTAACCAATCGAAAATCTACTAACCCATTAAAAAACAAGACCAACCAATCAAAAATCTACTAACCCAATCAAAAACAAGACCAAACAATCAACAAACTGCAAACCCAAACAAATTTAAAGTTCACAAACATTTTTTTTAGGAACTTGAAAAAATAGACGATAGTCCACAACCGTCCATAAATCCTGAACGAAGGAAAATGGACACCATTCCACAATCAAACAAAAACTACAAACATGAATTAAAACACTAAGCCAAAGCTAACCTACATTTAACAAGAAAAGTATAAAATCCAAACAAAAATTAAATTTTAGATACAGAATAATTCAATGGAACTGTAATGGACCGAAACAAAATTACAATGAATTACTATTGTTAATGATAAGCTTAGATCCCATCGTTATCTGTCTTCAAGAAATATACTTGAAAGAAAATAACTAAAACATTAGAAACTATCAACAATACAACCACATCCCCAACACAATACACAGGGCTTCTGGTGGGGTATCTGTGCTATTTAAATTGGCATACTCAAGAGTAAAATTAATATAAAAACTTAACTACGGGCAACTGCTTTGAGAGCTGCACTACACATAACAATAAGTGTATGTATATGCGACCATATGAGCCGATAGACCAAGACACTCTGTAAAACTTAATAAATCAATTACTTCCAGAAGTCTTTAATTGCCATAATACCATAAGGGGTTGTAAGGAAACAAACAGAAAAGTCACAGAAAAATTTAATGCTAACAACGAATTATACCTTCTAAATAAAAAAAAACAACTCACATTGATCCAGCAAATAAAAACTTATCAGCAATAGATCTAACAATATGTGATCCAACAAATTATTTAGATCTGACCATGATTGTAAATGAGGATGCGTGTAGAAGCTACCGCTTCTGTATTATACTTTAAAATAATGAAGTGATTAGGGAACATTCTCCTGGATGGAAGCTGAAGAAAGCAAACTCGGAAAAATCCGAAAACCTCTCCAAAGGTGAACCGATTGGAAAAAACATAGACACAGTAAAAAAAAAAATTCACAGAAATCCTAATAGCCATAACAAAAAAAATGCATCCTGCAAAAGTGTGCTGCAAGCAGACGAAATAAACCTTGGTTCAGTAATTAATATAAAGAAGAAATAAGACTACAAAAATCAGTACTAAGAGGGGGAACCGACTACCACTAATCTGATTAACTGTAAACTACGTCGAGCAAATGCTCGGAAAACAATTAAAACCAAAAAAGGAATGTTGGCAAGAATATGTTAGTAGATTTAAATGTTCTTCTAAGCCAAAAACAATTCAGGAAATGATCATGAAAATATATGGTAAACACAAATCCATACACCAAAACATATTACAATAAATAATAGCACAAGCATATTAACCGAAACATTCTCAACAAATTCCTTGAATAAAAACAGCCATCAGCAATTCTTAGCCACAAAAGAAAACGAAAATAAATACAAGTTCAACTTTAAACCAGAAACATCGAAGAATGAAATGAACCATTCCTTCTATCTGAATTTAATGATGCCATCAAAAATTCTCATCCATAGGACCAGACGAGATTCAAAATGATTTCTTGAAACATCTCTCAAAAACATCATTAAAGTTTCTTTAAAAGATTAATCACGACATATGGATTGATGGTTAAGTCCCTGAATGATTGAGGCAAACCATTGTCATAGCAATTCCAAAAGCAGGAAAATGTGATTCCAACCCTGGAAATTATAATCAAATCACTCTCAAAAGTTGTCTATGTAAAACAATGAAGAACATGGTGAATAAGTGACTGATTTGGTAACTGGCATAAAACAGTTCAACGACATCTGCAAAGCGGTTTCCGAAGCAACAGAAGCACAAAAGTCCATTTGGTTCAACAAGAAAATTACACAAAGGAAGCTTTTATAAGAAAGGAACATGTGGCAACCAAGTTTTTTGACTTACAAAAAACATATGAAGCTACTTGAAAATACGGGATCATGCGAGCTCCACATAAACTCGAACTGAAAGGGAGACTACTCGAATTTACAGGAGAGCATATTGATCGTGACTCTGTTTAACAAAATAAATACCATCACAAAAAATTTCTCCCCAGCTCTAAAAGGATTCCTTGTATGGGGGATGATTTTATTATGTTATCGCCCTAAAAATTTCCACCCCATAAAAAGAAAACAGCAACAATGCATTAAAAGATAAATACATGGGCAACAAACTAGGGATTCAAGATTTACAAAAGTAAAACACAATGAGTACATTTCTACAAAAGAAAACAAATCACATCATGATTCAAGGCTGCGACTGGAGAGCTTGGTTGGTTGGTTTGTTTTATGCCGTAGCTACTCTTTTCGGGTCATTTAACGCCGAATTAAGTCATTTTGATAAAAGTTTCAAACAATTCAGTTTAGTACAAGTACAGTTTTGTTCACTCACAGTTAAATATCATAACAGTTCTATTTCAAACAATTCAGTTTTGGATAAATACGCAGTTTAAACGTGAAAATGATTCTATTTTAAACAATTCAGTTTAGCATAACCACACAGTTTAGTTCTACTTGACCCATAGATGGGACCCAATCAGGTGCAACTATTTCGGGACAAAGTCCCTGGGAGCAATAGCAATAAAGGGGTACTCCACATTCCCCAAAGCTCCGGCATTACTGGGGCCTTACCATTAAATCATTTAGTGTCATATCCAGGACACTCGTTGGGGGATTCTTACTCCTCTGCAGATATGCAGTCGGTGTATTCTGCAACCTCAGCCGACTGAGCAGTACTGGAGAGGATAAAAATCTCTTAGGTGGATCACTAAAAATATTTGGGCATATTTTCTTTTTTACAAAAACTGTCATTCATTCCATATTTAAAACATTTAAAGCTAAGATTTAATAAAACATTTCAATTCCTGCGAGTAGTAACCCACATTAATTTGGGAGTAGATCGAAAATACTGCTGAAATTATACAGGATACAAACTGGATTGAAACGAGATTACGGAAATTTCGTGTCACCATCAAAAAGGCATCTGAAAATTCTCTATCCACGTGAAGGCTTGAGATGAGCCCTTACTTAGAGCAGTCAGAATGTATTCAGTTGAAAGCCTATACACAGAAGCAAACGAAACTCCCAAATCTTAGACGCGATAAACTAGTTCTACATTATTATGTAAAATTAGAATCATGTCCCAATGAACCACACACAGTAGCACATTTAATCCAAAGTACAGAGACCTCTTCCAACAAAAAGAGAAAGCTACAAAAACCTTCAGACGCCTGATAATTCTATTGAAAATCCATTATACAATTATAGCTGGCATACTTCATTGAACCATGAAAATACCAGAAATAAACCTAAACATCAACAAACATTTTAAAAAAACCCACAAAACCTCAACATCCCATTATTGATAAAGTTATTTTGCATAATAGATGAATTATCAAATAACAAAAAGAGAAAGCCCAATGTTGCCAAACAAGAATTAGGGAACAATAATACAAATCATAAACATCTCTCTATCAAACCAATAGGAGAATTGAAAAAAATTTCAAGAATTGTAAAGAAAAAAGTAACAGTATCTCGATTACGTATAAAGCACATATATCTCACTGATTCATAATTGCTTAAAGAAGATCAACCCATGTGCAGAATATGACAAACCTTACTCATTGTGAAACACATCTTGATTGAATGTACACACCTTAATCCTGTGTAGACATAAGCATTATAAAGAAATGAATATAAAGCAACTATTTGAAAATACTGAATTCAACAAAATATTATCTCAAAGTCGTAAATATATATATAAAAAAATATACAAATAAACTTACAAAACAAAATCATTTACAAAGCATACTTCTATTATAAAAAATTATCAGTTGATTTTTTTTCTCGTATCCGAGCAATTTCTTGAGGAATAAAAATATTTACAAACAAACTATTCACTTAAAAAACATACATACAAAAAAGATTTGGTATTAAATAATCCATAAAGGTTGATATGCCATTAAACCAAATAACCAAAACAATGTTATGGTTAAAGCGATGGACTGCGGAATCGTAGTACGCGAGTTCGTACTCCAGTCGCGCTATTATGTTCACTTTCGGGCAAATACCCTTGGGAAAGGTATGAACCCCCTTATCCTCCCAGCTATGGGTTAAATAGTACCACTACTGTTCTTCTAGGAGAATGGCTTTGGCAATAAATAACCTAAAAAGAGTTGATATGCCATTAAACAAAGAAACCAAACCAAACCAAACCAAACCAAACCAAAACCCATATGTAATACGGTAAAATACTGTTTATAAAAATAACCTTAGATCGAAAAAGGAGTTCAAAAAACCCTCTACAGGGCTGTTTGTGTTTTACTTAGCGTTAATATCCTTAGGAAATGCATGGGTCTATTTGTTTAAAAAAAGTCAAAGATCTGGGGGAAAAAAAAAACACTGAAAGAATTTGATGATCGGGGCAAAATAATTTGAGACAACACAGATGACAGCAATGTTCAGACCAGCCGGAAAACTCAGAAGAGTCCAGGAAAATTGAGAAGATTTACTCTCTTATACTTCAAGGAAAAAACCGCCCATTAAAATTGGCTTGAAAAACTCGCTTAATATTGACATGTAAGAGAACAGCAAGTGTAGACTAAATGGGGGGGGGTAGATGAAACCGTTAATCACATGAATAAATGCAGCAAACTAACACAAAAGAAATACAGAACATGCACGACAGGATGAGAAAGATGGAAAGATGATCCACAAAGAACTGTGCAAGAGATTAAAGTTTGACTACACTTGCAAATGGTAATTGCACAATCTAGCATAAGTTTTAGAAAATGAAACGCGTAAGATTCTCAGTGACTTTAAGATACAAATGTATCTTCCAATTCAGGCTAGAAGACCAGACTTAATTCTAGCTAAGAAGAAAAGAACGTGTCATAAAGTGGATTTTGCCATTTCCAGATAAAAAGCTGGACAAATACCCGGATCTTACCAGAAAACTTAAAAAGTTAAAAATCATCAATTAAATCTGGTGTGAAACCTCGATTGGAATAAACAAGAATAATACTTGCAGGAATACTTGTAACAATCCGGCGGAAAAGAGACAAGAAGAAGAAGAAGAAGATGGGATCAGAGGAAGAATTAAGACTGTCTACACTGCAGCATAACAAATATATTGGCTAGAATATTTTTAAAAGTCTTGAAGAAGAGAGGAAATTTGCGGATAACTCGCCGAGAGTGAAAATAATAATTAAAGAAAAGGAAATTAATATTAAATAAAAATTTTAACATTCTTAATCAATACACTTTTTAAAAAATACGTTTTTTTTTTATAAAAAATACCGAATAAACCAGTTAGGATTTTTTATCAAGAACCAACAAGTTAGAGACAGGATTCTAATTTTCTTTTTTTTCTTTTTTTTTTCTTTTTTTTTTTTTGTGGGTGGGTATATATTTACTAACTTCTCTGCAAGAGCAAAATGCGACTCAAGGTCAATTATTTAAGTGGAGTTTAATAGGTTTAAATTCAGAGTTTTCCTTCTCCAAGACTGGTTGCCGTATCTAAATCAAAGAGCCAAATCTCCTCTACTATTTACCCATAGCCGGAAGGAGAATAGTTGGGTTCATACCTTTTCCAATAGTATTAGCGCTCTCAGTGAAAATGCGAATGGCCTCATCCAGGGTTTGAACTCGAGTCGCTATGTTTATTTCCTATGTCTACAACCATTATACCACGAACGCCTCTTTTTAACTATGTAGATGTTTACCTCCTTCACGTCAACAAACCCACAATATAAAAAAATATTTTTGTCGAAATAAAAACAGCTCAGTTGGCTGGGGCTGTAGAAAATGTCGACTGCATCTCTGCAAAGGAGCAGGACCTCTACACACCAATGGAATACCCCTATATTACCATTACTCCCTGTTCCACTTTGATCCAGACTGTTAATACTTGTTAGAATCTCATCCATCGGCTAAATAGAACGATTCAGTCTTTTACTAGGAATTATTTTTAATATTAAATAGAATAATTTGTGTTAAATACATGAAACCGTTAAATAGAATTATCAATGTTATATAGCAATACTTGAAACCGTTTAACTATGTGCAAACAAATGCATTCTATCTCGTTTAAAAATAAAGTTATCAACTGGGTGTTTTAGAGAAATTGATATCATTTGATATGTACCGGGTGTTTCAGAAGAATTGATCTAATTTGATATACACATGGCGTTTCAGAGAAATTTATATCACTTGATATGTATCATATCACCAGGAGGTCGTCTAGTAATATTCCTTTTTTACGACAGCGGAAACAAATTACTTGAATCGTGTAAAAGAAGCGCTTGCAATAGTGGGAAGCACGGAAAGGACTGGAAACTTGTTAGAAGAACATTTTTACTCAAGTCGACCACAAACTGTGAGAATTCAAATTTTATCAAATTTTTACTCAAGTCGATCACAAAATGTACGAATTCAAACTTTATTCCAGAAAAAATTACCCAGGGTTACATCATTAAGAGTTTTACGATGGGAGATTAAACTTATGACATTCGATTTTGACATTTTGTACGTAAAAGGGAAAACAATTCGGCGTGTAGAATCCCTATCCAGACGAAAGTTTGGTAATGAAAAAGTTAAAAATCATAAGAATACAGTCGAGAAAATACAGCACTGAGTAGAAATAGAGGTTTTATCCCTTAATCAACTCAGAATCGAAACAAGACCAGACCACGTACAAGCAAGATCCGTGGGAGAACTATAGAAAAGAATTACTCAATGGCAGAAGGACTCTTTAAAGAAACAAAACCCAAACTAACCATAGAGAATGGCATTAGATGCGATGGAAACAAAATGATACCCCCACAAAACCCCAAGAAAGGATACATTAAAGCGGTTACATGAGGATGTACATTATGGCATAAGGACAACGCAAAAAAAGTTCACAATTCCAATCCTGGTGGCTAGAATATTTGAAAGAAGTAGAAGAATATAGTAAAAGATGCTCAAAGTGGGCTGAAATAAAAAAGAACCATGGCCTCCAAAGAAAAAGAACTGTGGATCAGAATCCACATGAATCATGCACACGTCAAAGATATAGGTTTATTCGCAATACTTGTGGACTCATTTTCGAGATTGACTAAGATAATCAAAGAAACCGACAGAAAAGCCGAAACAGTAAAGCAAATTACCGAGAACAGTGTTATTAAGGAACGGAGAACCCAAAATGATAGTCACAAACAATGCGTCAGAATTTGGCGATGATGATGATGATCATCATCCTAAAGTCGTGACGCTTGCACGGATATCCCTGACCCTCTCTCGCCACTTCTCCCTATCGTTCATCGCCTCTGGCAGGTCTTCAGGGCTACATCCCGTATCCTCACATAGCTGCTGTATGTATGTTCGAGCTGGTCGTCTTGCTTCTGCTCGGCCATATGTGGGGATCCATAGAAGAACATCACTTATGAGCTCGTCTCTGCTTCTCCAGCAGTGTCCTGCATGTCTGGTTCGTCTAACTAGGATAGTTTTCGTGATGGGAGGTAGGTGGCCGTATAGTTGGTGCTTTGTGGGGTGTTGCCTCCAGGACTTGTTCAATATTGCCCGCAGCATTCTTGTGTAATTGCCATCTAGCTTTTTTCTCCAGCCGCTTTGTTAGCATCCAAGTAGTGCATCCATATAGCAGTATCGACACGGCCGCTGCTTGGAAGAAACTGCGTTTCATTTTATCTGTCAGGTCTGACTTCCATTTGATCGATAGCTTATCGATAGCTGTCCATGCCTTCGTAAGCCACGTGTCGATGTCTTTTTCGGTTGTTGAGACACTGAATCCATATTTATGGCTAAAATGTATTGGTTGCATCCCATAGAAGACACCACCGTACCAGCCGCAATCTTATTGGAGTGTAAAAAGAATGGTGCAAACTGAAAATGGAGTTAAAGGCATTTTCCCCATTTAATGAAAGCATAGAAGCCTACCTACCAAAATTGCTCCTAAGTTACCGAAGTGTTCCTTACGCATGAAGAAAACAATGTCCTTCTGCGTTAATGGAGAGACAAATCAGAGCCTCCATAACCATGTAATTTTCAACAAAAGAAAATGTTTGATATATATATATATATATATATATATATATATATATATATATATATATATATATATATATATATATATACATGGTGCCTTCAATAATTACCAGACTTTTTGTACAGGTATTTAAAATTGTCGTAGACGCTTGAAAATTCACTATGTTATTGCTATATATATTATGAGATGACTGACCAATTTTTGTGGTTTCAGATTCAAATGAACAGCTACAGCAGCAATTGGAATACACCCAACTAAACCCTGATTGTCACAGCTAGTGAATTTCAAAAATGCAACCTGGACTTTAGAAGAACGATATGCAATAAAATTCTTTTTTAAACTTGGAAAAAATGCCATGCGATGAAAGCTGGATCTACTGCTATGATCCAGAGACCAAGAGACAGAGTTCCCAGTGGAAGCATGCTGGCTCTCCCAGGCTCAAGAAGGCCAGACAGAGCAAATCCACCCACAAACATTTGATGATCCTTTTTTTGACAGCACTTGCATGATCTACATGCACTGGGTTCCCACTGGACAAACAGTCAACTAGGAATACTATGTTGAGGTTTTAAGGGAGTTCATGAAGAGATTCCGTCGGAAGAGGCCAGCACTCTTCTAATCGGGTCAGTGGCATTTCCACCCGGACAATGCACCAGTCCACAACTCCATCCTTGTCACAGACTATTTGACCAACATGGGCATCAAGACTGTTCCTCACTCTCCCTTGCTCCAGACCTTGCACCCTGTGACTTTTGGTTATTCCCTAAGCTCAGAGGCTGTCGTTATGTGACAATTGAGGAGATGGAAGAGGCTGTGATGAAGGTCATTGACACACTCACGCAAGAGGACTTCCGTGGGGCCTTCCAGAAGTTGTTGGAACGGTACAACAAGTGCATTGCAGCTGGAGGAGATTACTTCGAAGGGGACTAGAGTTTCATGTGTGTACAATCAATAAAAATGCCCAATACGAAAAAAGTCCGGAAACTTATTTAATGATCCTCGTATATATATATATATATATATATAACCTGAAGTTTTCATAAACATCGCCAATTTCATCAATGTTGACGATGAGTCAGTGTGGTTTATGCTAGTCATTGTTAAGATTATATGATTCAAATGAGAAAAGGTAACAACTGTTTAAAATGTGGGTATTTTCCATGCGTATTACTGACGTCAATGGTTTCAGTAAGTCTTAACGTTAATGAAAAAGAAAAACTTATAGCATGAAAATAAAACACCTGTGTCTGGATAGACACATGTAGTTTTACAGAAATCACGTGATTCATATATATATATATATATATATATATATATATATATATATAATGTCATGCTTCTAGCACGGATTTCCCTAACTCCCACAATTCGTCTCTATCATCCATCGCTCTCGGTAGGTCCTTCAGACTACATCCTGTGCCCGCACAGAGCTGTTGTTGATAAATTCTGATTGGTCGAAAAGGGATCCATAAGAGAACGTTGCTTATTAGTTTGTTCTTACTTCTCCATCAGTGTCCAGCATGTCTTGTCAGTCTTATTTGGATGGTTTTTGAGGTTAGAGGTAGGTGGCCGTACAGCTGCTTCTTTGTGGGATGTTGCTTCCAGTATATGTTCCATATGACTCGTACCAGTCTTGTGCACACACACACACACACACACACACACACACACACACACATATATATATATATATATATATATCCGGAGTTAAGTATCAGGTAGAGCTCTGACTGATTTTTCAACTGGTGATCAAGGCTCATCTGACCTTTCAGCTTGTGTGGGAGAATGGAATTTCTTTTTCTAACGTGGAATTAAAATTTCTTTAAAGGATTCAATAAAAACTATGTTACTATCAATACAACTCCGTTCAACTAAAGAACCACCTAAAAAAATAAATTAAACAAAACGGTATTTTTATCAACAAAAATTTAGTTTACCCACAAGTTCGCTACTTGGTAGGGTCTTTGTATGCCTTTTCCCAAAAATTTCTTGAATTTGATCCCTTTAAATTTATAATAGCCAAAGATTCAAACTATTTCTGTTTTATAGATGATATATTACTTACATATCGACAAAATAATGACTTAAAAATTACAGATTAAACAAAACTTAATCTACCACAGATCTTACGAACTAGAAACTAATAACACTTTTCTTAGATATTTTACCAATGAATAATAACAAACTAGAATTAAAAATTTATCACAAATCCACTAAAAATGATCATATACACTTTACTCACATCATAATGCCAAAATAGCAAGTGGAACAATCATAGGTTTTTACCTTAATGTTCTAAGAATTTGCACCCACAACTTTTTAAACGATAAATTTGACTATATAGAAAATCCCTTCACACAACTTCAATATCCTAAATTCTTTATACAACGGATTAAAATAAAAGCTCTCAAAATTTACAAACCTATTTTTTCCAAAACTTCCTTACCACCATTAAAAATCTAATCAACAATAATTGCAATGCTCTCATCAAACCTGATGCTGTTGTTAACGCTGTCCAGTACCTTGATTGTAATTTTAAAATACGTGGGTGAAACATCCTATAATCTACAAAAGCGAATTTACAAAAATAAAAGGAACTTGCTAAAAGAAAATAATAATCGTCAGACATCATTTAGAAACTAATCACAACCTTAATTTTAATGATTTCAAAATGTTAGTTTCTGTACATAAAAAAAAACGCCGAAAGTGTTGAATCTTGCATCATTTCAAACTAAAACACTAGTTTAATAAAAACCCAGCCTTTCTCAAGTTTTCTCCATTTAGTGAAACTAGGGTTAAAAAGTTACAAAGTCCCTTATTTTAAATAGTTTCGTTTCATCGGATAGATAGATAGATAGATAGATAGGTAGATATGAACAGGCAAGTAGATAGATAGATAGATAGATAGATATGAAACCATTTTTTAACGAAATACATTATATTTTTAAAATAAATTTTGAACACTAATTTCATCACACAGTTTTGAAACAGAAAGCCACTAATAGAAATAAAATGTTTGAAACATTCTCATTTTTTCCTTTCATTAAACAAATAAAAAAATTTCTTTGAATAAAATTCAGAAGATACAAAATCATACGTCTTAACGACCTGATGAAGGTTTAATGTAAAAAACCGAAACATTTAATGTTGACAAATATATAAATAACACTAATTATTATAAGGTATGGATCAAGAGTAAATGGCGCGATCCAGTAAAAGGAGTAGCGCCCTTCCTTACACCATGGTGTTGTAGCGATCGAAAAAAGAAACCTTCAGATCACCATCGACTACGCTCAGCTAACTTATATATATATATATATATCGGGGACAGATCTGTATAAAAACTAAAAACCGGTTGTGATAATATATCCTTTTGCCATATGAAGCATGATTTTAATTTGTACACATCTTTATCAGTCCTATCCACTTAAGTTATATACCAAGATGGGCAAATATTATCTATATGCCCATCTTGGCATAAACTTCAATATAGACAAACAAATAGATCAACAGAAAGAGAGGGGGAGGGGAGAAAGAGATAGATAGATAGATAGATAGATAGATAGATAGATAGATCTACACTCATATACATTTATGAAGAGTTAAAGTTGATAAAAAAAACATCGATAGATGCATATAGATGATAGATTTGATGATTTCAAAAGGTTGAGAAATAATCTATACTATCCTTCCATATCTATCTCTCAAGGTTTATTCAACTTTTCATATATATATATATATATATATATATATATATTAAAGTTGAAAATAACGCTGATGTTCGCATAAGCCTTATAAAATTAGAATGGCATAAAAGCACGAGGCCTTGAATCCGAGAGACCATGGATAGACTCTCCGTGTTGAGAAAGGAAGGAGGAAGCAATCTCGCCAGCATTGATACAACAAATCAAGGACAATAAATATACAAAAAAAATAGTAAAGAAAGACGAATTACAACACCCAGTAACCACAATATCAACAGAAATAACTTATGGAGAAACAGTAAAACAACAAAATGGAAGAAAAACAACTGTACAGGTACTAAAAGCGACAAACGCAGGAGGTGACCAGGACATTGCTAACAAGGGGAACCTGAATCTCTTTTAATCGCAGCACAAAATATTTCCTTATAAAAGCAAAAAAAAAAATACGCAGAAGAATAGTGGGTAAACGTTTTGTGATGACAGAGATGAAACGATTACATCCCATAATAAACAAGTGTAATAAACTGGTAGAAATAAATACATGAATCGGTACGATTGGGTGGGAACAGTGATCCACTGAGAATTTGACAAAAGATTAAAATTCGAACATACTACCAAATGGTTTATGCACAAACCAGAATTTTTTCCGAGAAAATAAAAGGTTTTCAAATTCTCTGGAATTTTGATATACAAACAGATCATTCAATCCTCGCTAGAAGATTTGGCCAAGAATTGATTAACATACAGAAAAGAACTTGTCATCTAATGGATTTTGCTATTCCAGTGGACTAAAGAGCGAAAATAAAAGAAAGCGAAAAGATAGATAAATACCTGGATCTTGCCTGAGTACTGAAAAAGCTGTAGAACATAAATGTAACAGTGGTACCAATTAAGCTATAATATAAAGGTTTTAAGAAGAAAAAAAAACCTTTGATAGGCACGAAAAACTTCTGAGCCAAAGAGTCTTCAAATACCCTCGATGTAAAATATGAAAAGGAGAAGCGAGTGATGCAATGGTTATCGTCGTTGGAAATATACAGGGTGACCCGAGTTCAAATCAGGGGTGAAACTGTTTCTTTTTTCCATTGCACTAATACCTTCGAGAAAGGTATGAATCCAAATACTCTCCAAGTAACTATGGGTAAATAGTAGAGCAGACTGGTATCTTTAACCTTATTTTGGCAACCCGTCTGAGAGAAGGAAAATTCTGAATTTAAACCTGATAAACTCTGCATAAAATTGACCTTGTGTCGCATCCTGCTCATGGGGAAGGGATCAGGTAAATACATATCCTTCATGTGAAATGCCATGTAAAAGTTTAAATTTTAGAGGCATGCCGATGGGGCCCGAACGTGTCTGGGCTACGGCTCTGCGCCTGGACCCACCTGAAAAAAAAAACTTGTGCAATACTCGCCCGTTTGGTGGGGCGCACGACAAATGGCGTAAAAGTTTAAATTTCCTATCATTTTACAATCTTCATTCAGATCAGAAAATAAAAAACATTACCTTGGAACAAACTTTTCTATTACCTAATGGTGAAATAGCACAACAGTTTTGAGGAAATCTGATTTCTCTGATAGAATAAGAAAGGATTCCTTCCAATCTGCAGCTGTGTCAGTACAACTGAATGGCTGCACCACTCGGACTGTAAAGAAGCGTGGACACACCAGTGTTGACCGACTTGCAAAAACTTGAATGAACCAACTCCGAGCAGAAAATGTATGCTGACTAAAGGACATATTAAGATTGATAAGCGATAGGGACGAACAGTGAGAACGAGTTAGGATAATCTGTGCTGTCGGCACGACTTAATAATAATAATGATGAATGGTTGCTAATCCTTCAAGAGATAAGTTCCTCCAACATTAAACATCTAAGGAATGTACACAGATCGATAATGGCACAAGAACGAATTAACAGATTCTCTCTCGTGACAATTTATTTATATCTTTGAGAAATTTGTCTCCAAGAAATTACGGAAAGTAGATGTTTGAATTTTAACTGTGGCTAACCTTGTAAAAAATAAATTTCATATTCTTTCATTTTTTGTTTTTAAATATCAATGGAGGCCAAACGATATCTGTTGCTCTTGTAGCTTACAAAGGCCAAATCCAGCTTTGAAGGGTGGGTGCAGCCATTTAGTCTAATGAACTTGGTGTTTTAATGACTATATCTTCATCTTATCATCTAAATTAGTTTATTTGTTCCTATTTCCTATTTGTGAGGGAGTTCTTATCAACTGGCTCCGATTGAGAAATAGGAAAATATCAAATGCGCTTCTCGTGAAAAAGGAAGAATGAAAAATGATATGGGAAAAAGTATTTATTGACACGAATTCCAAGAAAAATTAATTTGCACTTCACAAAGCATTGTAGATTCGATAATATATCTCTCTAATCAAATATAACATGGACAAGAAAAAAAGAAAGAAAGAAAGAAAGAAGGAATATAAAGTTATAAAAAAGAAAGAAACATACAGATCAAAAAATTCAGGTGAAGAAGTAAAAATCACGAATATGCTTAAACTTATAAAATATTTCGTGTTTCCGTAATGGGGTCAGTGCTTTTGTCAGAAATTATATGAATCTAAATTGACGTTTGGACAAAACGTGTGACATATAGTATGGTCCAAAACTAAGGGACAAAATTTTAAAACCTAATATTTGTTAGAAATAACAACTGTGAAAAGCTGAAATTTTGACATCTGGGAGTCGTTATCATCCATAATAACATACTAAAATTTAAATCATTTGCAAAGGATAGAAAAAGAATTATAACAATTATTTATTTATTTCCAAATTTGGAACGTCCAAAAATAAGGGACAAAATTGAGAAAAACAATGTAAACAGCCAAAAACAATAAAAATACATGTCCAATCAATATTTAGTAAATGAGCCCTTGCTCTCAATGGCAGCTGCACATCTTCGACTACAAGAACGAATCAGTTCTTGATAATCCTCGATACTAATTTTAGACCATTCTTCTTGAAGCTTCACCCACAAATCCTCCGTATTAGCAGGATTTCTTTCCATAACTTTCACTCCTAAGGTCTTCCAAAGATTTTCTATTGGATTTAAGTCAGGACTTTGCGGTGGCCAATCCATAATTTCGAAATCTTGCTCGCTAAGGTAACTCATTACTACCTTTGCCTTGTGACATGGGGCATTATCTTGCATAAAGGTAGGCCTATCGAAACCTGAATTCTGTATGATTGGCACAACATAATCTTGAACAATGTTTTTATAGATCTGCGTGTTTACACGAGTTTGTAACCGAACAAGAGGCGTTGTACCTTGGCTAGAAAACATTCCAAATACCATGACGCTTCCGCCCCCAAACTTGACAGTTTTCTTAGTACACTTTGCACTTAATCTTTCACCAATACGTCTCTTTACATTGTTTTCTTCCACCATTTCCAAATAAAGTAAACTTGCTTTCATCACTGAAAAATAATTTTGCCCAATTTTCATATGTCCAAATTACATACCTGTTTGCAAACTCTAATCTCTTATTCTTATTCTTCGAACTAACAAGTGATTTCTTTTTTGGGGTTCGATTAAACAGCCCTATTTCTTGCAGTCGTCTAGAAACAGTCTGTCTTGACACATTAACACATGAGGTACTATTCATAACCCTTTTAATTTCTGTGCAAGACTTAAAAACGGTCCTTTAATGACATACGTTGCATTATTCGATCTTCTCTTGCCGAAGTTTTGCGGGGTCCGCCGGTTTTAAAAGCACTAACTATTTTGCCAGTATCATTGTAGGATTTAACAACCCTGTCTACAACCCTCTTGGAACGTTTCATTCTCTCTGAAATCTCTCTAATGGTGTGCTTTTCCTTGTGTAGCTTCACAATAGCTTGTCTCACAGAGTAATCAAGTTTTTGGCGTTTCGCCATGGTGCCGGCTGATGCAACGTTTACAAATGACTAAGTAAGACTTATTCTTTAGAGGAAATCAAAAAATTTGAATATAGCAGACTGTTTACATTGTTTTTCTCAATTTTGTCCCTTACTTTTAGACGATCCTATTTTGAAAATAAATAAATGATTGTTATAATTCTTTTTCTATCCTTTGAAAATGATTCAAATTTTAATATGTTATTATGGATGATAACGACTACCAGTTGTCAAAATTTCAGCTTTTCACAGTTATTATTTCTAACAAATATTAGGTTTTAAAATTTTGTCCCTTAGTTTTGGACGCTACTGTATATACAATGGTGGGAATAAGTATAATACACCTCATTAAATTGTTAATAATTTTTTTATTATTGCACAAATTCCTCTGAAAATTTGTAACGGTACTTAGATCCGATGGAGATTAGTATACGCATTCGATTTTGTAACAACTTTCCACCAAAAAAAAGTTATTAAGAAAAATACCCATCGGATGTAGGGACCACACACATATTTTCAGAGGAATTAGAGCAGTAATTAGAAGATTATTAACAATTTAATTGGCGTGTTTTATACTTATTTTCACCGATATATATATATATATATATATATATATATATATATATACTGGCTTTTAATATGCTAAAAATCGATTGGTAAACGCCGAAGATGAATGACTGCATAAAAACAGAGGAAAAAATCTTAATTCAGTCACAAAAGAAAGAAAAAAAGAAGGAAAGAAAGAAAGCGAGAAAGAAAGGCCACGTGGAAAAGAAATAAGTAAAGAAAGTACGATAGATAGATAGATAGATAGATAGATAGATGTGAACAGAATGAGATAGATAGATAGATAGATAGATAAAAAAGAAAGAAAGAAAGCAAACACCCCGATTAAGCAGAGAGCACTCCTACTTCTTTGCATCGTATGTTTACTGATTTCTTTTTTTCTTTTTTTTTTTTTTTTCTTCCTTCCGTTAATGAGAAGCTTGTTAAAATATTATCCGTATTCTGGAGGCATTTTGAATGGTGAGAATACGCCTCTCTCAAGAAATTCCAGTAGGAATTCAATTTTCTGATAATTATATACATACCGGGCAAATATACTCTTAAACTAACGAATTCTGATAAATAAGCAAATACAACATGACAGGAAATCAAACCACGATCACACTGCATTCAACCACAAAAATTTTCAACGTTAAAATTCGATACCAGAATAACAAAAAACAAAAAAACAAAGACTATTCCACGAAACCATTTAACCGCCTTACCCACACATGGATAGGGTTACTTTGCGGTGCTCCGCACCTCTGCAAATAACATAAAACAAATTGTACTGGGTTACATGATACCAATTGTAATAAATACTCCCTGACCCGAATTATACGGCCCCGAATCTCTAACCTTAGTAAATAGTAGCACGTAACCCTGCCACGTAAGTGGCGGGTTTGATTATTTACAAACAAGAGAAAACAGTCTGACTTACTATTTACCCATAGCTAGAGGGAGAAAAGAGGTTTCAAGCCTTTTTCCAAAGGGTATAACGGCAACGTGAAGCGAAAAACCACGTCCAGAAATCGAATTTTATACCTTTCTTTTTTCTTTCAGACTTTTTCTTTCTTTCCGCTTATCGATTTAGATTTTCGTAATTCTTTTCTTTCTTTCTTTCTTTCTTTCTTACATTTTTTCTTTCTTTTTCAATTCATTCAATTCTTTTCGGTTTTATTTCTTTTCCTTCCTTTCTTCAGTCCTTCATTCATTCATTTATTCATTCAGACATTCAATCTAATTTATTGACCATTGACTTTAATTTAAAAGGGGTTTTTTTTCACCACGCCCTTTTTCTTTTATACTTTCGTTTCTTGATTCTTTTTTTTTTTTTCCTTCAACGTTCCTTCTATCCTCATTCTAGACATAAGATTTAATTGAAAATTTCATTTTTTTTTCTATTTCTTTCTTTCTTTCTTTCTTTCTTTCTTTCTTTCTATTTAATTTTATTCTTTCTTTTTCACATGTTTCATTACTGCCTTTCTTGCTTTCTTTTTCCTTCCATTATCATTCTGGACGTTAGACTTTAATTGAAAAGTTTTTCTCTTTCTTTCTTTCTTTCTTTCTTTCAATTTATTCTTTTCATTCTTTTTTCATTGTTTCATTCCTTTTATATTTCCTTTCTTCTTTCCTATTTCTTTCCATTCTCATTCTAGACGTTAGACTTTAATTGAAAAGTCTTATCTTTCTTTCTTTTTTCTTTCTCTCTTTATTTCTATTTATTTTTCATTCTTTTCTCCTTGTTTCATTCCTTTTATAATTCATTCCTTCTTTCCTTTCTTTTTGTACTTCGTTCTTTCCTTTTTCCTTCCAATCTCATTCTGGACGTTAGACTTAATTGAAAAGTTTTGTCTTTCTTTCTTTCTTTCTTTCTTTCTTTCTTTTACTTTTCTTTTTGTCTAAGCCTTTCATACTTCCTTCTTTTTTTTCTTTTTCCTCTATTTCTCGTTCTGGACGTTAGACTTTAATTGAAATGGTTTAGTTTTTCTTTCTTTCTTTCCTTCTTTCCATTTCATTTTGCTCTTTCTTTTTTTCATGTTTCATTTGTTTTGATTTCTTTCATCTTTCTTTTTTCCTTCCATTCTCATTGTGGACATTACCCTTTAATTGAAAGGTTTTTCTTCCTTTCTTTCCTTCTTTCTTTCTTTCTTCCTTTCTTTATTAATCTATCTATATTTATGTTTTTTCATTCTTTTCTCTTTGTTTTTTTTTTCTTTTTATACTTCGTTCCTTCTTTCTTTTATCCTTCCGTTCTCATTCTGGGCGTTAGACTTTAATTGAATATCTACACTTTCTTTCCTTCTTTTTATTTTTTCATTTTTTTCTAATTATTTCATTCCTTTTATACTTCGTTCCGTCTTTCTTTTATCCTTCCATTCTCATTCTAGACGTTAGACTTTAATTGCAAAGGTTTTTCTTTCTTTCTGTCTTTCAATTTATATTTTTCATTCTGTTCATCTTATTTCATTTCTTTTATACTTCCTTGCTTCTTTTATCTTTCCTTCTAATCTCATTCTGGACTTTAGACTTTTATTAAAATGGTTTTTCTTTCTTTATTTATTTATTTATTTATTTATTTGATTTTTTTTTCTCTTCTCCTTGTTACTTTTATTCTATACTTCCTTCCTTTGTTCATTCCGTTTTCCTTCCATTCTCATTTTGGACTTTAGATATTCACTGAAAAATTTTTGTCTTTGTTTTTTTATTTATTTATTTATTTCTATGTAATTTTCTCTTGTTTTATTCCTTTTGTACTTCCTTCCTTCTTTCCTTTTTCCTTCCATATCATTCTGGACGTTCCACTTTAATGGAAAAGGTTTTCTTTCTTTCTTTTTTTCTTTCTTTCTTTCTTTTTTCCATTTAATTTTGTTCTTTTTTTCTTATTATTTCCTTTTGTACTTCCTTCCTTCTTTCCTTTTTCCTTCCATATCATTCTGGACGTTCCACCTTAATTGAAAAGGTTTTCTTTCTTTCTTTTTTTCTTTCTTTCTTTCTTTTTTCCATTTAATTTTGTTCTTTTTTTCTTATTATTTCCTTTTGTACTTCCTTCCTTCTTTCCTTTTTCCTTCCATATCATTCTGGACGTTCCACTTTAATTGAAAAGGTTTTCTTTCTTTCTTTTTTTCTTTCTTTCTTTCTTTTTTCCATTTAATTTTGTTCTTTTTTTCTTATTATTTCCTTTTGTACTTCCTTCCTTCTTTCCTTTTATCTCCCATTCTCATTCTGGACTTTAAATATTCACTGGACGTTAAACTTTAATTGAAAAGATTTTCTTTTCTTTTCTTTTATTCTTTTCATCTGATTTTGTTCTTTTTTTTTTTTTTTTCTTAATTCATTCCTTTCGTATTTCCTTCTTTCTTTCCTTTCATCTTCCATTCTCATTCGGAACGTTAGACTATTTGAAAAGTTTTTTTGTTTTTCTTTCTTTCTTTTTCTTTTTTTTTTCATTCTTTTCTCCTTGCTTCTTTCTTTTTCACTTCCGTTCTCATTCTAGACCTTAGATATTTATTGAAAATTTTTTTTTTCATTCTTCCTTCCTTCCTTCCTTTCTTTCTTTCTTTCAATGTAATTTTGCTCTCCTTGTTTCATTTCTTTTTATAGTTTCTTTCTTGATATATTTTTTCATTCTTTTTTCCTTGTTTCATTCCTTTTATACTTCCATCCTTCTTTCCTTTTTTCCTTATATTCTCATTCTTGACGTTTGACTTTAATTGAAAAACTTTTGTCTTTCTTTCTTTCTTTCTTTCTTTCTTTCTATTTATGTTTTTCATTCTTTTCTCTTTGTTTCTTTCCTTTTATAATTCTTTCCTTCTTTATTTCTTCCGTCCGTTTTCGTTCTGGACGTTTGACTTTAACTGAAAAGGTTTTGTTTTTCTTTCTTTCCAATTTTTTTTTCTTTGTTCTTGTTTCATTCCTTTTATAATTCTTTCTTCTTTCCTTTTTTCTTCCCTTCTCATTCTGGACTTTAGATATTCATTGAAAATTTTTTTAAATTCTTTCTTTATATCTTTTTCTCCCTTTTTTTATTTATTTTTTCATTCTTTTCTCCATGTTTTATTCCTTTTATACTTGTTTTATTCTTTCCTTATTCCTTCCGTTATCACTCTGGACGTTAGATATTAATTGAAAAGCTTTTGTCTTTCTTTCTTTCTTTCTTTGTAACCTTTTTTCCTTCTTTCATTATTTTGTACTTCCTACCTTCTTTCTTTTTTCTTTCCATTCCTATTCTGGACGTTAAACTTTAATTGAAAAGCTTTTGTCTTTCTTTCTTTCTTTCTTTCTTTCAATTTATTTTTTGCTTTATTTCTTTTTTAATTCCCTCCTTCTTTTCTTTTTCCTTCCATTTTCCTTCTGGCCGTTAGACTTTAATTGAAAAGTTTTTCTTTCTTTCCTTTTTTCCTTCCTTCTTTCTTTCTTTCTTTATGTTTGAGCTCGTCTTTTATTTCTTCTTGTTTTATTTCTTTTGTACTTCCTTATCTCTTTCCTGTTTCCTTCCATTCTCATTCTAGATGCTAGATATAAATTGAAAATTTTTTATCCTTCTTTTTGTCTGTCTTTTTCTTTCTTTTTTCTTTCGATGCAATTTTGTTTTTTCTTTTCTTCTTGTTTCATTTCTTTTTTCCTTCCTTCCTTCTTTCTTTTATCCTTCCATTCTTATCTCTTGATGTCAGACGTTAATTGGAATTTTTGTCATTTTTCTTTCTTTCTTTCTTTCTTTCTTTCTTTCTTTCTTTCTTTCTTTACACGTAATTTTTTCTTTCTTTTCTTTTCTTTCTTTTCTTTCTTTCTTTATTTTTGTCTCATTCTTTTGTCCCTGTTTCATTCATTTTATACTTCCTTCTTCTTCCCTTTTTCCTTTCATTCTCATTCCAGACGATAGATTTTAATAAAAAAGATTTTGTATTTCTTTCTTTATTTTTTCTTTCTTTTTTCTTTATTTTTTCCCTCCATGTAATTTTGTTTTTCTTTTCTTCTTGTTTCATTTCTTTTGTACTTCCTTCTTTCTTGAATTTTTCTTTTCATTCTTATCCTCGATGTTAGACTTTAATTGAAAGATTTTTGTCTATCTTTCTTTCTTTCTTTCTTTCTTTCTTTCTTTCTTTCGTTCTATGTAATTTTGTTCTTTCTTTTCTCTTTGTTTCATTCTTTTTATACTTCCCTACTTCTTCCCCTTTTCCTTCCTTTCTCATTCAGGACGTTTGACCTATTAGATTGAAAAGGTTTTGTCTTTCTTTCTTTCTTTCTTTCTTTCTTTCTTTCTTTCTTTCTTTCCATTTGATTTTTTCTTTCTTTTCTTCTTGTTTCATTCTCTTTGTACTTCCTTCCTTCTTTCTGTTTTCTTTCCATTCCCATCCTGCACGTGAGACTTTAATTGAAAAGTCTTTCTTTCTTTCTTTCTTTCTTTCTTTCTTTCAATTCCTTTCTTCTTTTTTTTTTCATTCTTATTCTGGACTTAAAACATTTACTGAAAATTTTATTTATTTATTTATTTATTTATTACCTATTTATTTATTTCACTATAATTTTGTTAATTCTTTTCTCCTTGATTCATTCCTTTTATACTTCTTTCCTTCTTTCCTTTTTCATTTCTCTCTCGTTTTGGACTTAGATTTAAATTTTTTGTCTGCTGTTTTTATTTGTTATATCACTTGATTTTGTTTTTTTCGGAAGTGGGGTTACTAGTTTGTTTGTTTGTTGTATGTGTGTAGGCGGCTGTTATTGTATCTTTCTTTTTCCGCTTACATTACTTATTGTTGTTAGCAGAGAAGTTTTATTGGCTGTTTTTTAGTTGACGTTCATGGTATATTAACCCTTGTGGTTTATTTAATATTAAATCTTATATATATATATATATATATATATATATCATCATCATCATCATATCGCGCTGGTAGCACGGATATCCCTGACCCTCTCTCGCCACTCCTCCCTATCGTTCATCGCCCTAATTAGGTCTTCAGGACAACATCCCGTATCCTCACATAGCTGCTGAATGTATGTTCGTACTGGTAGTCCTGCTTTTGCGCGGCCATGTGTGGGGGTCCGTAAGAGTACATCTCTTATGAGTTCATCTCTGCTTCTCCAGCAGTGTCCTGCATGTCTGGTTCGTCTAACTTGAATAGTTTTTGTGATAGGGGGCAGGTGGCCGTACAGTTGGTGTCTTGTGGGGTGTTGCTGCCAGGACTTGTTCAGGATTGCACGCAGCATTCTTGTGTAATTGCCATCTAGCTTCTTCTCCAGCCGTTTTGTTAGCGTCCATGTAGTGCATCCATATAGCAGTATCGATGTGACCGCTGCCTGGAAGAAACTGCGTTTCATTTTATCGGTTAGGTCTGATTTCCATATAATCGATAGCCTATTGATAGCTGTCCATGCTTTCGTTAACCTCGTTTCGATGTCCTTTTCGGTTGATTCGACGCTGCTTCCTAGGTAAGTGAATTTGTCTACTAGTTTAAGAGAGGTTCCTTTTAGAGTGGTGATGTCCCCCGTTTGGTTATAGCACATTTATTCCGTTTTGTGTGCATTAACATAGAGGCCTATGCTTGCTGCTGCTCGTTCCAAACTATGCAGAAGTGTTTCGGCTTGGTTGGGTGTATTTGCCAGTATCGCTATGTCATCGGCGTAGTCGGCGTCGGTAATTGTTGTTGCGGGGTACCTTCTGCTTCTTTTCTTCGTCAGTTCGAAGCCATTCTCTTTGATTTTGTCAATCGGTGTTCTAAGTACGTAGTCTAGACAAATGATAAAGAGGTACGGGGCCAGCGTGTCCCCTTGTAGTACTCCTGCTACAATGTCGAAGTATTCTGTGTCTCCATCCGGTGATCGTACTTTTACTTTAGTGTTTCTATAGAGAATCGTTATTGCCGCTACGGTTTCTTTAGGTATGCCGTACGCCAGTAGGATTTGTTCCATCTTTCCTCTGTGAATGGAATCGAAAGCCTAATTCACGGTTACCAGAAAAAAAGAAAAAAAAACGCCAGGAACAAGAGATAAAAATATCTCGAAACACCGCCCGGGGGGAAAAGAAAAAATATTACTGGACAAAAAGCTCGGGTGTTTACCATTGAGCACTTTCTTAGCCCCTGTTACTATGGAGAAGGCGAATATAAATTATTCATATAAAAATATACCAATACCTAATAGGCATCAGTATAAGTTAGTTCTGTTGAGAAGGATAGAATCTTTTATAAAAAATATGAGATGGAGGGCATATTTTTTTCTCAATGCGATTGACTGTACTGAAAAGGAGGGACGGGAGAAATATGGGTTTAAAACTAGGAAACACCCCCCCCCCATGTTAAGGAGATGGATAAGTTTGAGGCTGAAATGATAGGAATGGTTAAGGAGATAAAGTTTAGGAAAATGCGCAATAATATTCCGCAAAAAATGTATGAGGATATGAGGAGAATTAAGGAGTCCGACAGCATATTTGTAAAGTCGGATAAGTCGGACAATTTGTACGAAATAGAAAAGGGACAATATAAGCAAATGATGTTTAAGGAGGTGGTTAAACATTATAGGAAAGCACCACCAGATCTCGAAAAGGAATTGAACAGCGAGGCAAAAATGTTGGCGCATAGATTAGGTATTGTAGATAGAGTGGAAAAATATAATACCAAGAATTGTTTCATTACGATCAAGGACCACAAAAGTGATTTCAAGACTAATCCTGAATGTAGGTTTATTAACCCGGCCAAAACACAGATAGGTAGGGTTAGTAAAACAATCGTCCAAGACATATGTGCTTCGCTTAGGCTAGCATTAAATATTAACCAGTAGCGGAGCACAAAAGATTTTATTAAGTGGTTTGAGGAATACGATAAGAATGATAGGTGTTCCTTTATCAAATATGATATTAGGGAATTTTACCCATCGATAACCGAAAGGACATTAGATAGAGCGTTAGATTTGGCTAAGGAATATATGGTGATACCTTTAGACAAGGTGGAGATAATTAAGCATTGTCATAAAACATTGCTATACTATGAAGATAGTGTATGGATAAAGAAAGGGGAGGGTGGAAATTTCGACACACCAATAGGGGCATATGATGGGGCCGAAATTTGTGAGCTCGTGGGGTGTGTATTATTGTATAGCATTAATAAGATTATGGACCCGAGTAGCCACGGACTTTATCATTATGATGGTTTGATTATCGTGGATAAAAGAACACCGAAAAAATGTGATGGTATTAGAAAAAGATTGCATCGGCTCTTTGGCGAGTTTGGATTTAGGTTAGATATACAGACAGACCTAAAAATTGCCGATTATCTTGATGTTACTTTAAACCTATATAATGGAACTGTATCTCCGTTTAGAAAAAGGAACCAGGACCTGCATTATGTGAACAGGGGATCCAACCACCCAATACAGGTATTTAAACATGTACCTAAGGGAATAGAGCATAGGTTATCAAATAACTCCTCCAATAAGGAAATTTTTGAACGAAGCAAGAAGGAATATGTGGAGGCATTGAAGAATGACGGATATAGGATCAATTTAGAATATCGGGATAGGGAGGAAAGTAATACGCACAAAAGGAGAAATAGACCTAGGAAAATCTTATGGTTTAATCCCCCCTATAACATGGAGGTAGTCAATAACTGAGGGAAAGAATTCTTTAAGTTGTTAAAAAGAAATTTCCCCAGTGCGAACCCGTTCCATAAGATATTTAATAAGAATTGTGTTAAATTAAGTTATAGTTGCATGCCCAACATCAATGGCATAATAAATAAGAGTAATATAGCTCAACTAAGTAAAGAGAAAAATAAGGTGATTGCTAAATGTAATTGTAGGGATAAGGTTAGATGCCCACTGGAAGGCAAATGTAAACAAGAATGTGTGGTGTATAAAGTGGAAGTATATAGTGATCCGGGTAATGATAGAAATAAAAAGGTATATTTTGGGTCGACGCAAGGGGAATTTAAGACTAGGTGCTATAACCATAAAACGAGTTTCTCCCACGAGAAGTATAGGCATAGTACCACGTTATCTAGTTATGTGTGGGAGGTCAAGAATAAAAAAGGAATAAACCCGATACTGAAATGGGAAGTAATAAAGAAATGCCGTAAATATAGGGCTGGAGATAGGGATTGTTTGCTTTGCATGAAAGAAAAATTAGCAATAGCGTCTTGTAAAAGTAGGGATATGTTAAACCAAAGGTCGGAGGTGTTAAATAGTTGTAGACACAAAAGGGCGTGGTTGCTCTATAATTAGGGATAGGTTTCAGAGTATTTATAACTAAGGGTTTTTGTTGTTTTTTGTTTGTTTTTTTTAATAAAAGTAAGGTTTTTTGTTCATTTTATTTGTTTCTTTTGTTATGTAAATTTTAAGCTAGGTGGGTTTTTGGTGAATATAAAAAACGGCGCTTTCTCCTTTAGCATTGGTCGGTATTAGACTTCCTGATGATCCGTTAAGGTGAAACTTTAGTAGGAGATTTCCAACTCGCGATTTAAGTTAATTTTATATATATATATATATATATATATATATATATATATATATATATATATATATATATTCTCTTTAAAAAAACTACAATCGGTCACATTAAGGTAAATTTTTTTTCCATTCTGTTAAAAAGCATTGATTTATATCTGACAATTCTTATAGGCCATTCCTTAAAACAAACCAATATCCCTCCTACATTAATGTAAATTCTAATCACCCAAGTTCTATAATTAACTAGTCCCGAAAGCTGTTAATACGAGAACAAGGAGATTATCATAAAATTAGAAAATTTTACATGAAAGTAGTAAAATTTATATTGAAGCTCTCAAGAATAGTGGTTTTAAAGAAGAGTTTACTTATCTAGAGTCAAAAAAGATTAAACCTAATAATAATAGAACGGGTGGTCATACCCACAGTTTTAACAAAGAAAATTTTGAAAGATTTCCATACCGGAAATCCGGGAATGAATAGAATAGCGGCTCTCATGCGGAGTATACTGGCCGGGTATGGATAAAGACATTGAAAACATTGTGAAATCGTGCAAAAGCTGCACATCCGTAGCAAAAGTACCTCCCCTAAAATTCAATCCATGGTTTAAGACAGACAAACTGTGGTCTCGTCTTCATATTGACTATGAAAGGAACATACCTTTTATGTCATAGTAAACAGCTTTACGAAATCGCAAGAAGTTATCAAATGCAAAACACCTACTACAAAAACCGCAATAAAGGTATTACAGTAACTGTTTACAAGATTTGGATTGCCAGAAACCATTGTATCTGACAATGGCACAACATTTACATCAAAAGAATTTTAAAATTTCTGTAAATTGCTCTCGATAAATCACCTAAAATCGGCACCTTACCATCCAAGATCAAATGGATTGGTGGAAAGATTTATCGATGTATTTAAAAGAGCAATTAAAAAGGCAAATGGGATTGAAACTGAAAATGAGGAATTAAAAGAATTCCTATCCATTTATCGAATAACACCTAATCCAAATACTAACACAAACATGTCCCCAGTAGAACTGATGTTTGCATGGAAATTCGATCAGTAAATAAATTGATTCCGTTAAGAAAAAAAGAAAAAAGAAAAAATTAATACCTCTCATAAGCTGGAGGAAGAAAACATTGATCCATGCCTCTATTGTAGAAGTGGGGCACCTCGGGTGGTGTAATGGTTAGCAAGGTAGACTAGCAAACCTACACGAGTGAGTTCGATTCTCATTGGGTGCCCAATTCATGCGGCCTTGTGCTACATCTAAGCAAAAAAGCTTAGTAAATTACCTCTATTGTAGAAGTGAAACAAACAGTTTTGCCCTGGATTTGAATTCGGGTCGTCAATGTGAAACTATGGACCCTCGGCATTGTAGTATAAGACTAGATATACGTGTGTGTCTGTATATGTGTATTTGTATGCAACAATAGACTCAAGTGCATATATAGATGTATATGCGTATGTGTGTAGATGTATTTGTGCGAAATGTGATAAAATGAGGAAGGAGGAAGCAGTTCGCCTCTCCACAACCAGCCAGGCCGACCAGTATGTCAATGTCGGTTTGTACGAAACCATATCGTGACCTTGAAAAAATGTAAGGCTAAACATGCGGGAAAAAGGGAACAAAGAAACAGGAAATGACCAAGTACTTCATGTTTCTCGAATGTAATGGCTAAGGCTCAGAAGTTGAAAAAATTGACCCCAAGAGAGATACAGATGCAGTTAGTTGGTCAGAGAAATCTGCCGCAGTCTCAGAAAAATTTGCTTACGACAAGGACTCGTGAACGTCAAGCAAAGTGGCTGGTTAGACTTCACATAGGAAACATGGGAGTGTGCTGCAGAGCCAAGGGAAGATCTGATGTGGCACACACACACACATACACACACACACATTCATCAGTGAACAAATTAAGTCCTTCATAACTTTAATGTTCTATCTTTCCTTTTCCCTTTGTCTTTATACAATGAGCATAGAGGGGGGGGTCACATAAAACAATGCAATTACAGTGCACGGGGATGCCGCGGAGTAATCATCACACCGGTTCCACATCCTGCGATCATAACTGTTATGTTAAACGCTCAATGAGAATGTTTATCAAACGGGTATCTGATCGCTGATCATGAAATTAATTTCAAATGCGGTGACGGTGATCAAAATAAAATGAAAGTACTGCTGACAAAAAAGAACTCCTGTTGGCTTAACACGGAAATATGACTTATAATATATTCAAATCTAATTTGTAACCACATATGATGGGGAAGGGCGGAACTGTAATGTCATTTGATGAATTGATGTAGCCATCAAACCTAAAGAAAGAAGTAAATACCAAGGGGAGTCAAAGGTTTTGTTTTGTTAATAGTTTTCCTCTAAAAAGAACAACACAAAAAATATAAATGTACAATGTTTACAATTCCCTAACCTTTACGCATAAAATAACCCTAAACGGGTTGAATTGGCGTTAAACTCAAGCAATCTATTGCATTGCAATCATTTTCTTAATCGACCTTTTTCATTTGTCTATAATAATAATCATGTTCGAATTCAGTTATATGATATCAAATTTTCCTGGTTGGTTGGTTGGTTGGTTTGGTTTATGGCATGTCAACCTTTGTAGGTTTATATTTAATGACAAATTCTGTTATATATATATATATATATATATATATATATATATATATATATATAACCTAAAATTTCTAAACGAATACTTTGCAGTTTGTTTGTTTTTGTTTTATGGCATATCAACCTTTGTAGGTTATTTAATGTCAAATCCATTTTCATACAATAAACAGTTCTATTTCAAACAATTCAGTTTAGCAAAAGTACACAGTTTAATTATCAAAAACATTTCTATTTCAAGCTATCCAGTTTAGTCAAACAGTTCTAATTCAAACAATTCAGTTTAGTATAGGTATTGTTTTTGTCAAAAACAGTTCTATTTCAAACAATTCAGTTTAGTATAAGTACAGTTTCAATGCCAAAATAGTTCCATTTCAAACAATTCAGTTTAGCATAAGTACAAAGTTTAGTTCTATTTAAGACCCTATCAGGTGCTACCACTCCGGGCCAGAGCAGACCTGGTAGCGATGCCAATAAAGGGATACTCCACATTCCCCAAAGCTCCAACATTACTGGAACCTCACCGTCAGATTGTTTAGTGTCATATTCAGGACACCCGTTGAGAGGTTACATTCAGTGTATTCTACAGCCCCAGCCGACTGGGCAAAAATATTCCGATATAACGCCAATAATTTGCAAGTAATAATTATATGGTTTGAAGGAGGAACAATTTTGTCGAATCAAAAGAAGTCCTATTTCAAATTGTCCTCCAGGAATTACTTTTCATCAACATTAAACAAAGGGATCCCGAAGTGGTGTAACGTTTAACGAACTAGCAAAACATTATTAGTGAGTTCATTTCTCACTCAGTATTTTTGTCATTGTGCTAACCATCAGCTAAATAAGTGAAAACAGTTGGCACACAATGCTCAGCGTGGTGTAATTATACCACGTTAAGCATTCATCAATGAACTAGGCTATCGAAACTTTTTGTGAATTTGATTCTCACCGGGGTTCACGTACTTCTGACCTTGTACTGAGGTAAGTCCTCAATAATAAAAAAAACGATCAATAAAATGGACAGATGTGAAATAAGGAAGCAAATTAGAGCAAGTGTCAAGCAATGTCAATAGTTGATTATCAATCAAATCATGAAGTCTCCGGGGGGAGTTTCCATGGCGTAATGGCTAACGTGTGGGATTGCAATATCGTAGTAAACGAGTTCGAACTCCAGTCGCTCTATTGCGCTCACTTTTGGATTAATACCATTGATAAAGGCATGAACCCTCTTATCCTCTCAGCAATGGATTAAATAATACCACAACTGTTCTTCAAGCAAGGTTTTGGCATTAAAAACCCATGCTAGTTGATATGACATTAAAAAAGAAAGCAAACAAAATGAGGAATTGTTGATTAGTTTGGTTTATTTAACGGCATATTCACTCCTGATATTATTGACCGAGATATGTTTATAATAATTTTCTGAGAAACTTTTCGACTGATTGATTTTAACGACTTATAAACGCGTCTATTCTTATTTTATGCCAAGGGGTTAGGGAATTGCGTATATTGTACATTTATTTTTACATTTTTTCTCTTGTTATTTCTTAATCAGATTTTGTACATAGTTATATATCAGGTTTCCCTATCTAATACAAATAATTTCCACGTAGTTGTATAGTTTCAAGTATTCCTATTTAATACTAATAATTATATGGTTTCAACTAATTATTTCATTAATAATAGTCATTTGTTTGCGCTTAGTAACTAATAATGATTATAGTTCCTTGTAAACAATTACTGCGTCAAGTAACTATTCTTAAAATGAATAAGCTACAGTTTTTATCATTAAGGTTTTTCGGGCTACTGTCTTCATCTTTATGGTTATTTCCACAACGTTTCGGCCAATATTCGCCAGCAGTGAGGATTGAATCTGCAACCTTCAGATGATTGTCTCTTTAGAAGCTCAAGGAATCAACGCCTATAACCGTTACGCCATGTGTCCTGCTGGACAATTCAGACTGAATTTTTGGGTATTATAAACTTAATGTTCTTACTTTAGCTAGAATTACAACTATTATGTATGATTTTTTACCTGTGCTCATATTCAGATTTTTTTTTAATCTAGAAGGCTCGATAAAAAAAAAAAAAAGAAATGGCATTTGGATCTACATCACTAAAGCCATCTATGTGGCTTAGATACGTAAATGACACATTCATTCTCTGGCCTCATCAGGAAGATGTTCAGATATTACTTGGTCACGTGAACTCAATGGCGTAACGGTTATAGGCTTTGGTTCCCTGAGCTTCTAGAGACAATCATCTGAAGGTTGCTGGTTCAATCCTCACTACAGGCGTGTAATATACAGGAATATTTAACACTTGTAGCCGGTTATGGCTAACGGAATCAGAACAGGCGACCCCCGTGCTTTTAATAAAGAACGTAGTTCGAAGTTCCGTGAAGGTTCCCGAGTTCGACAAACACCTGAAGAAGACCGGAGGACATATCGGCCGAAACGTTGTGGAAATAAACATAAAAAAGAAGACAATAGTCCGAAAAACCTTAATGATAAAAATCAACAAGCTTCGTCTCAGAAATTTAGACAACTAATATCCAGTCGGTACGGACCCGATACAATATATCAATGGAAACAATTAGAAAAACTGAATCAAAAATTGGCAAGAATGACGAACCATATCACATTCCTATGCAGATGCCGAGACCTCAAGCTAGTTCCACCAGGCTTAATAATAAAAAATCCCAGTTCGTTCCAGGAGAGCGCGGAAAGTGACAACAGACTAGAGCAGGAATTAATCCGAGATCGAATTCATAACAACCGTTGGAAGAAACATCAACTCTGGTTAGAAATCTCGAACAAACTCACCCCGTTCCTGGAAAAAATATCAATGATAGATGACAGAACCCGAATCCAACAATATCTGGATAAATCATACAAACAGGAATTCCATATGGTCAAGGCTCGTCAAATTACGAAGTTGGAGAAGATGAAAAACACCAATACGAAAATCCAATCCCATTGCTCACCAGTGGAAGCCATTGTCAACATCAGTAAGCGACAGTTAACAACTCCGGAAAAATTAGTGCATAACAAAGGTCTCAACTTCGCCACCACTATCAAGCGAATTACCTACTTAGATCTAATTGCATCAATCGAGGGTGCAGCTTTAAAAATGCCCAAGGCAAGTGCTGATAAACTAAGATGGAAAGTGAGACAAGCACTTGAGAAATCAAAGCCTCCGAAACCTAACATCTCAAAAATGGAGAGATAGGCACTCAAATCGCTACAGGATGATGACAGCATCATAATACTCCCAGCTGACAAAGGCGATGCTACCGTGATAATGGATAGGGTGGAATACTCCAACAAATTGGGTGACTTGATTGGCAATGGTGGCTATTGTAAAGTAAAGAAGGACCCAACCCAGAAAACGGAAAGGAAGCTGTCACAAATCCTTGGTAAGAATAAAGATCTCATACCACAAACAAAATACAGACAGCTAATTCAACATTACAGTAAGCTACCACACATATATGGCCTTCTAAAAATTCATAAGGATGGTATTCCATTGAAACCCATTGTCAGCAACCGAGGTTCAGCGTGTCACCCATTGAGCCACTTCCTTGTGGAGATCATCAACCCACTAACTGGTAAGTCCTCATCATATGTTAAGAACTCAGCCCACTTTGTGGAGAGAATCAGTGATGCCCCCATTCATTCAAACCGGATGGTGAGTTTGGATGTAGTGAGTCTGTTTACAAAGGTACCCACTGATGAGACACTTGCTGTAGTGCGGGATAAACTGGCTGCAGACCCCTTGCTGGAAGAACGCACTTGTATCCCAATAGATAATTTAATGGAGATGTTGACCTTCTGTGTGGAGACAACCTATTTCGGGATGTGATCTGATATATACCGACAAGAAGAAGGACTGGCTATGGGTTCGCCATTGTCACCAGTGTTGGCGAACTTATACATGGAATACTTTGAAGAAATGGCATTTGGATCTACATCACTAAAGCCATCTATGTGGCTTAGATACGTAGATGACATTCATTCTCTGGCCTCATCAGGAAGATGTTCAGATATTACTTGATCACGTGAACTCAATCCGACCATCTATACAGTTCACTATGGAGAAAGAGCAAGACAACAAATTACCCTTCCTCGATGTATTAGTAACACGCACAGAGCAAGGATTCAGGTCATCTGTGTATCGTAAGCCCACCTTCACCGGACAGTACCTCAATTTCAACTCCCATCATCCATATACGGTAAAGAAAGGAATAGTCCGTTGCTTACAACATCGAGCAAAAACCATTAGTAGCGATACTGACGCATATCAAGAAGAAATGATTAATCTGAGACACAACTTCCATCGTAACAACTACCCAGAGAGCATAACATCGGCTCCAAGAAAACTAGATAGGAGGATGGAAGATAATACCCGAAAACTCACCTCGGTATGTATACCCTATGTCAAAGGACTAGCCAAAAGGATCAAAAAGATATGTAGTCCATATGACATTAGGACAGTATTCACAAGTGGTTCAACTCTCCGGAGGTATCACTTCCGGGTCAAGCCACCAACAGAATTCAACATGACCAAGAACTGTGTTTACTCCATCCCTTGCAGTTGTGGTAAGATATACAAAGGTGAGACTAGTCGCCCACTAAAAGTAAGGCTAGAAGAACATCGGAAAGCAATAGTACGAGGGGAGATTGAAAAGTCGGGTATGGCGGACCATATATGGAAGGAAAATGGAAATCATCTGCCCTGATGGGACAAAGTTGAAATAATTGATAGGGCTGAACATTGGAGGATTAGACGCCTTAAGGAATCAGCACATATGTTGGGCTACAATGACCTGCTGAGTAGACCAAGTATAGAGTTGAATACAACATGGGAGCCGATAATCAAGAAGGCTAGATAAAAAAAAATCTGAATATGAACACAGGTAAAAAAATCATACATAATAGTAGTAATTGAAAGTGTTTCAATAAAACCATTTTTGTTAAGTTTTTAGCAACGGGTTTTTCTGTTTATTATTTGAGTTGCTAGACAATCTAGCCACTCATATTTACCTAACCATCAGAAGAAGATCCGGCTGAATTGCGTCAACCTCTCTTCGTGGATCTTTCAAACACTGCGTGGGCACAGAAGGACTTGACAAAAGCAAACAGTCGGAAGCAAATGTGGTAGTCACGAACACAACAGCCACAACAAGTACTGAGACTTGTAGTCACACCACATTGGGCTCCGTAACTAGCATAGGACCACAAGGGTAGGCAATTATTTTTTTGGTAAGAAAAATTTTCATTTTTAGCAAAAAATCTGCATGTTTCTTTCTTTTTCCCTCTACTAGGAGGTTTCCATTTTTCAGCTTTTTAACCGTTTTAGGATTCAGATTTGTTGATATTATTTTTTCTATAACAAATGGAGACAAATTTACTAGTGGGGAGTAATCCTGAGATTCAAAGACAATAGATCTTGGAAACCTACTGTTGTCTTTACCTTCGTTTTCGTGTAACACTATGTAGGTGGTCCGCCAAGCAGACGATTCTTTTGTCTGTTTTGGCGCAAAACCAGACAAAGGGTTTTGGACTCGAGATCTTGGGTGACTGGAAGTGAGGAAGGGAACGCCAGTCAGAGAGTGAGACAAAGGGACTGAGAAGAAGGCTGTTGGCGAAGGGTGACGCGAGTGACCAGTCGACACCGGAGCAGAGAGACCAGTCGGATGAGATGAGGTCCAGAGCAGTGAGGGAAGACGAGTCAAGATGAGTCGGCATTCCAGTAGCGTTGTAGAATTTCGCTAGAAATCCACGCCAGCGTTAGTCTACATATGCACAATGTTATATAACTTCCCTTCTGCACTTGAGTTAACCCAAGCATATTGTTCGTTTGTTTTGTTTTTCTCCCACTCCCTCAATTATATTTCTTGTAGCGGTAAAGAAATGTGCGATGCCCCTATCGGAACCACTAGTTGATCACCGGCCAAGAAGTGAAATGGTTCGAAGTGGTTGACGTATGGGGGGGGGGGCGAGGGGGTATCGTCACATTCGGAACTTGTTGCATCTCTAAGGTTTCGTTTTGTTTTTTTATAGAAGGACGCCATAAGTGGTATCTCATTTTTCATTGGTCCTATGCTCCACAACCCACCACGAAGTCCAACTTATATTGGGATTAAACCAAGGGGGAAACCCATTCACCTTGGCTGAGACGGAGATACAATACCAGTATATTCATGTTAAGAGCGAGATTCTGAGCCTATGCCAGATTCTGGGTTTTATCACTCTACAATCTAACAGTGGTCAAAAGACTTTTCCTCTTAGCACAATTGACCCTCAGCCCCCGCCTTCTAGCATGTATAAGATAAAGGGTTGGGATTTTTTCCGCAAGAGCGGATTGGATAACACGTTCGGGAGAAAATAAATATACGTGTGCTCGGGCATGACGGGACCAGCCGATTGATCGGATCGGGTCTATCCAGCCGAGTAAGGGTCTAAGTGGTGTGATGCAAGCCATTGATCACTGTCACCGGATCGGTGACTGCTCAACCATCAGGATTCCATCCTAGTGCCTTACGGGTCGCCACCCACGGCCAACAAGTGGGCCAATTAGAAGGGGATCTTACCCCTCTGCAGAGGTGAATTCGGTGTATTCTACAGCCCCAACCGACAAGGTGATTGTACAAAAGATGGTTTATATTTTCCTATGATTTTGTAAATTTGTAGCCTCTATTTCTAAAGTATATAATTGAGTGGCATCATTGCTATTACAAATAGTAGGGGCGAGAATGAGTCTCCTTGGAAGATTCTTCTTTAGAGTTTTATCTCTGCTAGGGTTTGTGCTCCTCCAGTTTTCCATGGCTTTCGAAATGAAGTTTATTATTTTCTCGGTATTTCAGACAGTAGTAGTAGTAGTAGTATCTTTGCGAGTTTTTCACATCTGATTTAATAGGTAGTTTTTTACAGAAATCTGAGTGACAGCAAGTCTCTTTAGGTCTCCTGGACTTTTCTCAGTATTCTAACTTATCTTAAAAGCTGTATAGTTGCTGGAATACAACCTCGTCCATGCACTTCACAGAATGAAAATCTTATCCAAGGGTGTGTTTGCTGGTTCTCTGCAGATCAAGTCGAAATGCATAAGTCCAAGACAATTCCATAAAGAACACGGTGAAAACAGAAAAAGTGAATAAAAATGCTGTTAAAAGAGAAGAAAAAGTTTCTGTGACACTTCACAACGAAATCCTTCAATTTAAAAAAAAATAAGCTCACTCTAACTTTTAGGGTCTCTGTATCTGTTCTGGTCTTTTCAGTCAAGCTGAATTTCGGTCTGTCTCTGTTCTCCATTCTCTTCTGTATCTGTTCTCCTAGCCCATCTCTATCTGTGGTCTCATCTATCTGTCCTTCTGAGTCTCTTCCGTGTCTGTAAATCTTCTGCGTTTATCTCTTATCCCTTCAAATAACAGACTGACTCTACTTGTCTATATCCAGAGGTGAACATTCCTATTTCCGAATTTTCGGTCATCCATGGGCTAGACATAGAAATACTGGCTGACAACATGTCTCCAGGACCCTAAACGGTGCGACAATAAAAAATTTTACGTCGCCGCCCACTTTTATCTGACCATCTGTGCTTTATCCTACGCAAGTATGTCTCGAGACCAATAGGGACTCACACATATACACGCATATGCATATACATACCCATGGTCAAATTACAATCATACACATGTATACACCCGCATACACATACATGCACACATACATACATACACTCACGTAGCCAGTATAATAGTGTCGCATAGTTTAAATAATCTCAATTCTTCCTCTGATCTTTTACTCTCATTTCCAAGCCATTATTATTACTTTTTGAGTTTTTCACACCGGCGTTGACTGGTGGCCTTTCACTGGAATCTGGTCTCCTCCGGTCTCCATGACTCTTCTCAGTATTCTAACCGATATTAACAATACAGTGGTCAGGATAGTCTTAGTTTTTCCTCTGATTTCCATTTCTTCCAATCCTTTTTTCAAGTCTTTGGGAACCGTTCCCAGTGCATCAACAAAAATTAGTATCACCTTCATCCTTATGTTTCACGGGTTTTTTGTAAATGGCTCAGCAAGGTCTAAGTGTTTGTTCATCTTTTCGCTTTCTTTTATTTTCATTCAGCGATCCACCGAAATACCGTAATCCAATAGACAAGTTCTTTTTTTCTTGTTAATCAACTTTATGTCAGGTTTCTGACCGAGATTTGGTGATCTTTTTTTATTTCAAAATCACGGAGAATCTTATGCGTCTTATTCTCTTGAACGGATTTTAGTTTGTACATATACCATTTGGTAGTATTATCAAATTTTAGTTTCTTGCACAATTCCTCGTGGATCACCTTTCCCACCCAATCGTGTATAGTCTTGTACTCTTTTTGTGCAAGTTTATTGCATTCATTTACTATATGATTCGCCATTTTGTCTCTTTCTCCACTTAACCTACACTTGCTATTCCATTTCAAATTAACAATATTCACTTTAACATAATTGGTCCTCATGGCATTACTATTATCATATTTATTATTTTACACCAAGCGACTTTTTTCACACCGGTTCTAACTGCTGGTCTGTGTTACCTCTCGGGTGTAAGGCCTTGTGCATCGTCATCAATTTTCAGAGTATCCTACAAAAGTTTGGTTTGGTTTTATGGCATATCAACCATTGTAGATTATTTAATGTCAAATACATTTTTATACATATAAATATTTTTTTTCAAACAATCCAGTTTAACATACACAGTTTAGTTCTTGTTGACCCATAAATATGACCTTATCAGGTGCTACCACTTTGGGCCAGAGTAGACCTGGGAGTGATGGTAATAAAGAGGTACTCCGCATTCTCCAGTTCCAGCATTCCTGGAGCCTCACCATCAGATTGTTTAGAGTCATATCCAGCGCACTCGTTAAGGGAGTCTTACTACTCTGCTGGGATTCAATCGGTGTATTCTGCGGCCCCAACCGACTGAGCCAACAACAAAGCGGATTGTCCTGATATTTGTTTTTTTATAAGATTTTTGTTGTGGACTTAGTTTCCAGGAGTTTTCTTGTTCTCAGGTTTTTCTTTTCTTACTTTTTCTTTCATTTCTGTTTGATGATATTCTAATATTTCCAGATATTTATTATTAGATTTTTCAAATATTTTTTTTTCTTCTTGCTTCATTATATCACAGAAGTTAAAAGTTATCTTTTGAATGTAATTAGATCAATACATTTGTCAAGGAATGTCAGCCTTTTGTCAAAATGTATGAAGAGAAAAATGAATTAAATCTAATGACGTCAAAAGATGATGCAAAACAGTTGAATGTAAAGATGTCATACATCAAGAAATGTCCATCCTTTACTGGGTTTTCCCATGAAAGGAAAAAAATATTTTACTTTTTTGATTTACTTTTTTTTTTTTACAAAGTTTAGGCTGATGAGTTTAAAAGACTTTGTTACGAGTCAATTTTTTGTACTAAGATTAATACAAAAATTGTACTAATTGTGAATTCGTGTCTGTTCAATAGGGAGATTAATGTAAAGAATAAATTATAAATAACCCCACTTTATGCCCACTCCTCCAGCAATAATTATCACCGCTCTTCTTCGAAATGGAAGGCTGTGACATTAAATTACTCACGAAGGTTGATATACCATTAAAAACAAAGAAAGAAAAAAAAGAAATCATGCCGTCATTCAGACCAAATGTAAGTTGTAAAGTTGGCTCCCTTTTCAATTGCTACTACACCGAGGTGTAGGGGTGGGCGCTACTTCTTTCCCTGGATTGTTCCACTTTACCCTTGATACGTACCTTATACTGCCGAGTGTTAAGCAAGGAGGTATCAAGTACCATTTTTAAAATCTTTGGTACAACGCATCCTGAGATTGAACCCACTTCTCCTGGACCGTTGGCGAACACTATAACCACTAGGTCAATGAGCCGGTAAAAGACCAAAGAGATTTAATGGACAATGTTTAAATTCGCGCTTAAATCCTTTCATGTGCCGATAATACGATCGGACAAACACGTTTTGCAGCAAATCTGGTGACTTACTCTCAGCCTCAACTTCAGTCCCAACTTTAACTCTTACTTTGCCCACCTCCAAAACTGACACAAAATAACGACGCAGTTTTAAAAAATAAGGAGAGATCGTAAACTGATTAGGTACCGATCGATTTGGGACAGATTTCTTTTTGTATCAAATGAGTTTGAAAAGTCCGGTGTCCAAGATCCTGAAAGTATTGCTGACCTTAGGAACGAACCCCGATAGATTAGCAACCAGTCGGTAAGGCTCAGAATATACTGAATGTATCCCCTGCAGGGGTGTAAGATATCTTCCTCCAAAAAACCACTTGTTCTATGTATAATACTAAGCTGCATCTTATGGTGAGGCTCCAGTTCTGAAGATCTGAGGAATGTGGAGTACCTCTTCATAGTCATTACTCCCAGCTTCATTTTGATCCGGAGTGGTTGTACCAGTGAGTGTCCCATCTAAGAGTCAATAAGATCTGTCAAACATTGATTCGCATTGAATAGGAATACGGAAAATCCTATAACAGTAGGCAAATTAGTTGTATTAAGAATAGTTTTTCAAAGCTATAATTATTCACTAAAAATTATTGTTAATTTCTTGAAAATTATTATTTTATTTTCTTATGACTTAATTCTGATTCATTCCTTAATTTATTTTAATCTATTCTTAATTAATTAAATGATTAACACAAGAAAGATATTTATCAAAATCCTCATTTTCAAATAATTACGCAAATTTTACTTTTAAAAATGATTTGAGCGTTAAATTTGAATCATAGTGATTATATATATATATATATATATATATATATATATATATATATATATATATATATATATATATACCTTATTTGACTGCATATAAGATGTACGGCTATATAAGTCGCTCCCCAATTTCATATAATGAACATTGACAATCATAAATCTTTTAATTTGTATAATAGCCTTTTAGATAGTGACAATGATTATATGAAAGTTACTCTAAAGTCTAAGCTCATAGGGATTGCCAGGTAGCTAATTTCGACCGACTATCACGAATTTTAATCTTACATGTGGCATAAGACGCTGGGGAATTTTAAAAGATATTTTTAGTAAAAAAAAAAAAGGTACTCTTTATATGCCGTCAAATATGTTAATCATCCAAATGTTTCTTCCAGATTTATAACTTCGGTTGATTGCAGTGAGTCTTGTCTGAATAAGAATAAGGAAGTTTTCAGGTAAGAATCTCTCAAGAAATACGCTGACTGTGTCCCCTACAGACGGATACGAGGCACCACCAAAAAGTAGTGGCCTGAGTATGATTCTAAACTATATCTGATGATGAAGCTGAGCTTCTAGAGCTCTAGGGAGTGTAGAGTACCTCTTCATTGTCATTACTCCCAGGTCAACTCCGGTAGTATCTGTTAGAGTTCCATCGATGGGCCAGTTAGATCTATTTAAAGATAGTTCATAATCGATAAGAATACTTGACACAATATGACTAACTGTATGCAAGTCATTTGTGTCAAGAATTGTTATTTGACGTTATAATTGTTGAATAAGGATTATTATTAGCAACTACAAACCATATAACTGTGAGCAAGTAAATAACTATTATTAAATAGAAATAATTACTTGAGACCATATAATTATTACTAGTAGATATGAATATTGATCTAAAACTATTTACAAAAGAATCATATGAAATAATTACACCAAAAATGTAACTATAAACTATAATTATAATCTTCAGTAAAAGAATAGCTTAAAGTAAATATTTTGATACAAATAAATTACAGTTGTATGGTTTCAAGTATTCCTAGTTAATACAAATAATTTTCAAACAGATCTCTTTTACTCGTACATGGAATTCTAAGCAGTACTACTTCTGGGTAAGAGTGGACCTGAGAGTAATTGAAACGAGGCTGTTACTCCCTAGAAACTTCAGATGTTGAGCCTCACCTTCTGGTGCAGTTTTGTATTCTACCAAGGATACCGATTTTTGGAGAAAGCTTGTTTTACCCACACTGAGGATGCAGTTGGGTATTCTAAACTCCGCCGACCAGGCTAAAGTGTATGAAGCATGGGCTTACTATCCCTAGATATTAGAAAATGGGGTAGAGAAAACAAAATATATTTACCCAACCCCTTCACTACGAGTAGGATATGACACAAGAAGAATTTTAAAGCAGAATTTAGCTGGGTTGAATTCAGAGGGATTTTTTCTCCTAGACTCGTTTGGTTTGGATTATTTGGTCTGTTTAATGACACATCAACCTTCGTGGCTTATTTAATGCCAAAGCCATCTTTGTAGAAGAATAGAAGTGGTACTATTTAACGCATTGTTGTGGGAGATTAGGAAGTCCCGGGGGTATTAGTCCAAAAGTGAACACAGTAGTGCGGTCGGAGTTCGAACTCAGTTGCTATGACACTGCAGTTCAGCACGTTAACCTCTACTTCATGGAGCCTCCCTCCGCCTTGATTGATTGTCTAAGCAAGTTTAAAGAACAGATGGGTTCATGCCTTTCTCTAGGGGATTTGTGAGAAATAAAATACAAACAACCTTGTCCAGGATTTGAACTCGCTTTACAATTCGACCTAAAATCAACAAAATCTGATGGTATGATAAGGTAATAGTTGAATTAGTAGTGAAGATGGTTTACCCGCGAAAGGAGACCTGATTCCTGGGTTATCATCTCATAGAGACTAGTGTTCTCAGTAGCATGTGTATTATATATATATATATTATTGGGGGTACAAAATTTTATCAGACTTACAAACAGACCAAATTTATTCATGTTAAAAAAAAATGAGCAACTACCAACATAAACATGGGCAAGAACATTCAGGCGGGCTTTTACGTCACTAACTAAATTGGTAGACACAGGCGAAAGCCGTCGAAGTTGAGCATATATATATATATATATATATATATATATATATATATATATATATATATATATATATATATATATATATATATCAGTCTTTGTCTCTGAGTCTGTATGTATACTGTGCCCTTGGGGAGCAGAAAGACGTAGCTCTATCATGTCAATGATAGTCCTGCGTTTTCGTAGCAAGTAGATTTTTCTGGCGTGGAGTTACTAACCCCATGCCGTCTGGTTTTACCTTCTCTTGTGTTGGTTGCATTACCAAGAAAACAGTCTACACTCGGGAGGATAGGAAGAAATAGATTCATGCCTTTCTCAGTAAGCGAAACACTGACAACTTCGTCTAGGATTTGAACTTGGCTCGTCGAGTCCATTTCCTTCTTTCCTTCCTTTTCTTTGTAATGAAGAAATCGAACTGAAAAATTGAAACTCAACATATTGAACTTGATTTATTCGTATATCGGATTCCGGGGATTCTTAAAAATTCTTTTCTCTCTCTCTCTCTCTCTCTCTCTCTCTCTCTCTCTCGTATATATATATATATATATATATATATATATATATATATATATATTCTAATAAAAAAGCAATCGATCACATTAAGATATTTTATGACAAAATTATTTGCTCTGTGGATTTTATTTGCATTGAGCTCTTTACCAGAATTATTTAAATTTAATATACTATTTTTGAATATTTATTTGTCCTGACTGGAATTATTCCCTTCACACCCACACACACACACACACACATATATATATATATATATATATATATATATATATATTGAAAATGATATGCGAAAATGTGGTCAGGAAATATGACTGAAAAGTTGCGCCTTCTGTAAAATAATGTGTAGCCACTTGAATTAGCTGACCATTGTGAGTTCGATTCTCACAGAGTGCCCCATACTTTTGGCTTTGTGCCACATCTAAGCTAAACTTAGTGCCTCTACTCGAGAGAAAAAGATCAACCATCAAAGGATTATCATGAATCTTTGTCAGGGAATTCCGTACTATCAAGAGGATTCTGGATTTTTCTTTATCCAATTATACTTTACCGCTTACTATCTTCATAAATCTCCTAAAGTTCCTCAAAAATATTCAATAAACTATACATTGAATACTATAAAAATAAATTTCCTTTCCCCCATTAAAAAATTATATGCTCTTTTATATATAAACTAGCAGGTATACCCGACATTGGTAGGGGAAAATACACTAAAATATGATGACTTTACTATATTTCTTGACACAACACGAAAAAATTTACATATTTTTGTCGGGGAGGAGAAAAAAGAGTTTCATTGTTTTTTTAGATTATACAATAGATTTTACACGAAAGTTATTTAAATTAAGAAACTTGATCTCTCACCTGAGCTTAGAATACCCTGACTGTATAATCTTCAGAGGGCTAAGACCACACCCAAATATACTCACTCTCTGAATGAGACTTAGAATAACCTGACTGTATAACCTGCGAAAGGATAAGACTCCCTCAAATATAAACACACTCGTTGGATGAGGCTTAGAATAACACTGACTGTATACCCTAAAGAGGGGCAACACCCCTCTGTGGATAAGGCTTAGAATACCTTGTCAGTATTCACTGCAGAGGGGTAAGACCCTGCCAAATATAGACTCACATGGTCGATGAGGCTTAGTGTATACCCTGGAGAGGGGTGAGACCCCACCAAAATATACACTTACTCGGTCGATAAGGCTTGGAATACACTGACTGTATACCCTTCAGAGTGGTAAGACCACTCCCAAACATAGACTGACTCTGTTGATTTTATACAAAAGTTATTTAAATTAAGAAATTTGATCGGCCACTTGAGCTTAGAATACACAGACTGTATACCATTCAGAGAGGTGCCCGTGGTGTAATGGTTATCGTCGTAGGAAATGGGCACAGCGACTCGAGTTCAAATCCTGGACGAGACTGGTTGCATTTCACATAGCACTAATACCCTTGGAAAAGGTATGAATCCAATTATTCTCCCTCCAGCTATGGGTAAATAGTAGGACAGACTAGGTTTTTCAGCCTTGGTGAGGCAACTAGTCTAGGGAAAGGAAAAACTGTAAATTCAAACCTGTTAAACTCCGCTTAAAAAATTGACCTTGTCATATCCTGCCCGAGCGGAGGGGTTGGTAAATAGGGTATACCATTCAGAGGGGTAAGACCTCACCCAGAAAGAGAATCACTCTGTCGATGAGGCTTACAATACCCTAACTGTATACCGTGCAAATAAGTAAGACCCCCCCCCAAATATAGATTCTCACTGTCGATGAGGCTTAAAATACCCTGACTGCATACCCTGCGGAGGGGTAAGACGATGAGGCTTAGAATACCATGACTGGATATCCTGTTGAGGAGTAAGACCCCACCCAAACATAGACTGACTCTGTCGATGAAGCTTAGAATATCCTGACTGTATACCCTGAAGAGGAGTATGCCCCCACTTCCACCTTACCTCCTTAGAGAGGTAAGACCCCACCCAAACATTGACTGACTCTGTCGATGACGCTTAGAATACCCTGACTGTATACCCTGCAGAGGGGTAAGACCCCCCCCCCTCAATATAGACTTACTCTGTTGAAGAGGCTTAGAATACCCAGACTGCATACCCTTCAGAGGAGTAAGACACCACCCGAATATCGACTCACTCTATCGATGAGGTTTAGAAAACACTGACTGCATACCCTTCCGAGTAGTAAGACCCCCACCTAAATAGAGACTTACTCTGTCTTTGAGGCTTAGAATACCCTGACTGTATACCCGATAGAGTGGTAAGACCCCACCCGAATATACACTCACTCTGTCAATGAAGCTTAGAATACCCTGACTGTATACCCTGCAGAGGGGTAGTTCTCTCCCAAAAAAGAATATAGACTCTCACTCTGTCTATGAGGCTTGGAATACCCTGACTGTATACCCTTCAGTGGGGTAAAAAAAAAAATAGACTGACTGTCGATAAGCCTTAGAATACCCTGACTGTATAACCTTCAGAGTGGTAAGACGCCACCTAAATATTGATTCACACTGTCGATGAGGCTTAGAATTCACTGACAGTATAATCTTCAGAGGAGTAACACCACCCGAATATAGACTCCCTCTGTTTGTGAGGCTTAGAATACCCTGACTGCATACCCTTCCGAGTAGTAAGACCCCCACCCAAATAGAGACTTACTCTGTCGGTGAGGCTTAGAATACCCTGACTGTATACCCGACAGAGTGGTATGACCCCACCCAAATAGAGACTAACTTTGTTGATGAGGCTGAGAATACCCTGACTGTGGAACCAGCAAAGGGGTAAGACGCCGCTAAATATAGACTCACTCTGTCGATGAGGCTTAAAATAACCTGACTGTAGACCATGCAGAAGGGTAAGACTCCGCCAAATATACTCACTCTCTCAATGAGGCTTAGAATACCCTGACTGTATAACCTGCAAAGGGGTAAGACCCCCATCATTACCAAAAAATGTTGTTCTGGGTATGACACAAAACTGCATCTGATGGTGAAGTGGAGATCTGGGGAGTATGGAGTATCCCTTTATTGACACTACTCCTAGGTCCACTTTGACCCAGGGTGGTAGTAATTGCTAGGGGTCAAATTGATCGGCATAAAACTTATTCGTTTTCAATTGGACAGTGTGTTGAAAAAAACACTCTTAAAGAGCAACACGAAAATATCAATATATAGGCAATTCCCAAACTTCTAAATATAAAATAACCCTTGTTGTGTTAAAATCAATCAATAAATCATTTAAGGAATGTGTGGTCACATGAAATTTAAGGGGGTGTTTTTTTACTATTTGTAAAAAAATTCCGGCTAATAGTTTGGTTGTTGATTAAATGCATGTCAAATATTTTAATCAAAATCCAATAAATGATAAATTTTTGACAGAATATTAATTTTTTTTTTTTTTTTTGTAGAGGTGTTTTGTTTTGTTTTGTTTTTTGTTGGGGTTTTGTTGTTTTTTCTTTTAGTTTTTTGTTTGTGTTAGGTTTTTTGGGGGGTATGGGCGGAGGGAGTTGTTCTTTATGTTTTGTTTTTGCTTTTTCACGAAACAATTTTCTCAAATTTTTTCTCGCTACTGATGCCCCCCCCCCAAATTGGATGATAACATTAGATTTTATGAAAATTTGAAGTAGATTCAGGTGTCGAAAATATTAGAAAAGTTAGACGAAAAAGTGATATGTGACATAAACATCCCCCAAATTTAAACATTTTTTATGTTTTTGCTCTTCGTTGATTGGTTGATTAGTGTTTTATAGTATAGCAACACTTTTATCTCAAAGTGAAACAAAGATGGTCTCTTATTATATACACAACACCAATGAATTTTATACGCTAAAAAATTAATCTTTGCGTCTTTGCAATTATTTCAAACAGGTAAACAATATATATATATATATATATATATATATATATATATATATATATATATAGTATCGATAATTACTTAGTGAGTCAGGGACTAACCTTATCATTATCAATACTATTTTGCTCTACTTAGTATTGAGCACTTTTTTCATTGTAGCTTAGCAGTCCGAACGGTGTTTTTTTTTTCTTTGACCAACCAATTGCGTGTCTTTTGAGATTTTTCAATTGGTATGACAAGGTTGGACTTTTCTTTTTTTTTCCAATATATATATTTTTTTCCCTTTGGCAGTGATTCGTTGTATATTTTCAACTTCAAATCACTTGCCACGTTTTTTTTACCATAAGGACTATTACTTAGTGTGTATATATATATATATATATATATATATATATATATATATATATATATATAGTACTTAACACGAGTATTTAAACAATTTCCTTCAAATCCTTTCCGCCCTATCGAAGGGGTTTACTACATCCTCAGCAAAAAAGTACGAAGAGGAGCGTCCTGAGTATGATACCAAAACTTGATATACTGGTGAGGTTCCAATTCTGGGGATCTGGGGGGCGTTGGAGTACCTATTTATCAGTAGCACTTGATAGGATCTCATCAATGGGTCAAATGTTTGCAAATTATTTGATTGGAATACTTGATATCATGTAAGCGTGTGCAAAAGTAACTTTAAGAAGCCACATAAATAATGTAAATACAAATATAACATGTACACAATTTCCTAACCTTTAGGCATAAAATAACCCAAGACGGTTTGAAATGCTGTTAAAATAAATTAATTAGGCAATTCAAATGCTTAGGTTTTGCAGGTTGCAAACTAAGAACATTACACAAGACGAACCATATCATATTCCAATGAGCACAAATTTCTACCTATCTTTCTATCTATCTCTTTTGCCTTTATATATATATATATATATATATATATATATATATATATATATATATATGATTTTACTTCCTGAAGACGACGTAAAACGTCAGAAACACGCGTTGGAAAAATGAATAAGCAAAAAACAAATTCTCTTGTGGACCTTTTCATTTTAAAATATATATATATGTATGTGTGTGTGTGTGTATGTGTGTGTGTGTGTGTTTATTATCTATTTCTATCAATCTTTCAATTACTTTCTATTCTTAATTGTCGACTTGTAAATCTTTTTGTTCTATTCTCATCTATCTATCAATATTTATATATATATATAGATATGTGTTTGTGTGCGCGTGCGCGTGTGTGTATGTATGTGTGTGTGCATGTATGTCAGTCAGTCTATTTATATCTATCTATCTATTTTTTTTTTTTTTTTTTTTTTAAATCTGTCTGTCTGCCTAAAAATTAACAAATTGAATATCTTTTATGAATGCTAAAAATGTCAATTTATAGAATTTCCTATCTTATGCTACTTATAAATGATCATCCAAACACCCGAGTCACTCCCTACAAAAAAAAAATCTTTTCAAAATATAAACAAATTACTTTTTAAAAAAATAAAAACATACAACAGGTCGGTCGAAAACACAGCAAAAAAATACATGGAAAATCTTTTTTCTTCTTATATTGTGATTCATAAAAAACACTTTCGAAAATGTCTTCTAAAAAATTATTAAATAAAAAAAATATTGACCCTCATGATACATCTGATTTTATCTGTTCCAATCGATATTGGTCGATTTATATCGATCATATAGAAATCAGACTAATCTAATCAATCCGATGAAATAAAACAGGATTTCTTAAAAGTTGTAGCCGTGTCCATACTACCATATGGATGTACCACATAGACAATAACAAAACACGCAAAGAAAAAGCTAGATGAGAACAATATAAGAATGCTGCATGCTGTTTTGAATAAATCCTGGAAGAAGCACCCCCCACAATATAGAAGCCGCACCGCCACCTGTCTTCCATCTCAGAAACTATTCAAGTAAGATGATTAGAACATGTGGGGCTTTAATGGTGAAGTAAGCACGTACTCGTAAACGACATTCTCAGATGAACTCCTGCTCTTTGACGTGCCAATGTCGGCCGACCAGCAAGGACTAACACAAGATCTGTGCAGACACAGAACGAAACCCAGAAGATCTGCCAGGAGCGATGGATGTTAGGAACGGATGGGAAGAGAGTCAGAGTACTCCTTCCTGTTAGCACGACTTTATTATGATGACGTATCTTTCTCACAAAATTCTTTCCTATCTTTTCGCGTGCCTTTCATAACTACTAATCTATCTACGTACCTCCTTCTCTCTTTCTCTCTCTCTCTCTCTCTCTCTCTCTCTCTCTCTACATATATATATATATATATATATATATATATATATATATATATATATATATATAATACCGGTAATATCTTGACTTATTAGAGCCATTTTAATACCAAAATACAACTCAAACAAGGTAGTAAGATGATGAGGTAGTTTGACAGCTGTGAGCCTTTAGATTGTAATGACATACGCTTGAACGACACTTATATCCCTCGCTGAGTCGACATAGTAACTACCCAATGACAAGCATACCAAGAAAAGTGCTCATTATACAAACTGCAGATTTTATTCTCGAGCAGCTTCTCTTAAATGTCAAAGAATATCAATAAGTTAGTAGAGGTTTGAAGCTTGAGCTTCCTTCTCCAGTTCTAATCTTGGAGTTAACTTCTTTTAGAAGGGTGGCCTTCACCACAGCTTCGTCATTAGCCCACAGTATATATAAGGATATCGTTTCATATATCTATCCGTAAAGAGCGATCAATATCGGTAATAGAGCATATCTCTCTCTCTCTCTCTCTCTCTCTCTCTCTCTCTCTCTATCTGAATATATATATAAAGAATTTTTCTTCATACAGTTCATAAATTTTATAATTTTTTTTTAAACCACTATATTTTCAGCTATGGATAAATAGCAGAACAGACTGGGCTCTTTAACTTTGGTATGACAACTGGTCTAGGCGAAGGAAAACTCTAAATTCAAACAAGTTGTACCCCGCTTAAAAATTAACATTATGTTTTGCACCCTGCCTCTGGTGAAGACGTTGGGAAAATACATTTTTCATTTTTTTTTTTTTTGTTTGTTTCTTTGTTTGTTTTGTTTTACGGCATATCAACCTCATCGGTCATTTAATGCCGAATCAAGTTAAAGAAAATAAGACTGAAAAGAAATTCAAAGGAGAGGTCTTAGGAATTAATAATAAACTTTAGATAATTAGTTGGTTATTTATTTTGTTCTTTTTGTTTGTTTGTTTTTTTTTTCATTCTTTTTAATGACTTTAAAGTTGATAGCTTTTTGCAGAGAGAAAGGAATCATTTTTAAAGAAACATTTTTAAGTTTTAAACTTTTTATGATATCTGTGTCGGTTACCGATTTTTTTTATTATTATTATTCTAAAAACAGAGAAGAATTTTACAGTGGAGTTCAGAATGGTGGGATTTATGGGAAAACAAAGAACGGGAGGTTCTTTTGACGTTGTTTCCTTTTTTTTCTGCTTTTTTTCTTTTTTTTTTCTTTTTTGTTGGTTTATTGGGGGGGGGTCGTTTTGTTTCTTTTGCTGGTTTATAATACTTGAGGTCGGTTTATTATTGTTTCCTCATACAGAATAAATCTAGTTGCCGATTTCATTTACTATTATGATAACCATTACACTAAGCTCACATCGAAGCTTTGGTAAATAGCATTTTAAAAGTGAGAGATCTAAATACCATCGATCTTCATCCGAACATCTCTTACTCACAACATCCCTTCACACAATACCAGATTCTTGTCCTTGAGGACAAATACATTTTCGTCCCCGACAACTTCGTATCCGAGCAATCACTCTCTCTCTATTTGCAGATGGAAGGCTGCGTGGACCTAATATAGATTCTAGCCTGGCACACTCGGACCAAATAAGTGAAAAATTGAACGCCTGGTCCCAAGGTGTCGTCCCAACCCCAAGCAATGCTTGGTTTGGAGGGTTGACTCCATCGCTAGTAATTGATTTTGCCTGAGTTCGACAAGAAACACCAGGAGAAGGCCAGAGGATACACCGGCCGAAATCTTGTGTGAATATAACCATAAAGATGAAGACAATAGTTTAAAAACCCTGAATGATAAAATTTATCAAACTCCGTCACAGAAAATCAGACAACTAATATCAACTGTTTAGTATCAATCAATGTATCGATCTGTCATCTTGTTCACTATCTATATACACACATACATGTGTGTGTGTGTGAGAGAGACAGAGAGAGACAGAGAGAGTGTGACGGCACGGCTCGGCTGTGAAGTGCATTAGCTCACTGGTTTGTGTGACCCCATGGCTATGTTTATTGAATTCTACGTCGCCAGATCCTAACTGAACACTCTAGCTGTCGAGGTGCCAGCAGATTTTGAGCACATCTCAAATTCCAGCCGCTTTCTCTTACCAACTCCGACGGAATCCTCAAACCAACTCTCTTTGAATCTCTGGCTACGCTTGTACATGGGGTGAATATCTCCAACTTCTGAGCCATAAGCCACCTATAGATTGGGTATAAAAATATTGCCAGATTGTATGTCTCCAAGACACACTGAAAACTGTGATAATAAATATGAAGTCTTTTAAGTCACAGCTCACCTTTATCTGACCATTTCCACTCAGACTGGCAGAAGTGGATGAATGGTTCACGCACAAAATACATTGGACTACACACACTCAATACACCAACGCAGGTATGTCCAGGTATTCACACACACACACACACACACACACACACACACATATATATATATATATATATGTACACACACACATATATCCTCACAAGTCAAGAATTCAGTGGCCCAAGGGTAATCAGACAGCTACTTGGACAAACTTAGACCAGGAGCTTTCTTTTTTGCTCACCACCAATCTTAAGGGCCCCATTGATCATCAATTGTCATCTTTCTTCAGAGTTATATATGACGTTTGTCTAGAGTGGTTTGGTGCAGTAACGAATAAAAAAGATAAACCCGAAAGAAAACGACCGAATAGACGACAGATACAGAAAGGAAAGTTAAGATCGGAACAGAGAATGCTGAAGCGCCGATTAAAAGAAGCCCCGATTCATGAGAGGCTGGAACTTCAGAATATCCTAAATGATATTAAAAAAAGGATTTTGGTGATCTCCAGAGCTGAAAATCAGAGAAAACATCGAAAGAAAAAGCGTCAGGCTCGGAGAGCATTCTACTCAAATCCTTACGGTTTCGCAAAAAAGCTTTTCGTGGAATCAAAGAGTGGCAAGCTTGATGTACCGAAGGAAGAACTCGAGAATCATTTGAAGATGACATACTCAGATGATTTAAACAGTATCCCAATACCTCCTCTAAGAGATTTACCAAAACCCCAAGACCCAGCGGTAATGTTTGGTGATAGCGGGATAAAACTAAAAGAAGTTCGAGATTTCGTCCATAAAGCCCGCGCAGGTAGTGCAAATTTTCGCCCAATATGCCTCCTAAATGTAGAAGGGAAAATATTTTTTGGAGTTCTTGCTCGTCGTATGACAACCTTTCTGATGAGCAATCATTATATAAATGCATTTGTCCAAAAGACTGGGATACCTGGCTTCCCCAGATGTCTGGAACATTCACAAATGATATGGAACTAATTACTCTCAGCTAGAAGGGACAAAACAGAACTACATGTGATCTGGCTTGATCTTGCCAATGCATACGGTTCAGCTCCGCACCACTTAATCCGAATGGCCCTCGAATTTTTCAACTTCCCTAGCAAGGTTGGGGAAATCATAATGAAATACTTCAATTCAGCTTTCATGAAATTTACCGTTAAAAACTATACCACCAAGTGGCAGGCTCTTGAGATCGGCATCATGATGGGCTATGTGATTTCCCCACTTCTTTTCGTTCTAGCCATGGAACTCATTTTACGAGGTGCAGCAAATACGTCGAAAGGAGTAATGAAAAATGAACATCTGACTCTTCATCCTTCCAGAGCTTTTATGGACGATATCACCATTCTCGTCCCATCCCAAATCTCTGCCGATGGTTTACTACAAAGGTATTATGACCTTTTCACATGGGCGATAATGAAGGCTAAGCCAAAGAAAAGTCGAAGCCTATCGTTAATCGGAAGATCTGTCAAGGAGATCCATTTCAAAATTGGGGGTGATAAGATCCCAAAAGTCAGGGAGAAGCCGGTAAAGAGTCTCGGACGTCTTTATTCAATCCCACTGACTGATCGTCATAGGGGTACAGAAGTCCAGGAAGTAGCTTTGAAGGGCCTTAAATCAATTGATAAAACTTGTTTACCCGGAAGGATGAAGGCTTGGTGTTACCGACATGGTCTGCTACCCCGTCTTTTGTGGCCCTTACAGATGTACGAGATTGCGATATCTCGTGTTGAATGGATCCAACAGTATAGTAACAAATACCTGCGTAAGTGGCTCGGAGTTCCTCCTTGTTTTTCGAAAGTGGGTTTATATACCAATTCTGGAAACCTACAGCTCCCAATATCCTCACTGGTAGAAGAATTCAAATTCTCACTGGTGATGAAGGACTCAGCCGACGAGATCATTCGGAAGGCGTATCCAGAAATAAAATCAGGTACGAAGTGGTCGGCCGTTAAGACCTGTGCTTGTCGTGTAAAAGTGATCGGGGTACTTTGCGCCACGTCCTATCTGCATGTCAACACTCGCTTCAGATGTACATATGGCGACATAACAAGGTATTAGAAGTGATAATAGAATTGTTAAGAGCACAATGTGAGACAACAAATCAGCAATCCATAACAGCCAAGGAACCCATAATTCAGTTTCTCAAGGAAGGTGAATGTCCTGTGAGGAAACAAAAAAATCCTAACATGAAGCTACTGAACGGAGCTAGTGACTGGAAAGTTTCAGCAGATCTCAAGACATCTCTACAATTTCCAGTTCACATTATTCAAACAGAAAAGCTGCCGGGCATTGTAGCATGGTCCGATTCAAAGAAGAGTGTCCTCCTCATAGAATTGACTGTCCCCTGGGAAGAAAACCGGGAGGAAGCACACGAGCGGGAAAAAACCGCTACGAGACACTGCGTGCCGACTGCGTGAAAAAAGAGTTGGATATGCCATGTGATTCCTATTGAGGTTGGTTGTCGTGGTTTTATAGGACACTCAGTCATTTCGTTTCTTTCAAAAATAGGAATCACTGACCGCAGTTTGAAGTTTGCCTCAAATCGTCTTCAGACCACGGCGCGATATGCATCAAGTTAGATTTGGTCGAAAGCGAGAAAGTTTTCAGCATGAAAGAAATACACGCGGAACCACCTTTCCTGTGTGATTACGAAAGAAACGGTTACTGTAAACGCGTAATAACATCAACCGCCGAAAGTTTTTTTTAAATCACAAACTGCACTCAGAAAATGAAGATTAACGTCCAATGTAGTCACTGCATTTAATTGATCTGGCGTGTATATATATATATATATATATATATATATATATACGATTCTCTTAATACCCTGTCCGGTGGCAAAAGCTGCTTGGTAGCGCCAGGGGTGGCAGTACCGCCTTGAGCTACCGAAACTGTGTTATCACCCCTGGATGGTCGCTGATGAGGACATGGTATCGCACGTGCTTTCACACGTTGTATGATGAAAAAAAATTACCTATAATCAACTCGCTACCACACACACATGTATATACATACGTGTACTTACACCAACTCATATGCATTCGGTAATAAGCATATACATATATATATATATATGCACATACATGTCTATCTCTATATACTAACACACCAAAGGTCTATAGTTTTGCTTGTGTGTGTGTGTGTGTGTGTGTGTGTGCATTATTCCATTCATTATCTATCAGTTTTTGCTCTTATTTATCCATCAATCAAGCACTCTATCTATCTATCTATCGATATCAGACTGTTCATCATCTCCATCACCGATTCAATATCTAGATATCTCACTTTTTCCATCCCCTTCTCTCTATCTTTCAATCTATTTATCTATATGTCTATCTTTCTGTCAATCACATTTAAAAATAAACTTTTAGATGTAATTTATAAATCAGGAAAATTCCAATTTCTATAATTTGGGTTTCATAAAAAAGCAGGCATTTCCTTGGTGTAATGACTAAAGTGCTGGTCAACGACTTCCAAGTGAGTTCGAACTCCAGTCACATTATTACGTTCACCTTCGGATTTATGCCCCTTAGGGAAAGTATTATCCACCACCTTATCCTTCCGGCAATGAGTTAAATAGTAACAGTACTGTTCTTCGACAAAGATTGCTTAAATAAGCCACGAAAATTGATATGCCATTAAAGAAAGAAACCGAAACCGAAAATAAAGGAAATACCGCTAATGACGTGTTTAATATAATCACGTGATCAACATTATCACGCCATTAACTTAGAAACGCTCCTTAAAAATCAGAAAAACTACATACATAAACATAAATAAATGCAATGTAAGAAAATAAAACTAAAAACAAACAAACAAAAAGAGAAGTGACTCAAAATGCAACAAAAATAAAAGGCACAGAAAATATTTCCTTCTTTCATCTTTCTTTCTACTTTCCTATCAACTGACGCATATATATATATATATATATAAATAAATAAAAGTAAAGTTGGCGACCGTAGTCGAGGGTTACTCGAAGGCTCCCTTTTCGATAGCTTCTACACCAAGGTGTAGGGGAGGGCGCTACTCCTTTCCCTGGATTGCTCTACTTTACCCTTGATTCTTACCTTATAATGCTGAGTGTTAAGCAAGGTAGCATCAAGTACCATTTTTTGAGTCTTTGGTATGACTCGACCTGGGATTGAACCCGGGTCTCCCGGGCCATTGGCGAACACTCTAACCATTATGCCAATATATATATATATATATATATATAATGACTTCAAAAGTTCTGCTTTGAATGATATGCAAGCTTCTCAATTTCCCAATCCCATACGCGTAAGAACCCTCTAACCCACACCAAGTTATAGGTTAAATAGTATCACTTCTGTAGCACAAGGACGGTTTTGGCATTGAATAACCCACGATGTTTGATATGCCATCAAACAGAGAAACCAAATCAAACCATCACATTTATATCCATTTTGATTAAAATAAATAAATAATAGCCTATTAGTTGTATTGCAGATCAGCTTTTTATCGGTGGTGGAAATCATGTCCTTCTGTTGTATAGACATAATGATATCAATAATCACAATACAGATACAAGCGGACTCTGTCGTTTCGGGTTTATTAATTTCTAGCTTCAGTCCTTGGCGACACGAGGAGAGAGACACAATAATTAAAAGTCTATGCTAACCATACTATGCTGACCCCACCCCCACACGCGGCGCATCTCGTGGTGTTTAAGATCTCTGCCGGTAGAGATCCGAAAAACTCAACCGCACGACTCAACAGCAGAAAATTCAACTACCTGTCTTTTCAAAATCCTCAAATTCTCAGGACCATCTCTTCTAGGTATGACGTCATCCATACTCCTGCCCTATTTCCTGTCTGGGGGTTTATTATAACATATGATGATTGTCGTATCCTTTCCGCGCGGGTATAAGACTGCATCACCTTACTATGCACCTTGACTAAGAGACACGTGTAGTTCAAACCTTACCAAACTAAACAATAAAATATAATTAACGAAAAATGATTAATTTTAAAAAATCATGACCTTAATTATATAACACCATCCTTCATCTCCCTTTTAGCCCCTATGCCTTTCCCCCAGTATATAATGCTTCTATTGGGTGCTTATTACTCATGGTCTAACACATAGCCGAATTCGAAAATTGTTTTGCACCAAATTTACAGTTAGAAAAAGACCCATACATGGATTAACTTGGAATTACGAAAAGCAGATGAATTCAACTTGTTTTTCTTTTCTTTTCTTTTCTTTTTTTTTTTTTTTTGTTTTTGTTTTGTTTTGTTTTTAGCAATTAAAAAAATTTGGAAGTCATCTGAATTTTACTCCGAAACACACACACACACACACACATGCATATATATATATATATATATATATAGAGAGAGAGAGAGAGAGTCTGCGTCTTTATATAAATATAGTGTCTATAAATATATATATATATATATATATATATATATATATATTGTGTCTGCGTCTTTAAATATATATATATATATATATATATATATATGTATATATTACAAGACGCAGACACTTTTTCATGACTATTTCCTCTCTCTTTCTCTGTCTCTCTCTCTATATATATTTTTTTTTCACTCTGCTCCTTAGTCTTTCTCACTTTCTTTGTCTCTCTCTCTCTCTCCATATATATATATATATATATATATACTCTGCTTATATCTCTTTGTTTCTCTCTCTCTCTCTCTCTATATATATATATATATATATATATATATACTTTGTTTATATCTATATATTCTATCTATATATAAGTAAAGTTGATAAAGTTGGCGACCGTAGTCGAGGGCGACCAGAAGGCTCCATTTTCAATAGCTACTACACCGAGGTGTGAGGGAGGGCGCTACTCCTTTCCCTGGATTGATCCACTTTAAAATTGGTAATTGATAGCTCCTTGCTTAACACTTATAAGGTAAAGCCAGGAGCTATCAATTACCATTTTTAAAGTCTTTGGTATGACACGACCTGGGATTGAACCCAGGTCTCCCGGACCATTGGCGAACACTCTACCCTTTTGGACAATACTCTGCTGATATCTATATAATGAAACAGTTTGACGTTTTCTCTTCTCGTCTTTAACTTAAACTTGAATGAGAGCAAAATATCCGTACACTCTGCCTACGATAAAACTATCATTTTCCGGCTTTCCACGTGTAAAAATTTATTTAAATGTATTACCGAAAAAAGAGAAACTAAACAAACAAATAAGTAAAATTAAATTAAATTAAGAATTTATTTGCTTTTTCTTATTTTGTATTGTTTGAAACACTGTTTACATTTCACTAATAAATTGTATAAATCTGTCTTCTCCAACCCCACACCCCCAGCTACGAGTATTTACTAAGAGAGAGTTTTTACCGCTGGTTCGGTAACCAGTCTACCAAAAGGAAAACTCTAAATTCAAACCACCTTTAATTCGCTTAAAAGTTATCCTTGTGTCACATCCTATCCACCCCAGAAGAGGATTTGGGCAAAGACATACTCACTCACGGCTTCAAAGTAATTGAGTTCGAACTCAAGTCGAGCCATTACATTCACGTTTAGACAAGTAATTTTCGAAAAGTTATCCAACCCCCTTATCTTCTCTGCTATAGGTTCAATAGTATCACTACTGTTTTACTACAATGATGGCTTTAACATTAAATAACCCACAAAAGTTGATATGCCATTAAACAAAGAAATCAAGCCAAACTACCCATACATCTGCTTCGCCCTGCTTGTAGGGCTTAGAAATTACTGATTATATTCCTTTGTAAACGAGTAATCCGTAAGAAATGAATTGAGGAATACCTTACTGCCCATCCCATTTTTAGGTAATAACATTTCTAGTTTACCATTTCAAGTTAACTGTTATGTCATAGATTTCATTATCAGCTCACTTATCAAGTCGTTAACAGGAAGTTTCAAAATAAAAAGGCTTTGTAAAAATATTATTATCGACCTAATTTCAAAAACGTTCGTTTCAGAAGTAACTCCGACAATGACTTTGCAGAAACAACGCAGTAAGTCTTCAAATGACACTAATTTCAGTTGGTTCACCACAAACTGCTGTTTGTCCTCAACAGTTTTCAAATAGTCACCATAAGGCTGGGTTTTGATTTGATTAAAAGACTTATAATTTGTTGAAGGGTTAGTTTTTACAGTTATTTTATGCCGAAGTCAGTTTAACAATTATTGTCTCCACTTCTATACAGTACAAAACTGTATCTTCACAACAGGTAAACATTTCATACATGATTGCAATGTTAACGTTTTAAGAGCCAATATATCATTAAAGTTCGCAATCAATTTAAACTGGTAAGCACTTTAGACTTAGTTACAATATCAATGTTTTTAGCGAAAATGTATTTATATAGTCCTAAACTATTTTAAACGACTAAACACGACATAATAGCAATCTGGATATTTTAAGAGCCAATCATTGTGGTTCATAATCTTGTTAAACATTATCTCAAGCAGATGTATTCGTTCCAAAGATGGGAGCCTTATGTACTGCCAGACCGGATCAGAGTGGACCTGAGATTAATGGTAATTAGAAGACAGCTCTATGCCATACCCAGGTTAACGTTTTTCTGGCCATTCTTTCTTTATTTCTTTTTCATTTGCTTGATTTTAATTTTGGTTCGGTCATTTCATTACTGATCAAATGGAGAATTTTTAAGTATTCCCTCGTAATTGCCACGAAAGGAACGGACTATCAATATCTATTACTTTATTCTTCGTGAGTTTTCCATACCATCTTTAACTGGTGTTTTTTTCCCTTGAGTCTAATGACAACAAGTCTCTTCAGGTATCCAAGACTCTTCTAAGTATCCAAGCTGATTTTAGTTGTGTTGTGGTCGGGATGGTCTCGATTCTTCTACAAATCTCCTGTTTCCCTAGTCTTTTTCCAGGCCTTTGGGGTCCGCTCCAGGGGCTCTAACTATAATTGATATCACCTTTACCCTCATATTTTCTGCTCTCCGACAAGATCCAGGAATTTTCTATCAAACTGTTTGCAAAGAATGAAAAAGAGACTCTCATATAAACCATACGAATACACAGTTAGGATATAGGAATGGAATTTATCATTGAAACATTTATCATGCTAATAATGAGAAGCAGAAAAAAAAACAAATTACGGAAGGAATAAGAATGCCAAATCAAGAAAGACTCAGAATGCTTAGAGGAAAGAAAAATTACAAGTACTAAGGAATCATGGAAGGGGACACCCTCAAACAAGCGGAGATGAAAGGAAAAATAAGGAAAGAGTATCAAACGAAAGAATTTCTAGGAACCAAGCTCTGTAGCAGGAATCTCATCAAAGAGATAAACACTTGGGCTGTCCTCCTTATAAGATACTTGGGACCATTCTTGAAATGGACGAGGGAAGAATTTTAACAAATGAACCAGAGAGCAAGAAAACTAATGACGATGTACAAGTCTTTTCATCCAAGAGATGACGTAGACAATATATGTCAAGAAAAGGAGGAAGAGGACTCGTCAGGATTAAAGATAGTGTGGATACATCAATTCGACGACTCGAAGACTACATTAAAGACATCTTTAGAAAACCGATTACAGCGACCAGAAACAACACAGACAGCACAAGAATTAACTAAACAATAACCAGAAAGCAAAAATGAGGAGTAAAAACAACTGTATTTCAAGCGACAAACAAGCGAAATTTAAGACCAGAAAACTTGGACATGGCTAAGAATTAGAAACCTTAATAGAGAAACTGAATCTCTTCTAATAGCAGCACAAAACAACGCCATAAGGACAAACTATATCAAAGCAAAAATAGATAAGATGCAACAAAATAGTAAATGTAGGTTATGTGGTGATAGATCAATCACATAATAAGCGAATGCAGCAAACTAGTGCAAAAAGAGTATAAGACTAAGCTCGACTGGGGGGGAAGGAGATTCACGAACAAGTTTAGATGAGACCATACGAACAAACGGTATATGCACAAACCAGAATCTGTCCAGGAGAATGAGACGCGCAAATTCCTCTGTGATTTTTAGATACAGATGGATCATCCAATCCCGGCCAGACGACCAGACCTTAAAATAATCAACAAAAAAGAGAACTTGCCGAATTGTGCACTTTGCCGTCTCAGTTGACCACAGAATAAAATAGATAGAAAGTGAAAAGAGAGATAAGTACTAAGACCTTGCTAGAGAACATGAGGGTGACGGTGATACCAATTGTAATTGGTGCTCTCAGTACAGTCACCAAAGGATTTGTAAGGGGACTGGAAAACTCAGAAATAAGAGGACAAGTGAAGACTATCCAAACTACAGCATTATGAAGGTTGGCCAGAAAACTGAGAAGACTCTTAGACACTTGAGGAGACTAGCTTTCACTCGAAATCCGGTGGAAGACCATCAGCTAACGCTAGTGTTGAGTAAAATAATAATAATAATAATATACTTAGATCAGCCAGAATATTGAGAAGAGTCCTGGACACTTGAGGAGACTTGCTGTCACTCAATCTCCTGTGGAAGACCATTAGCTAATGCTGGTGTGAAAAACTATCTATGGAGTAAAATAGTGATTAAACATCAAAAAAGCTCAGTATTCATGGTTAAGTATAGTTAACCAACAAAATGGAATATTTCTCATCTTATTTCTTGCTGGGCTGGTTTACATTAGTCTATGAGAATAGCCCATAAGAAAAATAATAACAAATGTTATGTCCTTTCCTCATTTGATGTTCTAAACCAACAAGGTTCCATGTCTGTATTGAACATATGATAGGCTGGGATGGATTAAAACAATAATAACCTTTTCTGTCCAGAGATACCATTTACAATCAGTTCCATTTTGCTACCGATACAAATATCTCAAGAAGCATATAACATCATAAAATGATTTTAAAAAATTCTTTCTGGATGTTTACCCCTTCTTTCTTTCTTTTTTTTTTTTTTTTTGTTTAACTTGACAAATGATTGATCAGAAAAATAATTTTGCGGAAATGAATTATTCTAGTAAAGTATTTGTTCCTTTAGATAATCAACCAACTCACACACCCACCGAACATGCGCATACACAAGGCCTCCCTCCATCCCTAAGACATGCACACACACACACACACACACACACAGACTCACATACACACACACACACACACACACACACACACACACACATATATACACACACACATACACACTCACTCACACATATATACACACACACTTACACATATATATACACACACACATATATGCACACACACATACACACACACACACATATATATATATATATATATATATCACTAGCAACTCTGGGTCATCAACATTATTCGGGTTCATATTTTGAACATAATTTACAATATGTATAATTTTTTATTTTTCTAAATACAATTTATAAAATCTATTCACCTGTACAGGTTTACAAGGCTGATACTTGACATTTGATCATTCTACTAAAATCAAAACGATATTTTTTCTTTATCTTTTGTATATTTGAAAACAAATGTCTTTGATCCACGTAAAGCTCATGCTTCAATCGCCAGTGAAATGTTAACAGCTCAATGTGGTTCAATGGAACAGAACCCAGACTCTCCTCCCCCTACAAGCATGTTCAAAACATACCAATGGGGATCAACTCTTTGGGGATTAATACCATATATAAATTTCCTTCGTTAATGTTATAATAAACAGAAGAAAAAAAACTTTTAGGGACAAAATTTTTCAGTTAAGTTGAAACAAAAATATATTCTTTTGAAAAACACATCGTAAAACAAATCTGAAATTTTTAAACATTATTTTTATCATTTCAGTCAGAAATCTATTCGTCTGAGTCATGTTCTTAAAAGGATTTCATTTTGTTTTTTTAGAATTGATTTTCATGGGATCAAAATAACAAATCACGTTATTTTTTTATCTAAATGAACATTTTAAAGCATGAAAATAAAACAAAGTAATAAAAGTTAGTGAGGTAAAATAATAAATCGTGGTGATTTGAATCAGGACAATGTGTCGAAGTGAAGTCAAGGACAAATGATTTGTTCAGAGAGAATTTTTATCGTTTCGAAATAAGTGAGACTTGAGAGAATAGCTCTTCGGGCTGAGCCGGAAAAGAACTAATTCATTAAGTAAATAAATGGTTCTTTTAAGATAGATAGATAGATAGATAGATACTGGTTCAAGCGGCGTGAGATTGTATAGTGTCAGTATATCCAAGGGTATTTTGTTTTTAGGACGTCAGAATCGAAACAAGGAGATTGTTTTTATTCGGAAAACACATAAATAGTTCTTTTAAGATAGATAGATAGATAGATAGATAGATAGTGAACACTGATTCTAACAAAGTAAAGCGACATAGCATCATTATCAGTAAGGAATAGACTACTTCACTAAAAGATATGAATTTAAAATCCAGTCATTTAGTAGAATCGAACATGCAGTCTAGTGTTAAGTTTCTACCGTGATATGCAGTTCACAGTTGGTTAATGAATATTTGAGGAACGCCCTCTATATTTTATAGAAGAGTAAAAATCCTTCATTGTCATTACTACCAGGTTCACTCTAACCTATTGTAGTAGTATCTGTAAGGGTCTTATTTATGGGTCAAAAAGATCTGTTTGAAAAGTATCAGGAATACTTATCTTATGACTATAAGCAAACAATTTGTTATTATCATTCAATTGGAATGATTACTTAAATAATTGTGGACGTTCTACTGCATACGTTAGTAGGATCCAAATAGCACATAATATATATATATATATATATATATTATTTTATATTTTAATTATTTTATACTATTACATCATTACAATATATATATATATTGTAATGATGTAATTGTATAAAATAATTCAATGTTATAAATACTACTATGCTTACTACAATTAATAATAATAATAATAATAATAATAATAATAATAATAATAATAATAATAATGGAAGGACAAGATTTGAAAAGAATATCTCAGGAGAACTAGAAAACTACTCGAGACAAAACTCAAGCAGAAACCTCATCAAAGGAATAAATACTGCTGTGCCCCTCGATAGATATTCGGGACCCTATCTCAAGTGGACCAGAGATGAACGTAAACAAATAGATCAAAGAACAAGAAAACTAATGACCATGCATAAGGCATTACATCCCAGAGACGACATTGACAGACTATATGTATCTAGAAAAGAGGGGGGAGAGTACTTGCCAGCGTCGAAGACAGCGTTTACGCATCGATACAACGGCTTGAAGACTACATTGAAAAACACGAACGAAGACTGATTACAGCCATCAGAAACGATACGGACAACATGATACACGATAGAATGACAACAACTCGGAAACAAAAATGGGAGAAAAAACAACTCTATGGCCGCTTTAAACGACTAATAAACAACATCTCACACCAGAAAACCTGGACCTGGCTAAGAAAAGAAAACCTTAAGAGAGAAACGGAATCTCTCCTAATAGCAGCACAGGACAACGCCATAAGGACCAATCATATCAAAGCGAGAATAGATAAAACGCAACAGTGAATGTAAGCTATGCAGTGACAGAGACGAAACAATCAATCACATAATAAGCGAATGCAATAAATTAGCGCACAAGGAGTATAAGGCGAGACAGGACTGGGTCGGCAAGGTGATCCACAAGAAAATGTGCAAGAAATTTAAATTTGACCATACTAACAAATGGTATATGCACAACCCAGAACCTGTCCTAGAAAATGACATGCATAAACTCCTATGGGATTTTAACATACAAACGGATCACCTAATCCCGGCCAGAACACCAGACCTTATAATAATCGACAAAAAAAAAAGAGAATTTGCAAAATTGTCGACTTTGCCGTCCCGGCGGACCACAGAACAAATCTGAAGGAATGTGAAAAAAAGGATAAGTACTTTGACCTTGCTAGAGTATTGAAAAAGCTGTGGAACATGAAAGTGACGATTGTACTAATTGTGATTGGTGCTTTTGGCACAATAACTAAAGAATCCTTAAAAGTCCTGGAGGACTTGGAAGTTGGCGGACGGGTAGAGACTATCCAAATGACAGCATTGCTGAGAACGACCAGAATCCTGAGACGAGTCCTGAAGACTTGAGGAGACTTGCTTTCACTCAAACTCCGGTGAAAAACCATCAGCTAACACTGATGTGAAAAACTCTAAAGGAGTAAATAATAATGATAATAATAATAATAATAATAATCTGGACACTTTGTAGTCCCACGAGAAGTCCAGAATCCTTCTTTTCTTCTTACGCCTCATTCTTTGAACAAGTAAGACTAGCTTTTTTATCATTTAGTTGAACTATAAAGAGAGCTTGTCTCCGATCCAAGCAATGGGTGTTGTCCATCACCTTGTCATTGAAACGTAAAGCCCAGCCGGAAAAAAATATGGAACAACTACCACCGTACTTATAACAGATATAGCGTTGGGTCAGATAAACACATTAACAAAATACCTCGTAGTCCCATGAAAAAATGCACTTTGCAGGACTAATCATCTTCTTGGGAGAGGAAGAGGAGGTGGACGTGGGAGGGAGGAGTAGGAGTATGATTGGAAAAATAACACCCGAATGTATGGATGAAACATAAAATACATAGAATCACTATCTTTCCTTACGCTAGGTGTTGGGTAAAATCCTGGGGAAGGATTGTAAATATCCCAAAGTAAAGCTGAACATTGAATAATAATAATAATAATAATAATAGGAATATATTTTTAGAAATGTTGAAATATACAAAATGCAAAGAAGAACTGATTACAGCAACCAAAAATATAAACAGAAACAACTTTGGGACGAATAGAAAAATAACAATCAAAAAATCTTGAGTACATAAACTGGTTGACAGATGAATATATTTATCGTCTGCTGCGAAAAAAAATTGATTTATAATTTTTTTCTTTTTTGTGAAGAAATACATTTTTTTATCATTGTTGCGATCAACGTACTTATAAAAGATAAGGCGATATAATCTGTAAAAGGTTATCAATTGAATGAGTAATGTAAACAAAACACAAAAACAAAGCAATTAACAAACAAGATTCATTATATGATCGATGAAAGTAAATTAGGAATCGTTTCTTTTCGATCCAAAAAAGAAACGACATTTCTACATTTTTTATTTATGGTTTATCGAGGTTTCCTCTAGAGAAATGTGTCGATTTTTTGATCATATCAACTTACGACGTATTCTCCGTAGGTAATAATGACATAACTCTGCCGATTAGGCTTATTACACACTGGCTGTATTCCCCTTACAGAGGGTTTTGTTTGATAAATAACTTTCAAATTTGACAAGTGTACAAATAACAATGAGAAAGAAGAGGTGCAGTCAACACGTTTAATTGACTAAGACATGATCCCAGTCAGGGTTGTTTGAATAATATCAGAGGTTATGTCGATCCAAGACCTCGACTCGGTTATATTTACCTATAGGTATCTAAGGAATGATGTATCCATATCACACATAGTCCCATACAGTAAAAACACTCAAAGTCTACATGGAAGTCGTTGATTGGTTGAGTGATCGTTTTTAACGGTATGACAACCCGTCAAGGGTTATTTCATATCTAAAGGCTAGGGAAGAGGGTTCATTGTAGATTTATATTTCCAGTTTGTTTGTTGTTGTTTTTTTGCACACGGTCCAATGGAATAGGGATATCTTTTAAACAAATCTATGTGACCAGATGGGACCAGGTTAGAGTGGACCTGGGAGTAAAGGCAATGAAGGGGTACTCCTCACTCCGCAGATCTCCAGAGCTGGAGCCACACAATTAGAAGCGGTTTAGTATTATGCATAACGACACTTCTTTTTAAGAGAGACTCTTACCTTTCAATGGTTAAAGCGATGAACTGCGGAATCGTAGTACGCGAGTTCGTACTCCAGTCGCGCTATTACGTTCACTATCGGGCAAATACTCTTGGGAAAGGTATGAACCCCCTTATTCTCCCTCCAGCTATGGGTAAATAGTAGGACGGACTAGGTTCTTCAGCCTTGGTGAGGCAACTAGTCTAGGAGAAGGAAAACTCTGAATTCAAAACCTGTTGAACTCCGCTTAAAAATTGACCTTGTGTCATATCCTGCCCGAGCGGAGGGGTTGGTAAATAGTACCTTTCAACAAAAGTTACCGTTGGCATATTCTAAACTGTGCCGATAGACCGGCTCGAAGTTGAGTTCAGTCTTTGAGCTCGGTTTCAACATAGGAAAAATGCTATTTTATGGCGAAATAACAAAGGCAAATTTTCTGATACAACATTATCAGAGGCAATGAATGTACAACAATCTACCCAGTGAGATTTGAATAAAGGCTTTGGTTCAAATTCCCAGCTTACTGACTTCGACAAAGCAACTAAAGTAGGCCGGAGTGTACAGCCTCCAAAAGATAATGAGGATAAGTGTTCGAGTCTTGTAAATAGAATAAATATCAAAAATGTAGACAGAATAAGAGGAATCTATTTATCTATCTATCTATAGGGGTCATTCAATAAATAAAAGGAATCTATCTATCTATCTATCTATGGGGGTCATTCAATAAATAAAAGGAATCTATCTATCTACGAGGTTCATTCAATAAAGGGGAAATTTTTCATAGTAATTTTTTTTCAGAATGAACAGAGTTACATCATCCAATTTTTGCTGGCTGAGATGTTTAAATTATGTGAAATTTCCAGAAAAATGTGTAATGGAGAAGAATGGTTTAATCAAAAAAAATTTTACAAATGGGCGAAGAATTGGTTTGATACTACGAGACTGAGTCAAAAAAAAGACAGTCTAGTGGAAACACTGACTCTCAAGTAAATAAAAGATTCCGGGTGCAGCCTTCAGTAACGAAGGACTTTCAGACAGTCTAGACATTAAAGAACCCATCACTATTAATTTCCTAGGAAAAACTGCAATTATAAACGGTGCTTCCCTTTGCCAACACCTGAGACAAAATTCACCTTATTTATTCAATGACCCTCGCATTTTTACGCAAACCTTTACTTATATAAGCAACAAATTATTCCCATAATGTCGATGAAGAAGTACTTGATACAGATAACCAGGCTTCCCCTAAAGTCAAACGGGATATGAATTCGAATCTCAGCAGGAAAAAAAAATATTTCGCATCGAAATAACATTCCAATGAATTTGCGATGAAAGATGACTAAAATTAAGATCAAATATGTCAAAATTAATAAAAATTTAATAAATTAACCCTATGTGGTTTAACTCCCCGTTGTCAGTGCCAAAAATACTCCACCTGTATTCCCTGAAAGAGGTAAGACACCCCCAAAAGAGTGTCCAGGATATAACACTAAACTGTATCTGGTGGTGAGGCTTCAGTTCTGGAACCCTTAGAATGCGGAGTATCTCCTTCATTGTCGTTTCTCTCAAGTCCACTCTGACCTGAAGTGATAGAATTTGTTTAAGTCCCATTGGTCAAATAAATCTGTTTGAAATAATAATGTTAAACATAATTACAACGATACATTTTATACTGTATGGAATCTGAGAACACAATTGTTAAACTCATTTCGGCATAAATAACCCAGCAAGGTTTATCATGTCATAAAATCAACAACTAGCTTTTAAAATCCATTTTGTTATAGAAAGGCGTACCGTACATCTTATTAAATGAGTCTTGTTATCATTTAAAATCTACTTCATGTGAGTCTTGAGATAATATTTAAGACAAAGGAAAAGACCAATGAAGAAATACGCAAGCTACCCCCGAAAAAGTGAACATGCATTCTACTCTCTCTCTCTTTATTTACCCAACCCCTCCGCTCGGACAGGATATGACACAAGGTCAATTTTTAAGCAGAGTTTAACAGGTTTGAATTCAGAGTTTTCCTTCTCCTAGACTAGTTGCCTAACCAAGGCTGAAGAACCTAATCTGTCCAATTATTTACCCATAGCTGGAGGGAGAATATTTGGATTCATACCTTTCCCAAGGGTATTAGTGCTATGTGAAATGCAATCAGTCTCGTCCAGGATTTGAACTCGTGTCGCCGTGTTCATTTCCTACGACGATAACAATTACACCACGGGCACCTCCAACCATTCTACTCTCTCTCTCTCTCTCTCTCTCTCTCTATATATATATATATATATATATATATATATATATATATATATATATGTATAATAACATACAATATATATAATATATAATCCATATAATATAATATATCATATATATATAATTATGGGACACATTTCATTTTAAATTTTCAATAGCATGGTCATTTGTCAGCAATTTAGATATTGTTTATTTTAATGCGTTGGAGTTATTTTTTATATATTCTAATATACATCTGATTTCATTTTTGCAGATAGTGGACCCTTATGAAGTCGCAGACTCCAACAGAAATTGTATACGCAGTGGGAGCATACCAAGCCAGCCAAAGCTTCATAATGATTTTGAATATTGACTTGAAGACCCATTTTGACATTCCAAGTCGATTGCGTAGGTAGCTTGCAAGACAGAAGACGTGTCCGCATGCAACGCGTAGGCGGAACGTGTGACAACGAGGATTACGTGGGTGTTCGGAAAATTATATAAACCAGAGAAGATTTTGACCCTAGCAGAATGAAGCAGAAAGGCAGAAAGGTTTCACAGAAAATCCGCACCGTCACGCATGAACCAATTACCAGAATTATTAGCAAACAATTGGACATTAAACTAGGACTGTTCACTCAAGAAGAACTCGACTCTGTTCTTAAAAAAAATAGAAATAGGATAACTGCAGGACTTGACGAGATTCCCCCAGAAGTATGGAAGACCAGACAATTCGACGACATACTGCTCCGACACTGCAACGCAGTCTATAATCAAAATCCGATAGACAGATGGATGAAGGGATGCATCCTCCCCTTCCCTAAAAAGGATGACCTCGGATTAGCCAAGAACTACCGAGGTATAATACTTACATCCATAGCAGCCAAAATTTACAATGCCCTACTACGAAACTGCATAGAACCCGAAATCGACAACATCCTTAGGAAAAACTAAAATGGCTTCCGAAGAAATAGATCCACGACCTCACAAATATTGACCATCCGTAAAATCCTTGAAGGCATACGGGCAAAAAACCTACAGGCGATATTACTATTTGTCGACTTTACCAAGGCCTTCGATTCCGTTCACAGAGGGAAGATGGAACAAATCCTACTAGCATACAGCCTACCAAAAAGAAACCGTAGCAGCAATAACGATTCTCTATAGAAACACCAAAGTGAAAGTACGTTCACCGGATAGAGACACAGAATACTTCGACATTGTAGCAGAAGTACTACAAGGGGACACGCTAGCCCCATACCTCTTTATCAACTGTCTAGACTACGTGCTTAGAACATCGATCGATAAAATCAGAGAAAATGGCTTCGAGCTGACAAAGAAAAGAAGCAGAAGGTACCCCGCAAAAACAATTACCGACACCGACTACGCCGAAGATATAGTGATACTAGCAAATACTCCCAACCAAGCCGAAACACTACTGCATAGTTTGGAACGAGCCGCTGCAGGCATTGGCCTCCATGTCAATGCACACAAAACTGAGTATATGTGCTTTAATAAAACTGGCGACATCTCCACACTAGACAGAACTCAAACCTGACCGATAAAATGAAACGCAGTTTCTTCCTGGCAGTGGTTGTGTCGATACTGCTGTATGGATGCACCACTTGGGCGCTAACAAAACGGCTGGAGAAGAAGCTAGACGGCAATTACACACGAATTTTGAGAGCAATATTGAACAAGTCCTGGCGGCAACACCCCACAAGGCACCAACTATACGGCCACCTGCCTCCCATCACGAAAACTATCCAAGTTAGACGAACCAGACACGCAGGACAGTGCTGGAGAAGCAGAGACGAGCTCATGAATGATGTACTCCTATGGACCCCCACATATGGCCGAGCAAAAGCAGGACGACCAGCTCGAACATACATGCAGCAGCTCTGTGAGGATACGGGATGTAGCCCTGACGACCTGCCAGAGGCGATGAATGATAGGGAGAAGTGGCGAGAAAGGGTCAGGGATATCCTTGCAAGCGGCACGACATGATGATGATAATGATGATGAATGGATACCCATTACATGTAGTCAGCCTAGTCGAATAAGAAATCAGTTCCCCCCTCATGATTTCTTCGTTGTAAATATATTAATAGAAATTTGATACTGAGTCGAGATTGGTTCATGCAAAATAGGGAGGAAATGTATTTCGATTTGGAGGCCTTAAGAATTGCGGGAAAGTACGTATCTCGTCCATTATAAAACTATTACAACAAATTACATTAAAACCCCGGCACATGCACACTTGCAAGGCACGGTCTACACTTCGAAACGGTTGCGGCATGGTATACGAAATAGAACAACTAAACAGAGGATACACTAGCAATCTTAGCTGTATCGCAATGACAAGTGTAGTGGTCCAACTTAATAAATCTCACAGGTTCCTCTTGTTCATAATGACCAATACTAATCAAATAGTGACTTCGAAACGTGACTATTTGATAGCTAAACTTAGTGAGGTGGGTATTGTTAGTTAAATTACCTTTACCGATAAATAAACTTATAAGATTCCAGATGAAGATTTAGAGCAAGTAGACGTACAAGAAGAGTTTAATCCAGAAGTTGATAGGCTACTAAGAAGAAACAGGGACCTGTTTGTTTATGAAGACAGGAGCCTGGTTGGACAAATACGGCAGAGATGCGTATCGATACAAGAATGCATGAACCTATTAAGAAGCATCCGAATCGCATACCACTAAAACAAAGAAAAATAGTTGATTCAGCGGTTGATGAAATGATGCAGGCTGGCAAAATCGAAAGGTCCAACAGTCTGTGGAGTTTTCCGATAGTTTTAGTTAAAAAGAAAGAAAGATGGTAGTAAGAGATTCTGTGTTGACTTTAGAGCACTTAATAAAATTAGAAAAAAATACTCTCGAGCCCTTCTAGTTATTGACGACATACTGGCATCGCTAAGGTCAGCAAAGTATTTTCCAAGTTAGATTTAAAACCAGGGTACCGGCAAGTTAAACAAGATGAAAATGGCAAGGTGAAAAGTGCATTCACTTGTCACCGAAGTTGGTTTCATTTTGATATAATGCCATTTGGGCTCACAAATGCACTCGTATCTTCCGGAAATTAAAGTGTTACAGGGCGAGGAGAATTTTACTCTCGCCTATTTTGATGATATTTTAATATTCTCTGATACAATAGACGACCATTTGAAACACACACAGGTCCCTGAGATGAATGTATTGGTGGTACGAGGGAAACCACTGTTCCTGTTACCGAAAGGAAATCTAAGGAACAATTGAAACACTTTGTGGACCTATTGGTTGATATGTGAAAGCTAGTAAGTAGGAATTGGCATGTGATACGATTTGTCCCCTGGCCAGAACGAAGCAGAAAGCTGACAGTTTTCACGAGAAAACCTCACCATCACCCTTGTGCACATTTCAACCATCTCCGACTTTCTCTAACTCTACTTATTCGTACATTTCGAATAATAAAAAAAGAAAAGAAACAGATTATATATGTATACATCAGTGTTGCTGTTGTTCTTCCCTGTATACAAAAAAAACAGCTCAAAGGAAATTTCGACAGGCACCACTCCAAAAGATTCTCATTCATGTTGCAAACTTCAGGCAATACTTAAAAAATCCCCTTGTCGACATCGAATGTCTGGATGTGCCGACAATGACCAAGCTTTAAGAATATTTGCCTGGACACTTCATTTGAAGATTTGGTGATATTCATTGGTCATCCAGATGACCAAATCTAACCCCAGTGAACTACTTTCTATGGGGTAGGCTCAAGGGAAAGGTGTATGCAGGAAAGCCTTGCATAGTTTAGGACCTCAAGCAAAGCATTCATAAAGAGATTGCTGCCATTCCAATCGGCGTTTGGAGAGGAGAGAGAAAGAACGAAAGAATTTGAGAATTTTCTCTTCGAGGTGGTAAACGTTCAAGAAATGTTATAGTCAAATCTTTTAATTATGTAATGAACTCTTGTCTTTTAATTTTTGATAGTTTTTATACTCAGTATCATTAATATAATACAAGATATTTTAATTTAAAATATACCCCTTCATTATGGAACATCCGGTATATGTAATGTCACCAAAGTACAGATTTTTTAAAGTTATTTTTTTTTTAACTAAAAATATTGGGACTTTATAATTTCTAATGGAACATTATACAGGGTTTGGCGGGATGATCTCCCGGATTTAAAATTGCTGCCGCGCAGGACCTAGTAAAGATGAGTGAATTGAATACAGTAGCGTCTAAAACTAAGGGACAAAATTTTAAAACCTAATATTTGTTAGAAATAACAACTGTGAAAAGCTGAAATTTTGACAACTGGTAGTCGTTATCATCCATAATACCATATTAAAATTTGAATCATTTGCAAAGGATAGAAAAAGAATTATAACAATCATTTATTTATTTTCAAAATAGGATCGTCTAAAAGTAAGGGACAAAATTGAGAAAAACAATGTAAACAGTCTGTTATATTCAAATTTTTTGATTTCCTCTAAAGAATAAGTCTTACTTAGTCATTTGTAAACGTTGCATCAGCCGGCACCATGGCGAAACGCCAAAAACTTGATTACTCTGTGAGACAAGCTATTGTGAAGCTACACAAGGAAAAGCACACCATTAGAGAGATTTCAGAGAAAATGAAACGTTCCAAGAGGGTTGTAGGCAGGATCGTTAAATCCTACAATGATACTGGCAAAATAGTTAGTGCTTTTAAAACCGGCGGACCCCGCAAAACTTCGGCAAGAGAAGATCGAATAATGCAACGTATGTCATTAAAGGACCGTTTTTAAGTCTTGCACAGAAATTAAAAGGGTTATGAATAGTACCTCATGTGTTAATGTGTCAAGACAGACTGTTTCTAGACGACTGCAAGAAATAGGGCTGTTTAATCGAACCCCAAAAAAGAAATCACTTGTTAGTTCGAAGAATAAGAATAAGAGATTAGAGTTTGCAAACAGGTATGTAATTTGGACATATGAAAATTGGGCAAAATTATTTTTCAGTGATGAAAGCAAGTTTACTTTATTTGGAAATGGTGGAAGAAAACAATGTAAAGAGACGTATTGGTGAAAGATTAAGTGCAAAGTGTACTAAGAAAACTGTCAAGTTTGGGAGCGGAAGCGTCATGGTATTTGGAATGTTTTCTAGCCAAGGTACAACGCCTCTTGTCCGGTTACAAACTCGTGTAAATGCGCAGATCTATAAAAAATATTGTTCAAGATCATGTTGTGCCAATCATACAGAATTCAGGTTTCGATAGGCCTACCTTTATGCAAGATAATGCCCCATGTCACAAGGCAAAGGTAGTAATGAGTTACCTTAGCGAGCAAGATTTCGAAATTATGGATTGGCCACCGCAAAGTCCTGACTTAAATCCAATAGAAAATCTTTGGAAGATCTTAGGAGTGAAAGTTATGAAAAGAAATCCCACTAACACGGAGGATTTGTGGGTGAAGCTTCAAGAAGAATGGTCTAAAATTAGTATCGAGGATTGTCAAGAACTGATTCGTTCTTGTAGTCAAAGATGTGCAGCTGTCATTGAGAGCAAGGGCTCATTTACTAAATATTGATTGGACATGTATTTTTATTGTTTTTTGGCTGCTTACATTGTTTTTCTCAATTTTGTCCCTTATTTTTGGATGTTCCAAATTTGAAAATAAATAACTAATTGTTATAATTCTTTTTCTATCTTTTGCAAATGATTCAAATTTTAGTATGTTTTTTATGGATGATAACGACTACCAGATGTCAAAATTTCAGCTTTTCACAGTTGTTATTTCTAACAAATATTAGGTTTTAAAATTTTGTCCCTTAGTTTTGGACGCTACTGTATATGTTTTTCGGCAGCGTTGGGTATGTCATTTCCGCTAAACAAGAGTGATTTCATTCACCCACCCAGCACCCATATAATAAACGTTATATAGTTGTTGAGAAGATTTGGTGTTTGTCTCTTTTTGCCCATGGGGTGACCACACCATTACTTGGGTTCAATAGCGGATAACGTTACATTTATTTTTGTGGAATGATTGTAATGAACGTGACATGCAGTAAAAGATAATTTACCGGCTGTGTATTTGTATCCGGTTGTTGATATAAACAAATAATTTAGTTTCTTGAAACCTAACTCCTGTCCTCATCGATGTGTCACCAAATTGAGTTCTATTGACGTCAAACTGATCATTTTATATACGTGGGACCTTAACTGAAGTGGTAGTAGACGACAGAGTTTGCATATATATATATATATATATATATATATATAATTTGTAAACAAATAGTTTGTAGGGAACATTATTTTTAACAAGCCAAAGCTCATTTGTTTGCACACAGTTAAATGGTTTCAAGTATAGCTTTTTAACACTAATAATTCTATTTAACATTATTCATTCGTTCTAAGTATTGCTAGGTTAAAGCAGTTCATTTTAACATCAGTTATTTGTTGGCACACAGTTAAATGGTTTCAAGTTGTGAAAATGATTAAATAGTTCTACTTGATCAATAGATTGGACCCTAACAGAGAGTACCCTTGAGTAATTACAATGAAAGGGTACTCCACATTCCCCAAAGCTCATCATCAGATGCAGTTTAGTATCATATCCAGGACACTCGTTGATGAGGTTTTAATCCTCTGTGGCATGCAGATGAGCTAAAGATTGAAAGAGTCAGTGACATTGAGTGAGTTAAGACTTCATTTACTGAAAGAAAGAAAGAAAGAAAGAAAGAAAGAAAGAAAGAAAGAGTGAAAGTGAGTGAGTTAAATAACTGGTTGTGTGAAAGAAAACTTGATTTAGTGAGTGTATAGTTGGTCGGTTTTACATTTTGTGAACAGAAATTATGGTTTCAAGTATTCCTATTTAATACTAATAATTTTACACAATTATAAGGTATCAAGTATTCCTATCAAATACTAATAATTTGGCCACAGTTATATGGTTTCAAGTATTTTTCTTATAATTATAATTTTCAAACAATGGCTATGGTTTCAAGTATTCTTATCCAATACAAATGATTTGCCCACAATTATATGGTTTCAGGTAATTCTATCTAAGGCCAATAGCTTGTACACAATTCTATGGTTTCAAGTATTCTTATTTAATACTAATAGTTTATACACAATTACAAGCGTTTATTGATAAATAATACTAGAGATTAAAACAATCTTCCCCTGTGACTTGGTTTAGTCGTGGAGGCGCTACTTATGTAACTTGTCTTGGGCTGGAACAGACAAGTAGAGTTCATCTCTTTCCAGGTCTACGACTGGTTTGAATTCAGAGTGTTCCTTCTCCACAAGTTCATATAGTAAGATTAAAGAACCAATTCTTCTCGACTGTTTAGACAAAGCTAAAGGAAGAATAGTTTGATGCACACTTTCCCAAAGAATATTTGTGCTATGTTAAATGCAAACAGCTTCATCCAGGTTTTTAACTCAGGCATGAAAGTCCACTTCCTACGACAATAACCGTTTCACTTCCATATTCTTTGTTGTACGAAAGTTTCTACAAAATGAATCTTATCTTATCATGTTGTTATCAAGTTAGCATATTCTTTGTGGTACAAAAGTTTCTACAAAATGAATCTTATCTTATCATGTTGTTATCAAGTTAGCATGTAAGCTATTCTGTTTCCAGTCTGTAGTGGCAAAGCCGGAAATGTATTCAATTCTTCCTCGAACAAATTACGTAGAGCCATTGTCGAGTATCACTAAAAATTTTATCTCAGAATCAAATATCTGCGTATGAAGCGGCTCATTTAGTCAGGAGAAATTTTGTAACTTTTTTCTCTTAACAATTTTGTTGACAGAACGACTTTTTTTATCGCCAACAGTACACAAACAGAGCGACATTTTTGTGGTGTATAAGTTGCTTAAGATGAGACATTTTCCTATAAGCTGTTCATTAAGCAATTCAATGTTAACATATAGAAACATCACTAGGAGGCTCCACTCAGGTGTAGGATTGCGTAAAGGTTGTTTTGCAAATATTACTATCAAAAGTGAATACTTTATTGTTTTCATTCAATTATACTACGACACACAATCGCTGATCAAATTATCTGGTCTTGTTTGATTTTTATCTATGATTAATAGACTTGTTTAAATATACACTCTATTTTGTAAATTTTCTGAAAATAATTCACTATAAGAGGATTAAAAAATTATTTGTCTGTAGAAGAGTTAATAAATAAAAAGTAAGAAGGTAAAAAAGTAAGAAGGTAAAAAAGTAAAAAATAAAAGATAAAAGGTAAAAATTTAGTGATAAATGTCAAGGGTTATCATATGATATACGTGGTGCATTCAATAAGTTCCAGATTTTTTTTGTACAGGTATTTAACATTGTCGTAGACTCTTGAAAATTCACTATGTTATTGCTATACATCTGATGAGATGACTGACTAATTTTTTATGATTTCAGCTTCAAATGACAGCTACAGCAGCAATTGAAATACACCCTACTAAAGCTAATTGTTACAGCTGGTGAATTTCAAAAATGCAATCTGGACGTGAGGACACTTTAGAAGAACGATATGCAATAAAATTGGGTTTTAAACTTGGAAAAAATGCCACAGAAACGTATAGAATGCTTCACACTGCTTTTCGGCCATCTTGCATGAATCCAGCATCAGTTTTTGAGTGGCATAAGAGATTCAAGGTAGGCAGGGAGTCTGTGAGGAATGATGACAGGTGTGTGAGGAGTAAGGAAGTCAATACACCAAAGTTGATTGGCCAAAAGGTTAGGATTAGGGTTAGAGTTACTATGTTGAGGTTTTAAGGGAGTTCACGAAGAGATTCCTTGGGAAGAAGCCAGCACTCTCCAAATCAGGTCAGGGGCATTTCCACCAGTACAATGCATAAGTCCACAACTCCATCCTTGTCACTGACTATTTGACCAAGATGGGCATCAAGACACTTCCTCACCCTCCCTATAGTCCAGACCTTGCTCCCTGAGACTTTTGGTTATTCCCAAAGCCCACAGGCCGTCGTTATGAAACAATTGAGGAGATGAAAGAGGCTGTGATGAAGGTCATTGACACGCTCACACAAGAGGATTTCCATGGGGCTTTCCAGAGGAACGGTACAACAAGTGCATTGCAGCCGGAGGAGATTACTTCGAAGGGGACTAGAGTTTCATGGGTGTACTATCAATAAAAGTGCCCATACAAAAAAAGTCTGGAAACTTATTTAATGATCCTCGTACTTATTACAAAATATATGATGCTAATCTAATATTATAATAGTTAATATATATTTGGCAGTTAATATATGCAAAGATGTAAAATCCTGTGGTCTCAATTAAAATATGAATTATAGATTACTGATACAATCTGGTTATTTTGGTTGGGTTTTATAGTATATCAACCCTTATAGGCTATTTAATGCCAAATCCTGTAACCGGCCCTTTGGCCTAGTAGGTAAAGTGCTCGCTAATGGCCGGGGAGACCAGACTAAACACTCAAAAATGATACTTGATGCCGCCTTGCTTAACACTAAGCATTATAGGATACGGATCAATGGTAAAGTGGAGCAATCCAGTGAAAGGAACAGCGCCCTCCCCAACACCTTCATGCAGTAGCTATTGAAAAAGGAGCCTTCGGGTTGCCCTCGACTACGGTCACCAAATTTATTTATACATGATTTTATAAACGAATAGTTTGTAGGTAACATTATTTTAAAACAAAATATAACTTGTACATTTTCTTTTTTAAAATGATATTCACAAAACGTGGCTTATTTGTCCGCGAAAAAATGATTTCAAGTATTGCTATCTAACACTAACAATTCAATTTCACATCAGTCATTTCTTTGCATACCGTTGAATGGCTAAACAGTTCTATTTAACCCATAGATGGGACCCTAACAGGTACTACCATTTCGGGTCAGAGTTGACCAAGGAGTTATGGCAATGAAGGGGTACTCTACATTCCTCAGAGCTCCAGGACTGGAGACTCCTCCTCAGACACAATTTAGTGTCATATCCCGAACACTCACTGGAGAAACTTATCCCTTTGCAGCCCTTGCCGGCTAGGCAGAGGAAAAATTTGGCCGACACAAACCAAACGAATACATCTTGGTAAGACAAACCTATTGTATCCAACTTTTCTGACGGAGCATCGACTTCCCAAACAAACCAGTCTATTCTAAAATACCAAGCTTAATGAACCTACGGGGAATTGCAATTTTTTTCGTATGAGCGCAAGCCGGGTGAATTCGCGAACTAGTATTAATTGTTCATTTATCATCTGTTAGGTTTTAATATGACGATTATCAATACCTCCGTATAACTCGAATCTTCCTACGGTCTTTGAGATACCACATGCAGCATTTGGGGAGTTATACTATCACAACAGTGTTTATCCGAGATCACTTTTTTCGATGGTCTTGGCTTCTCACACAGTGGCGTACCAGCTGGATAGTTTTCCAATATGCCACGGTCTCTCAATGCCCACGAAATTATAATGAAACACGGACGTAGCAAGAAATTCCTTCTTTCTTCTACTATTTCACCCTAATTCCATCAGTATCATTTAATTACTTGACTATTTTTCCTCTGTAACGATTCGAATATTGGAATATTAGAAACAAATATACTGGCAGTCGATGATTTCGTCCCATCACATTTTTTAGCGCTGACCAGCAGCATTTTGATTACGTTCACATACCCCCCCCCATCTTATTCTTTAGATATGAGATTTGATACGTATCTCCCAATGAATAAATTCCAGCATTGCGAAGTAGATTTAGCTGTCTATCACTGTTGTCTTATCTGCTGGTTCTTCTTTATTGAATTTCCTTTTAAACTTATTTCTCATTTCATTTCTCTTCTTCGCTTGGACGCGCTAGAAATATAAATAAATAGAATCGATTATTCTTTTCGAGCGAAGAAAGAAAAAATTAAGAAAAGATTAACGCAATACTTGAAAAGTTACCTACAAATCATTTACTTAAAAATCATATATACAACCAAGATTTGGCATTAAATAACCATCAAGGGTTGATTTGCCATAAACTCCAACCAATCTTACTTTCCGAAACGCGGTTATATTTTCGGGCGTAATGGTTAAAGTGCTGACTCTGGTTTCGAAGTAAACAAGTTCGACTTCCAGTCGCACTATTATGTTCACTTTCGGACAAATACCTTTGGGAAAGGCATGAACCTTTTTATTCCCTCCCAGCTTTTGGTTAAATAGTATCAACTGCTATTTTTCAAGGCATCAAATAACTCATGAAATTTGATATGCTATTAAACAAAGAAACCAAACCTTGATTTTATTTTCTAATATCAACTTTGAAAGGGTCATTGAAAGTTGGGTCTTAATAATTATCTTTCTCTCCTACTATGAAGCTCCGTCGGTTGGAGCTGTAGAATATACCGACTGCATCTCGCAACGAGTGTCCTAATATATGATACAAAACTATCTGATGGTGAAACTCCAGTCTTGGAATTTTAGGGAATGAGGAGTACCCTCTGATGACCATTACTCCCAGGTCAACTCTGGATTGTAGTGGTAGCACCAGATAGAAAAAGAACTGTTTAAATATTTAATTGTGTGTAAACAAATGGCTGATGTTTAATTGAATTGTTAATGGTACATAGCAAAAATTGGAACCATTTAACTGTGTGCAAACAATTGAGTAATGTTGAATAGAATTACTAGTGTTGATAAGCAATACTTGAAACTCTTTAAGTGTGCACCAAACTCTAATTATTGGTATCCCATTGCAATAATTGAAACCATTTAACTGTGTAGAAACAATAGCAATATTGTAACACGATGTAGGTGGCCCGCCAAGCAGACGATTCCTTTGTCTGTTTTGGCACGAAACCAGACAAAGGGTTTTGGACTTGAAATCTCGCGGTGACCGGGAGTGGTGACGGGACGCGAGAAGAGAGTTGGTTGGAAAAAGGAGCTCAGAGGAGTTGGCGACGGGACCACGGACAGAGGCAGTCGACACCGGACACCGGACACCGGAGCAGAGAAGCGAGCCAGCATGAGATGGGGTCCAACGACAGTGAAGAAGATCGAGTCAAAATGAGTCGGCATTCCAGTTGCTTTGTGGAATTTCCGCTAGTAACCCACGCTAGCGTTAGTCTATATATGCTATCAGGAATGCAAAGTGTTGCATAGCTCTCCTTCTGCTCTTGAGTTAACCCCAAGCGTTTTGTTCGTTTGTTCTCTTTCCTCCCACTCCCTCGATTGTATTGATGTAGCGGTAAGGAAATGTGCGTTACCCCTGTCGGGACCACTAGTTGATCACCGGCCGTAAAGAAGTGAAATGGTTAGAAAAAGGTTTACGTATTGGGGCCGAGGGGGTAACGTCACAATATTAGTCGGCAGAGAAATTAGTTCTAACTCATTTAAAAATAAAATGACATACAAACCAGTCACTTATAAATCATATTTGTATATCCATTTAAATATGAACAAACAAATGATTGATGTTAAATTGTTACTGTTACATAGCAATACTTGAAACCATTAATTGTGTGCATACAAATGATTAATAGTAAATAGAATTGTTTGTATTTAATGGAAATACTTGAAACCATTTAACTGAGTGCAAAAAATGAGCTCAGGTTCATTTATAAATATGATCAACAAAATGTGTTTATAAATCATATATATATATAAAGATGGTTTGGTTTCTTTTTTTAATGGTATATCATCCTTTGCAGGTTATTTAATGCCAAAGCCATCCTTCTAGAAGAACAGTAGTGGTACTATTTAACCCATAGCTGGGAGGATAAGGGGGTTCATACCTTTCCCAGGGATATTTGCCCGAAAATGAACGTAATAGCACGACTGGAGTACGAACTCGCGTACTACGATTCCGCAGTCCATCGCTTTAACCATTACACCACGAGGACACCTCCCTATATATAAAGAGGGTTTGGCATTAAATACCCTACAATGATTGATATGCCGGAAAATCCAACCACAACTCTCCTACTATTAAGGATTTTCCATCTCTTCTTCATCTTAGGAAATAATAAAAATAGAAACAAGGAAACTCGACTACATCGATATCGAAAAAGCAGAAATCGATTTCACATTGTATTTATTTATCTGAGATTTGTGATAAGGTTTGATGATTTATATAATCTAGAATATTCGGATAATTGTCCTCATCTTTATGGTTATATACACAACGTTTCGGCTGATGTCCCCTTCGGTCTTCTTCGGGTATTTCTTGTCGAACTCGGGAACCTTCTTGTCGATCAAAATGCAAAGTCTATATAAAAATATTAGATTTATGAGTCCCAAAAATTAACTCTGAATTATCCAATATGACCAGTGGCGCAGCGAATATAGGCGTTCAGTTTATACAGTTCTAAATGAAATGATGTGGCAGTTGCTGGTTTAATCTTGGCAACAGGCGAAAATAACAAGATATGCTTAACACTTGTATATGGTCATGGTAAACGGAATTAAAACAATCTACCCCCTTTGATTAAATGAAAGGTTCGGGTCTAAGTTCAATGAATTCGACAAGAGAGTTCTCGAATTCAATCAGAGATACCTGAAGAAGTCCGGAGGACTCATCGGTCGAAACTTCGTGTATATGATGATAAAGATGAGTGTAATGTATGAAAAGCTACAGATACCTCCTCCGGTCTATTTGTCTCTGCCTCCTACCAGACAGGACTTAACACATGGTCAAAGACCCGAAGGTCAGTTTATAGTGGGTGTTAAGGGAGAGGTAGATCGAGCACGAGCCGAGACTCGAAACCTGCTTGACTATGCTGGTCATCGGCTCATTGAATACAATGTGAGCCTGATGAGCCTTGCTAGACATGGACTTAAACGTGAGTACAACCTGATGAGAGCTTAAACTGGACCAAGAGCTATACAATGTTTGTCAATAACATCATCACCTACCCAAAGGTGGCCCAACCGAAACAAGAGCCATTCAGCCTCGAATCTGTCCTTGATCTTGAGTTGCGGTGCCAACCCGAAACCCGTGTTATTTGTCACTGACTCCCACCGGACAGGACGTAACATAAGGTCAATGACCCGAAGGTCGATTATAGAGGGAGTTAAAGGAGAAGAGGTCGGGCTCGAACAGAGACTCGAATACAGCTGGACTATGCTGGTCATCGGCTTCTTTTGTGCAATGTGACTTAGCGTTTTCTCTAAAGCAGGGATTTTAGGTTGAATATTCAGGGCCAGCAACGATAGTATAAACAATGCATTTATATTGCAGGGATTCTACCTATATGTAATATAATGGCCGATGGATTTCGTGTTATGCCTTTGGGTTTAGTTAGGCTGAGAACCTTTCGGCTCAGTGCATGGGTTACTTAGGTGCAACATTAATACAGGTGTTCACGCGCGTACGCGCGGAGCGGACGTTTCTCTCAAAGATATCGCAATAGCCCAGACGGGAAACGGAGTTACAGAGTGCGGGTGATGTTACGCACCGGAAGCGCGCGGAGGATTTTGGAGATTTTGAAAAAGTCAGTTTGTTGAACTGAGTCCTGCCTCGGGAGAAGACGGTTGACTTTCGCTTGCTCGCGGAGGCCTTGGACAGGTGTCGTACGAGATGGGGGGGAGGTAGATGAAAAAGCCAGAATAGAAAGAATGTGTATCTCTCTCCTTATATCGAAGAACCTTTAAACTCAAAGGTAATAAAAGTTTTCGTACCTGAACTAAGAAGTCGTAAGTGTTTTTCGTGTTTCGAGATTCCTATGTTTTATGTATATATGTTATTAACAATTCTAATGTACGTTTCACACGTAGCCATATCTGGCTATGGTACATATATATATTTGGTGCCAGAGCTTGGCATGTCGTTCATGGCATATTTACGACTAGGTCCACAGGTATGTCCACACGATCAGAGAAACGGCTAAGAACATAGAATCTATTTCAAGTGGCTTGTTCAGGCGATGCAAGAAGAGAGAGAAAACACAAGCCCCCCAGAAAAAAGAAACAAGGAAAAAGCTCAACACCGAAAACAAGAAGAAAAAATGCAGCACCATAAGCAGAAAAAGAAAAGAAAAAAGAAGAAAAACAGCTCAACTCCAAGAAAAAAAAAGGCAGGAAGAAAAGAAAAAGAAAAAGAACGCGAGCGGCAAATGAAAAAAAAAAAGATTGCAACCAGTGAAGTCAAGAAAAAAGGCATGAAGAAAAGAAACAGTAAAAATAAGTGACTGTCAGTGATTAATTTATGAATAGAATTTAAATAATTGTAAAAGACAGAATTGGAAATTTTTTTTTTTAAATTCTCTCTGCTGTCGATTAATAATTTGGGTTCGTGAAAAAAAGAACTTAAATTGATTATAATGGTGAAAGCATGAGTTTTAATGACAAGGGCTTTTTTAGAAGGATAAAATTGAAGATAACTTTTTAAAAAAAAAAGAAAGAAAAAAGAGTGAGCCCTAACCATAGAAAAATGACAAATACTGCTATGTGTAATATTGTATCGTGGTGAGGGAGAGAAAAGGAGAGAGTAAGAGGGACATCTGCAGGCAATGAAAAAAAAAAGAAAGAAATATGGCCACTGTGAGGACAGATATATTGAGTGACGTTTTTTTAGTAAACACTTTTTATGAATGAAATTTTATAGTAAACAATATTTTCATAAATGAATGGTTTTTGTGAGTAAAATTTTGTTGTAACTTGTCAGTGGTCCGAGCAAATAGTAATTGGAAATTAGAATTTCGATCCGAGAGCTTGGAGTTTTGCTCATCGATGGGATTGCCGGAGAATTTCGTATATCTGTGGCTAAGACTTTTGGGACAGGTTTCGATATTTGTAAAGTTGGGATAATCGATTTTGGGTGCTGATGGAAGGCATGCCGGTTTTTTTTTTTTTTTTGGAAGTTTGTTGATACCGACTATTCGGAGGCGCGGCGGAACACCTCGGACTTTTCGCGGTCCAGTCACCCAAAATTGTCTCGAATAATCTCGCCATTGGGGCAGAGCAACTAAGAGACAGATGTTCTTTTTTGGGGGGTCTGGCAAGGCAGACGGATATTTTGAGAGTTCCCCCCTGGAGTGGGGCTTTGAGGTTGTTATTGGGGAAGATATACGGAAACAGGGGTTTGGGGATAATTAAGATATGTGCTGGATTTTGGCGATCTCATTGGATGTGTTCTGAAAATTCGCGGACCCGGATTTTGAAGTGTTTTGAGGGGGAAATTTTGTTGGCTGAATTAATAAAAGTTTGGGTGGTTTAGGAGAGAACACCCCGGGATATTTTAAGTCAAAAAAAGAAAGAAGATAAGAAACAAGGGTACTCGTAAGCTATTGATAGGAGTAAAAGACAGAGAATGAGCAATTGACCTGAGAGTGAAAAAAAAGTTTAAAAAAACAAATTAAAGACTGAAAAAATATACATGCCGAACCAGTGACTGTTGGGAAAAATTAAAAGAAAAAAAAGAGAAAAAAAAACAACCAGAAAATGTGGTTGAAAAAAGAAAAAAAACGAAAAAAAAAAAAAAAGAAAATAAGGACAATACGAACACTTTTATTTTCAATGACTTTTGAGTTTGGGACTGATGCATGTTTTTTGTTGTATTGTTTTGTTAAAATTATATTACTGAAAATTTTGTTGATCAGTTCGACATGAGGAAGAGCGGCACATTAGTTTACGAAAATAATTTGTCATCATCGATAACAAATGATTTTATTCGTAGAGGGAAAGGCATGTAATATAATGGTCGAGGGATTTCGTGTTATGCCTTTGGGTTTAGTTAGGCTGAGAACCTTTCGGCTCAGTGCATGGGTTACTTAGGTGTAACATTAACACACGCGTGTACGCGCGGAGCGGACGTTTCACTCAGAGATGTCATAAAAGTTCAGACAGGAAACAGGGCTACAGAGCGCGGGTGACGTCACGCACCGGAAGCGCGCGGAGGATTTTGGAGATTTTGAAAAAGTTAGTTAGTTGAGTTGAGTCCTGCCTCGGGAGAAGACGGTTGACTTTCGCTTGCTCGCGGAGGCCTTGGACAGGTGTCGCACGAGATGGGGTGGGGGGCAGATAAAAAAGCCAGAATAGAAAGAATATGTATCTCTCTCCTTATGTCGAAGAACATTTAAACTCAAAGGTAATAAAAGGTTTCGTACCTGAACTAAGAAGTCGTTACGTGTTTTTCGTGTTTCGGGATTCCTATGTTCTATGTATATATGTTATGAACATTATATGTCCATTTCGCATATCCGCATCTGGCTATGGTACATACGTAAAAAAAAAATCAATAAAGTTCCAATCTAACAAATTACCTAAGTAGCGGATGGAATGCTAAAAGATATTATTCATTTTATTTCTAGACAGTACCCATGTTGTTCAGAAAAGCCGAAAAATATAAATTAATTTTCTTAAAATTCTACCAGTGTCTTTGGTGGGGGAGGGGATAGAATACGCTAACTGTATCCCCAACTACTGGTATTCCTGATATGGCACTTAGATTCATCTGCTAAGGCTCTAATTCTGAAGATTGGGGAAGTGTGTGGTACCCTTTCATTGCTATTACTCCCAGGTCCACTCTAAGTCGGAGTGATAGTACCTGTTAGGGTCCCATCAATGGGTCAAATAGATCCACTTGCAAATTATTTCAATTATATAGGAAGATATAATGACATATAGACCTGTGCAAAAAAAAATTCTTAAGCAATAACTACACAAAAAATATAAATAAAAACTTATTCAATTTCCAAACCTCAACACATAAAATAGCCCCATAAGGTTTGACATGTGGATCAATCACTAAATTATCAAAATAGTAACTGTATAGTAGATATATCATACGAGATATGATTCATATTCTTTCATTTGTAACCTCACAGCAAAAAGTTGTTCAACTTCCTTTTTTACACTTGTATAAAATTTAGGTCAAAAGTGTGAGTCAGCATTTAAATAAATGCTTACCAAAATAACTCTTTATATATATACAGAGTATCACAAAAGTGAGTACACCCCTCACATTTCTGCAGATATTTAAGTATATCTCTTTATGGGACAACACTGACAAAATGACACTTTGACACAATGAAAAGTAGTCTGTATGCAGCTTATATAACAGAGTTAATTTATTTTCCCCTCAAAATAAGTAAAAATATTACCATTAAAAGCTAAACCCCTGCCAACAAAAGTGAGTACACCCCTTAGGGAAAGTTGTCAATATTAACATAAACCATGTCAAATGTCAATATTTTGTATGCCCACCATCATTATCCAGAACTTCCTTTACTCTCCTGGGCATGGAACTTACCAGAGCTTCACAGGTAGCCACTGGAATGCTCTTCCACTCCTCCATGACGACGTCGCGAAGCTGGCAGATATTTGAGACTTTTACACCTCCACCTTCCGCTTGAGGATCCCCCAAAGATGTTCTATTGGGTTCAAGTCAGGAAACATGCTTGGCCAGTCCATCACCTTTTCCCTCAGCCTCTTCAATAAAGCAATGGTCGTCTTGGATGTGTGTTTGGGGTCATTGTCATGCTGGAACACTGCCCTGCTACTCAGTTTCTGGAGGGAGAGGATCATGTTCTGATGCAGTATTTCACAGTATATGTTGGAGTTCATGTTTCCCTCAATGAAATATAACTCTCCAACACCTGCAGCACTCATGCAGCCTTAGACTATGACATTTCCACCACCATGCTTGACTGAAGGCATGACACACTTATCTTTGTACTCCTCTCCTGGTCGCCGCAACACATGCTTGAAGCCATCAGAACCAAACAAATTAATCTTCATCTCATCAGACCATAGGACATGGTTCCGGTAATCCATGTGCTTTGTTGACACGTCTTCAGCAAACTGTTTGGAGGCTTTCTTGTGTATCGTCTTCAGAAGAGGTTTCCTCCTGGGGTGACAGCCATGCACACCAATTTGATGTAGAGTGCGGCGTATGGTCTGAGGACTAACAGGCTGACCTCCCCACCTCTTCAATCTCTGCAGCAATGCTGACAGCACTCCTACGCCGATCTTTCAAAGAAAGCATTTGGATGTAACGCTCAGCACGTGCGCTCAGCTTCTTTGGACGACCTACCCGAGGCCTGTTCTGAGTGGACCCCGCTCTTTTAAAACGCTGGATGATCTTAGCCACTGTGATGCAGCTCAGTTTCAGGATGTTGGCAATCTTCTTGTAGCCTTGGTCATCTACATGTAGCGCAACATTATGTCTTTTAAGATCCTCAGAGAGTTCTTTGCCATGTGGTGCCATGTTGGAACTTTCAGTGACCAGAATGAAAGAGTGTGAGAGCTGCACTACAAATTTGAACACACCTGCTCCCTATGCACATGGACCTAGTGGCACAGGGGCCTAGTAACACATGGACCTAGTAACACATGGGCCTAGTAAGGCTAATAGGTCACATGAAATTTTGGAGGGAAAATGACAAGCGGTACTCAATTAGGACATTTAGGGGTGTAGTTTCTTAGGGGTGTACTCACTTTTGTTGGCAGGGGTTTAGCTTTTAATGGTTATATTTTGAGTTATTTTGAGGGGAAAATAAATTAACTCTGTTATATAAGCTGCACACAGACTACTTTTCATTGTGTCAAAGTGTCATTTTGTCTGTGTTGTCCCATGAAGAGATATACTTAAATATCTGCAGAAATGTGAGGGGTGTACTCACTTTTGTGATACACTATATATATATATACTCTCTCTTTATCTCTCTCTCTATATATATATATATATATATATATATATATAACTGACAGCTGTTGTTTCTGTAACCATTAATTCAAATGCTGACTCACACTTTTGGTTTAAATAATATATATATATATATATATATATATATATATATATATATATATATATATATATATACGAGGTGCATACAATAGGTTTCCAGACTTTTTTCGTATGGGCATTTACAATTCTCGTACACTCTTGAAAATTCGCTATGTTATTGCTATACATCTTATGAGATGACTGACTAATTTTTATGATTTCAGGTTTAAATGAACAGCTACAGCAGCAATTGGAATACACCTTACAAAAGCCTGATTGTCACAGCTGGTGAATTTCAAAAATGCAATCTGGATGTGAGGACACTTTAGAAGAACGATATGCAATAAAATTCTGTTTTAAACTTGGAAATAATGTCACAGAAGCGTATGGAATGCTTCAAACTGCTTTTCGACCATCTTGCATGAATCCAGCATCAGTCTTTGAGTGGCATAAGAGAATCTGTGAGGAATGATGAGAGGTGTAGAAAGAGTAAGGAAGTCAATACACCAGAGTTAATTGGCCAAAGGGTTAGAGTTAGGGTTACTATGTTGAGGTTTTAAGGGAGTTCAGGAAGAGATTCCGTCGGAAGAGGTCAGCACTCTTCAAATCGGCTCAGTGGCATTTCCACCAGGACAATGCACCAATCCACAACTCCATCCTAGTCACCAACTATTTGACCAAGATGGGAATCAAGACAGTACCTCATCCTCCCAATAGTCCAGACCTTGTTCCCTGTGACTTTTGGTTATTCCCTAAGCTCAGAGGCTGTCGTTATGAGACAATTAAGGAGATGAAAGAGGCTGTGATGAAGGTCATTGACACACTCACACAAGAGGACTTCCATGGGGCCTTCCAGAAGTTGTTGGAACAGTACAACAAGTGCATTGCAGCCGGAGGAGATTACAATTGCGCCTTTTTCAAAAAAATCAATAGTGATTAAGAATACCTCAAAAAATTACCTTGTGTCACGTCCTCCTCTCTCTCTCTCTCTCTCTCTCTCTCTCTCTCTCTCTCTCTCCAACCCTTCTCAGGACTAACTTGAGAAAGTCACACCCCAACCCTTTTAAAAACTATTTCAGAAAGTCTTCTGAGGATCACCTCTGCTCTCCTCGCTTACACCCCTCTGTGATACCACGAGACGACGCCGACGCAACCAACCAGACTGCAGTACCGCTTCCAGCAGAACCAGGCAGCAGACACCAGTATTACCAAGCAGCAGACACTTGCATCACCAAGCAGGAGACACTTACTGCAATAGTTCCAGCATCACCAAGCAGCTGACACCTCCTGCATCAGTGAACCAGCATCTGCATTTCCAGACCTTTGACAAAACAGTTGCGCGCTGCAACTCCGACTACATCTTGGTCCTTGAACGGACTAACAACCAATTTCATTGTTATCGATTCGCCACATAAAATCTAACTCTCTCGTCTTTGTCATATTTGCCAAGTTTGTCGTCCGTCAATCACTTATTTTTCAAAAATTTGTTGAAGCGATGTATTTATCGATCCTGCAATAATAATAAGGAAAAGTACAAAATCTAGTTTTTGATTTTTACTGATTAAATGATATAATTCAATAATTAAAAATTTATCGATTTGTGGAATTCTTTACACTTCTTCATCAATACAAAAGGGGAACTTTTCAGTTTTTCTTAGCCTGCCATGTTTAACTATCACACCTATTTCTATGGGTAAATTTTGAATTTAATACTTTTTTGACAATTATTTTCTTATTTAGTTCTAACTGTAACAAAAAAAAATTAGATTCAATTTTTGGAGAACTAAAAACATCATAAAAGTCTTTCAAACATTTTTAAATATTATTATAAATGTAATCAACAAAAAGAAATTCTAATACGAAAAATGTCACATTTTTAATTCTTAGTTTCTTTTTTATTGTCGCAACCAAAAATGTTACATTTTTAGAGAGTAAAAAAAAATAACCAAAATTCGATGAAAGAATAGTTTATGGAGAACTCAAAAACTGATTTTTAAACGAATCCTTTTCAGATTTCTTAGAGCAAAATATATTAATTTTTAATCAATGTAACGCAAAATCTTTCCCATTAACATAAACTATTCATAAGATAAACGAATATTTTTATTTGAATTACTACACGAAATTTTTCACCTAAAATCAGGACAAAATTTTAATTTTAGCTTCTCTTTATTTGTATATTTTATAAGATAAAAAAGAAAAGAAATTAAACGAATACATTTTTGATCACTGGAACTCGACAGGCAATTAAGAACTGAATCTAAATTTTGGTCATACTTTATTTATAAGTTTTAAAAAAATGAAATTATAACAATGTTTCAAACCAATTATGAATTTAGGTTACATTTTTTAAAATCATATTTTAAATGTAAGCAAACGAATCTTAATATAAAAGAAAATTGTAATACGTGAATTCTTTGATCCTTTTATCGCTAAAGTTTTAAAAATTATTCTGTAATTGAGCACTAATTGTAAAAAAAAAATTTTGGAGACCAAAAAATCACAGAAATGTTTTAAAACTTTTACTAGTCCAGGGTCACTTTTTTTTTTCATCGTTTTGAATATCAAAATGAATTTAGAAATACAATTCATGAAATAAAAAAAAATACTTTTCATTTGAATAAAAAATTTTAACTCCAGATAAGAAAACATTTAATTCTTATTTTTCTTCCCTCTCCCTCTGTCCTTTCTATCTCATTCACTGATGTCCACAAAATCTTTTTACCCAGTCATGGACCGTGTACTTCTGCCTATATTTATATATATATATATATATACATATTTACCAACCCCTCCACTCAGGCAGGATATGACACAAGGTCAATTTTTAAGCCGAGTTTAACAGGTTTGTATTCAGAGTCTTTCCTTCTCCTAGACTAATTGCCTCACCAAGGCTGAAGAACCCAGTCTGCCCTACAATTTACCCATAGTTGGAGGGAGAATAATTGGATTCATACCTTCCCCAAGGGTATTAGTCCAGGTTTTGAACTCGTATATATATATATATATATATATATATATATATATATATGGTGTATATATATATATATATATATATATATATATATATGGCGTTTTAAAAATATAATTTACGTACATCTTAGGGATATTTCAATATATCATAAAAATGTATTTCAAACGAAAGGATAAGACTGACTACGATGTGGCAAATTAACAGCAACTTTGCGCTTTCAAAGTAGAGAAGAGGGCCTCAACAATAAGGCGCCAATAGCTCCACCCACAATTTCTTCAACAGCAATTCCAAAACTTTCGTGCATGCTCAGTGTCGGCTATTGAACCAATTAAAAAACAGAGTTAGTAGGAAGGTAGTTGTTATCAGTTCCTTTAACCGTTAAGAAATAACTAGATTGGTAAGGAGCTATCCGAGAAATTCAACTAAGAATCTACAAAACAGAAAATTAGCTTATATTTAACTGAACAACAAAACCCAAGAAATTCAACTGAAAGTCAACTTAACGGATAATTCAACTAAAATTAAACGAAAGCTGAAATGTCAACCAAACATTCAACGAAATCACAAAAACTACATTAAGAACTTTGTTTACTGAACTCTCTCTCTCTCTCTCTCTCTCTCTCTCTCTCTCTCTTTAGAAAACTGCGGAACATACAAACTCCTCCTTAAAATATTTCCTAATATATTGAAAATTTGCTAGTTTACCCATATATTGCGAAATTTTTATTGTTATTTTCCTTTAATATATATATATAAAATATATATGATATGTGGGGGGGGGTTCTCAACTAAGGATTGCATTTTTCTAACTGCCAATAATGGGGTAGCCATTTTTCTCTCAAAATATATGTATACATAGCTGTAACCCGCTTTTACACGTCTTATGGACCCTTCTGGTACAGCCTTGCTGTTATCTCGACTTGTGCTACCCAGTTCGAATCTATGGTCGGTCTGTTGACTTCAGATCAGACAAGTCGGTAATCGTCTTGTGTTGTTTCTTACAAACGAAGAAAGTCAGTTTTTATTCTTTTGTCTATAAGCCGTAGTATAAAAGTATTTCACTTAATAACATGTAAGGAAGAAAATATTTCGTATTCACACCAGAAGAAATTAAGAACACCAATCTGGATTAATATATGGTATATTTAATACATGTGGCCAAAATATCTGGTATATTTAATACATGTGGCCAAAAGAATCTAATAAGAATATGAAGTAGTGACGATTCAGAGACTGTTAAAGTTTGCAGGTTGTCTGTGTTTTAAATGCGTGCATGCGTGTGTGTGGTCGACAAGGGTACAAAGATGCGTTCTTCTTTGCAGTTTTGGCCAGACTCCTCTCACCAACAAAAAGAAATTCTTATATGCATATTTCGTTTCCACTCAATTCACACGCGCAATCCAACGACCGATTCAAAGATTGAATTCCAAATGTGAACACTCCTGTTTGGGTTCAGAAGCCATTTTCGCTTTTCGACGGAATTAAAAACATTTAAGCTCAGATCAGACTTTGATGTTAATTGTTTAGTCACCTTTTTGTTTTCTAACTACGTATTTAATTTTTACTTTTGTACTAACAATCAAAAATTACTCTTTTGACAATTACGATAGATAGATAGATAGATAGATGCTTCCGTTATATATATATATATATATATATATATATATATATATATATATATATATATAACGGAAATCTAGAATTTCCTAATACTTTTGACATGTAACGTAATTGTCAAAAGTGTATTTTTTATTATATATATATATATATATTATAAAAAAATACACTTTTGGCAATTACGCTGTTTGTCAATATATATATATATATATTGACGGGCCCAGTGGTCTAATGGTCAGAGTGTACGCCAATCTCAGGTCGTGTCATACCGAAGACTCAAAAAATGGTACTTGATGCTTATTTGCTTAACATTCAGCATTAAAATGTAGGGATCAAGGGTCGGTGGATCAATCCAAGGATAGGAGTAGCATCCTCCCCTACACCTCAACACCTGTTGAAAAGGAGCCTTCGGTCGCTCTAGGCAATGGTTGGCCAACTTTTATATATAGTACAGTGATATCATCTTTGGTCACTGTAACCTATTATAAATTTCTCATAATTGCCAGCAGTGGAGGTATGTTTCAGTAGACTAAATACATAATGACTCATACTTTTTGACCTAAATATCATTTAAACATAAAAGATGAAGTTGAATGACTTTTTCTTTTGAGGTCACTAAAAAAAATGAATCATCCAAGCACATGTTCGTTTCATCCGTTCGTTTAAATAGTCAACTCGTTTATGTATCATCTAATCTGCTGGTCATGATTTGTTGAATTTCTTTTTCAAATAACTTTCCTTCAACTTCTTTCTTTCGATTTCAGAGATAACTATTGTTACACGTTCATGATGTAACGGATATCGTCGTAGAAAATCGATACGGCTTTAGTAACAAGGCAAATTGGTTGGCTTTGCCCTGTTACATTAAGAAAGGAGTAAAACAAATGGGTGGACGAGAATATTGGTGAATTCCAAAAACTTTAATGTCAACTTGAGAGAGAACCCTGTACTATGAGTCGTACAAAGGGAAGAAAGCAGTTGCGGATGTTAGAGCAAGAATAAAGCTTCCAACTTGAAGTTGGTCTAGAAGGAATGAATAAATGATAAAGGAATGATCTTCTAGAGAAAACGATGGTCCAAAAATTGAATGCGCTCTCCTCATGTTGATGTTGGTTAGTTCTGCTGCTAGAATGAGTGAGGAAGATAGATATAGGACTTACACTCCTATAATTTAAAATGGGCGTTATGCCACTTGTTCCCGAAACAAAGATGGCGGACACACGTAAACATTCAGTCTCGGGAAACCATTGGCCAGGAGAACCACGTGGTCAGTGCTTAAAACTACGTCCTCATTTAAATTTTGTCCCGCGTGTTTGGAGCCTACCCCAAGACATGTATTTTCTATAAATACTTCGTCTTCAAACACTCTTCCTTTTTTTCACATTTTCACTTGCAGGGCTAACACACTCTCTCCAGTGTGACTTCCAGAGAGAATACTATCACTCTCTCATATTCACCAACAGCCGTCAAACGCCACAAAATGTATATGCCATGCAAACATTCCTTTCCTCATTATACATTGTTGGTGAGACTTTTTCCAGCCTCGAAAACAGCAATTGCGACGCATCACAGAAAGAAACGAACATTTAGAAATACGTAGTCAACATGCATAGGACACTTTTATTATTTAGTCCCTTTTGTAGTTTTAGTTGTGTTAGTCACACCCCCCACATACACACACACACCCAACACAGGATTATTTCACGAACAGTAATAGAACCATAGTAATGTTTTAAATATGTCATTGTATGCATGTAAGTTTCCAGACTTTTTTGTACAGGCATTTAAAATTGTCGTAGACTCTTGAAAATTCACTATGTTATTGCTATACATCTTATGAGATGACTGACCAATTTTTATGATTCATCTTCAAATGAACAGCTACAGCAGCAATTGGAATACATCCTACTAAAGCCTGATAGTCACATCTGGTGAATTTCAAAAATGCAATCTGGACTTTAGAAGAACGATATGCAATAAAATTCTGTTTTAATCTAGGAAAAAATGCTATGCGATGAAAGCTGGAATCACTGCTATGACCCAGAGACCAAGAGACAGAGTTCCCAATGGAAGCATGCTGGCTCTCCCAGACCCAAGAAGGCCAGACAGAGCAAATCCACCCACAAACATTTGATGATCCCTTTTTTGACAGCACTGGCATGATCTACATACACTGGGTTCCCACTGGACAGACAGTCAACAAGGAATGCTATGTTGAGGTTTTAAGGGAGTCCAGGAAGAGATTCCGTCGGAAGAGGCCAGCACTCTTCAAATCGGGTCAGTGGCATTTCCACCAGGACAATGCACCAGTCCATAACTCCATCCTTGTCACCGACTATTTGACCAAGATGGGAATCAAGACAGTTCTTTACCCTCCCTATAATCCTGACCTTGCTCCTTGTGACTTTTGGTTATTCCCTAAGCTCAGAGGATGTCGTTATGAGACAATTTAGGAGATGAAAGAGGCTGTGATGAAGGTCATTGACACGCTCAGACAAGAGGACCTCCATAGGGCCTTCCAGAAGTTGTTGGAACGGTACAACAAGTGCATTGCAGCCGGAGGAGATTACTTCGAAGGGGACTAGAGTTTCGTGCCCATACGAAAAAATTTGGGAACTTATTTAATGATCCTCGTAAGACGAAAAAATTATACTCATCTCCAGTCAAATAAGACGAAAAATTATAGTTACTGATATGTGTTATGTGTAACGAAATCATTTGAGTTTTTTACTATTATGCTCTGTCAGTATTTGAGCCCATTGAATGCTTTATCGCCAACGTTTCACGTATTGCTTTGCTAATCGTTATTGACAAAGACGGTGAACTCCTTTGATAAGTTTAACCGAGTGAATCCTCTCGAAATAAACCTAGCTAGCAGGAACCTCGAGTAAGAGGCTAGCGAACGCTACCAGGGATATGTAGTCAGAGCGAGGTTTAAAAGAGTATCCAACGAAGCTGTGAAATCCAACAAAATGTAAGGAAGAACTGCGAAGGTTTCCCGTCGGTTTACTGAGTTCGTCAATTTCCCGGAAGGACACACGCTCCGGTCCACTCGAGAGATTTGTAATGCCTACCGGGTGCATTTTAGCGATGTTTTTATCAGCTTACACCTCCCAGTGCACGAGTTTCACAGCTATTTAGCTGACTTCCCTGGCATACTGGAGGCGGAATCAGCTTGCTATGAGAGATGGTTAGTGAATGCGAAGTCCGTGATGCGTTGAAGCAGGCCGGCCTCAACAAGTCGCCAGGATTGGATAGTTTGCCCTATGAATTGTACTTGAGTCTGTCGTGTAGCTATTCTGACGGGTATGTTAAACCACTGGTTCCGCCCAAAGAGCCATTCTTGGATATGTCAACAAGAGTGTGATCACTTTACTGAAGAAAGGTGGCAGCCATGGGTGGAAAGACCTAGATGTTTACAGGTCTATGTCAGCTTAAGTCAGAGTTGAAGATTTTGTCCCGAGTCTTGGCAAACCGCTTGCAGATTACTGCTGGCGATCTAATCGGAACTAAACAGAACTACACTGTGAAGGGAAGATCGATCCAAAACAACCTGCATTTGGTGCGAGATATCATAGAGTAAGGAGAAGACAACACCAAAGGCGTGCTGATCAACTTGGATCAGTCCATGGCATTTGATAAGGGAAACATCGGTTTCCGGCAGCGGTTTTAGTGACTGTCGGATTCGAACCGGAGTTCCACAGACGGATTAGAATTCGGTACTATAACCCTATGGCAGCGGTACATGTGGCACATGGTCCGTTCGTCTCCCGCTACACTTCTCTACGTCCCCGCTTTGAAGCCCCTGATACGTAGGCTTAAAGAGGAGAGGACTCGTCTGGTCCTGCGCGGAGTCTTTCTCGCCAGCTGTCTCCAGACGAGATTGTCTGCGTACACTGATGACATCGCCGTCTTTGTGTGCCACTTCTTGGACATAATTACAGTACAGTAGGCGCTTGCAAGGTATGAGTTGGTAGCAGGAACCAAGATCAATGTGAAAAAGAGTAAAGATCTACGGCTGGGTGCCTGGAGAGGTGTCGTTGCTCTTCCGAAGCTATTCCACAGGAGTAACGGGCCTATCCATAATCTTGGAGTATGGTTCGGTGCCAGTCTTCAATTGGAGAGAAATGGATTGGAGGTACAGGCAAAGTTAGAAGCGCAGGTGGATACCTGACTTCGAAGACGGTTGTCCGTAAAGGGTAGAACGGGGGAGTGCGCCGCGAATATCTTCTCCCTGATCCTTTACCGATTCTCTGTACTTCCTCAGCTTGCGAACTGGTGCCTGGTGCTCGAACGATCCATCCAATTGTTCGCAGACATGTCTACTGTCAGTGTCCTTGTAATGAAGGCTCGGGTATATCGAACTTAGCAAGTTACTGACTTACCAAGATATTGACATTCTTGAGTCAGCTGTTGATGGGATATGCGGCGTTGGAACGTAAGGTTTGGGCCGCCTTTCCTAATCTGAAATCCAACCCCGAAGCTGAGAGGTGCCGTAAACCAAAGTACGAAGCGCCCTATTTTCGTGAATGCAGAAGAGCCTTTGATAAGTTTCCTCGGTCCAGGGACTTTTCACGGGCTCGAAAGGTACTGTATTAGGAGAGAGTGGACGGTGTCGTTTCGAACCCGCTCGAGAAGCAGCTCGCGGAGATTCATTTCCAATGGAATTCGGCGCCAGAAATGAGTTATCTCAATAACTCCGAGTTCTCGCTCGACTGGTGACTCGCTCGGAATCTGTTACCCCTTGCCAGCTGGGCTTTCAAAGTAGGTCTGGCAAACATGCCTGATCATTTCCGCTGGTGCAAAGAACTAAAAGAAACAGTCGAACAAGCCTTCTACCACTACGAGCAGGTTCGCCTGTTTTAGGACTACGTAGGAAAAGTGACAGCTCGCATCGATCCAAAGCAGTTAGTGCTGCTCGACGTTTGTTACGTTGTGGGCAATTTTTATCTTCCGTGAACAAGTGTGAAATGAAAGATGTTTCTCGCGATCCTGGGCGTAGCGTAAATGGTGATCTGGACGATACTACAAAAAAAAAAATTATATGACGGTGAAAACTTTTCTCATAACGATCTGATCTATTTCTTTAAGCATTACTTAAGGGTCAAGATTAACTGTAATAGTAAAAGCATAATATTCGATGAAAGGTGGGTGAAAGCAGCCATCCTGGTTGTAAGAAAGGGAGCAATGTGAGTCATCCTTCCCTCTTCTTCCTACTCATGGCAGCGACGGTCTGGGTCCTCTTGTAGGACCCCACCCCAGGTAAGCTAAGTTTCCTTCTTTTATGCTCTAGTAAGTTGTATGATTGTGTCACTGGGCCCTGTCATTTATATTAGAACTCCCGGATTCTCTTATCCTCAGACCCTTCTCACATCATGAATACATTTATTTTTCCTATCCCCAACCTATGCACTATGATTTATTTTTGCACTCACTTATCATAAATCTACTCACTTGTAGGGATTGTCCGACTTGTTTTTGGGTCCGGTTGGTTGGTTGGTTGGTTGGTTGGTTGGGTTTTATAGCATATCAACCCTTGTAGGTTATCTAATGCAGAATCCATTTTTATACAAATGATCATTTCTTTTTCAAACAATTCAGTTTTACATGAATACTCAGTTTAATTGTCAAAAACATTTCTATTTCAAGCTATTCAGTTTAGTCAAACAGTTCTTATTCAAACAATTCAGTTTAGCATAAGTACGCAGTTTAGTTCTATTTAACACCTTGGTAGAGCCCTATCAAGTGCTACCACTCCGACCAAGTGTGGACCTGGGAGCGATGGTAATGAAGGGGTGCTCCGCATTCCCCAAAGCTCCAGCATCACTGGAACCTCACCATCAGATTGTTTAGTGTCATATCCAGGACACTTGTTGAGAGGGGGAGGGGGTCTTACCCCTCTGCAGAGGTTCAGTCGGTGTATTCTACCGCCCCAGGAACTAGGCAATACATAGAGTTAAATGTCAAAACAGTTTTATTTCAGATAATTCAGTTTAGTATAAGTACACAGTTTAAATGTCAAAGCAGTTCTATTTTAAACAATTCAGTTTAGCATAAATACGCAGTTTAAATGCAAAAATCAGTATAGTGAAGGAAGCACGGTTTAGTTCTATTTAACCCATAGATAGGACCCTAATCAGGTGCTACCACTCCGGGCCAGAGTGGGCCAGGGAGCGATGGCAAAAAAGGGGTACTCTGCATTCCCCAAAGCACCAGCATTACTGGAATCTCACCATCAGATCGTTTAGTGTCATATCCAGGACACTCGTTGGGGGGGGGGTCTTAACCTTCTGCAGAGAAGCAGTCGGTGTATTCTACAGTCCCAGCCAACTGGTGTCATATCCAGGACACTTGTTGGAAATGAGGGTCTTAACCCTCTGCAGAGACGCAGTCGGTTTATTCTACAAACCCCCCTCCCCCAGCCGACTGGGCAAATTCCTTTTGGTACCGGGAAACAGTTGGCAATTCACAATGTAGATGGTGGGGGCAACCAAACTGGTTTATTCCTTTTGATTATTTTTTCGTTCTTTCTTTTTGGGTTTTTTTCCCTTTTCACCTCCCATTGCGTTTTAAAAATCATTGTATATATTAATTGCATGATTGTTTATAAAACTTTTTTCAATCATAGCATTTTCATGTTAGGGTTTTTTTTCTCTGAGAATGAAAAATATATTCGGTTCTAGTTATTGTACAGTATGAATGGGTCAGCCTATGTGGTTCACTAAGTCTCCACTGAAACAGCATAGAATACTGATGACCACCCGTTTTATTTCGGCCACTTTTTTATTTCTTGTAAAATAAATTACAAGAAGGCACAAGGCCTTAAGTTTTTTGGGGGGAGGGGAAGGGAGCAGTCTTGCTTTAACTATTGTTAACTAAGGGATCCTAGCTAGCCACATTCGCCGACCCATTCAACAGTACAATATATAACTATTCATCCATCGCCATGTGCGCAGCAACCACCAAAATACCACATTTGCTCTATGAAAAAGACCTACTTAAAACCCCGAAAGTGATGTATGATTTTATTTACAATTTGTGATTTATTTATAATGAATGTATATGATGGGGATGGGAGAAAAACCCCGAAATATATACAAAGCGAAAACCAAGGAAAAAATCCCCCGTTTGGTTGCCCTCCCATCAACGAAAAAATGGAAGCCGACTGTTTTCCGGTGTCCGAAAACAAGCCGGACCTACCCTAGGTGGGACGGGGCCCCTAGTCTAAAGAAATACAGGGTTGGGTACGGTGTGGGTAGTTTATATTGCAGAGAATGTGAATTATATACACGTTTCATTTCGGCCACTTGCCCAATCATGTATTTTTCATTATAAATAAACAATAACTTAGCAGTTTCGTTTATTTTAAAGAAATTAGCATACGTGTAGACAATATTTGCATTTGTTAAGGAAGGCACTAATATTTAAACAAAAAAATTTTAAATACTACAGTCGTGGTGAAGTTGGAACAGTTAGTAATAATGGGGATACGTAAAAGCAGACAAGCACAGGGAGCCGATACCGATCGAGGGCTACTCTCGCTTGAGAATTTAATTCCTAATGATTTTAATATTGAGAATTTAACTTTCCAAGATGGTCGATCGAAAGTTTACGCTTATGTCGGAGCTTTAAAAGTAAATATTCTTTTTGTTTATTCATTTATAGTAATTCAATTTCTTTTGCATGTCTCAATTCTCCCAACTGGTCGCTGTTTTCAATCAACTCCTGAATTTTACATATAACCAAAATGAAAGCCGACGGTTTTGCAGAAGATTGGAAATAACTTCTGAAAACGTGAACCACGCAATCTCGGGAAAGGTTAGAGACTTAGGCAGTTTCGTACCCCACAATTTTACCTGAAATACAAAATTACTTTACTACTACACTCGTTTCTTTCCTGATTTAAGCTGTTTAAGTACAAGTTGATATTCTAAGACTTTTCTCCTAGACACCAATCGTCGCAAGTGAGATTTTGGAGATACTAATTTTTTTTGGGGGGGGATCTCTGACTGAGCCCATCTCTCTCTGCTGTCGCGACTTCCATTTATTACCGCTGTATAGATAAGTTTTACGAGGAACGTGGTCTGGATTCTGAACAAATCTCTGCTTCAAAAATTGCAAATTACTCACTTTCTGTTGAGGGGCAAATAAAAACTAATTTTTTAACTGTCAAAAACCGTAGGATGATAGAAACCTCACCTAGAGACGGGTTTAATAGTATTCGGAGTTTTAAACATGTGTGTGGATTTAAGATATCCCCTTCCCGAGCAAAATGACTGAGGTAATGTCATAAATGAACCCAGTAAATTTACATTCACAATCCAGGTAGTGACTTGTCTAAGTAGGCAAAAGACCGAAAGTATGGGACATCTTGTGACGTGTAAAACTATTATTACTGGGTTTGTCTCGTTTACAAATCCGAGGCGCCCACAATCCAGACAAGTTTGTTTGCTTCTTTCATCAATTTTTACACACTAAAAAGCCTGTCTAATGCTGAAGAGTGGTTACTCTTCCCCTCGAGTGTGCGTGCAGAGGTTCTGACACCGTAAGTCATTGAATAATGAAAGGTTGATTAACCAATATACATAACTCTTAAACGCCTACACTAGGATTCTGAAGCCTTTTTACTCGATTCACACTCCTAACAAAACTTTCATCACACCTAAATTACTGACAGCTATTTTTCTTTGGATGCCATGAGTTTTCCAGATTTAAATCTTTAGAAAACAAATGAAATATTGAATCGTATAAAATCTCCCCACCAAATGGCTGCAACTGACTATTCGAATCTCTTCGGTCAAAATGAAGTCTTTCGTTAATCTTATTAAATTTCTTACCATTGATAAGAATTTGAGGGTTTTAACCAACTACAAAAGGGATAATTCAGTGTTTTCATAAATCAGTTTCCTTAAATTTCTTTTGTGAAAATATGCGTCGTTAGCTACTCCAAAAATCTGGATCATTCGATTAAATGACTGTTTTTGAGGTGGTCATCACGTCCATTCAGGCATTCTACTTGGTGTATATCTTTCAACACGTCTACATGATCCAGTGATCTCTGTTCCATTACAAAAGAACTGAGATGAAAACTAAACTCCTGTCCTTAAGTCTCTCTGGTATTAATCGCTTCCCCTCCCAAATCATTTGCAACATGTTAATACTTTGTTGCATCAATATTTTTAGCGTCGACGTATGGCTCTATTTCCAAATCTTAACATGTCAAACAGATCTGTTCTCTGCCACTTGCCCACAAGCATATTCCAAATAAGGACTCGACACTTCTATTTTTAAAGTTCGGATCGAGGTGAAGGCACATTTCCCGCTACATTTAAAATCAACACATGGTCAGTTTTTTGAGCAGGGCACAACTTGTTAAAATTCAATGGTTCTAAAATAAAAATTTGCCCGACTATTTATTCATAGCTGGGGAGAATAGTTCTCTTAATGTACCGAACGGTATTAGTGCTATATGGAAACAAGCGACCATTACACCACGGACTTCTGTAGACCAATTTACTTACAATAGATTTTTTATCGATATTGTGCCAGAAAATGATTCTCTTGAGTTGGCCTCTTCTGGACAATAAAAATGTATTTTTTTAATACACCTTTGCATGGCTCCTTTATTAAAGTGCAAATTGAGAGGACCCCCCCCCATGGCTTATGTGCTGAAGTGACTCTAAAGTAAGCGAGTTCAAACTCTTACCCTTAGGAAAGATATGAAGTCTTATTCCCGCGAGCTATGAGTTAAATAGTACCACTGTGGCTCTAGCATTAAATAACCCTCGAAAGTTGATATGCCATTAATGGAACCAAACCTGAAAGCGAACAAGTAAATTCATCCCCTGTGGATCCCTATGCTTTCATTCCCACAGCTAAAATTTAATTTACCCATCCACTCCGAAGGGCTTTGTATGAAGCCCTAATCGAGATTTTAATGAGACAATGAAACCCTTAAAAAAACTAATACTGACTGTGAATGATGTTCGTTTAATACGTTCTAAGCCTCATAAAGAACTATAGCGGAACATTTACCAAGTCTAAAACTAGAAAAACTAAATCGGATATTTTTTGATTTATAAGTAGGTAATGTTGCAACAACAAATGGTCAGCTATGACTTTTCTTCCTGGATGAGGCTTAGAATCTTTTGAACGAAACTCTTGTTAACATTTACAGCAGCCGCCCCCCCCCTCTCCGGGGAACCCAACTATAAAAGATGGGATTTAATGATTGCAAGGGTTCAGTACCCAATGCATAATTGAATACTTGGTCCGTTTTGACAGCCGTTAAATTTAGAATATAAATATTTTCCCTCTATTACAAAATCAACCCTCACGTAGAGATTTACCCCACACCTCACTCGGCCCACACAACTGAAGATAATTTTCAAATGAAAAATTTCCGAACACGAAATCATCCAGTCGGTGGGACTTGGAATACGCAAACTGCATCTCTTGAAAGATGGGGTATGACACTAACTACATCTGAAGATGAGGCTCTGAGTAGTGTGGCATACCCCCTCCTTCATTGACATTACTCCCTGGTCCACTCTGACCAGGAGTGGTGGGATATTAGGGTTTGATCTATGGCTCAAATCGACATGTTTGAAAATTCTATTGTATAAATGTGAAGCCATATAACTGTAAAAATTGTTCCTTAAAATCTCTTAGGATTACTTAGAACTTGAAACTTATAACTGAACAAATGTTTATCATTTAAGTTGAAATAGTTAATTAAAACAATTGTGCTTGACTTATTACTGAGTCGTCATATCGGCGTAGTTTAGAATACGCAGACAGCATCGAGTGGTGAGACTCCAGTTCTCTCACTCTGGAGTATTTTGTACATTCCTTCATTGCTACTATATCCCAGTTCCACGTTGACTGAACTGGTAATACCTGTTCAAAAATTATTTGTATTTGATATCAATACTTGATACCATATAACTAAAAATAATAGTTACCTGAAACCATCTAATTAGATGAAAATACTTTATATCATAAAATAGCCCTAAACGGGTAATCTTGTTAAAAGTAATCAACCGGTATCGTAACATTTTAGTGCAGTGGTTCTCAATATTTTTACCACGATGTTCGCGCCCAGTCGGCTAGGGCTGTAGGATACACCGACTGCTCTTCTGCGAAGGGGGTTAAGACCCCCCACCACCACCAACGGGTGTCCTGGATATGACGCTAAACGATCTGATAGCGAGGTTTCAGTAATGCTGGAGCTTTAGGGAATGCGGAACACCCCTCAATTTCCATCACTCCCAGCTCCACTCTGACCCGGATTGGTCGCACCTGAGTCAAATAGAACTAAACCATGATTTTACAGTTTTGACACTTAACCTGGCTTATACTAAATTGAATTGGTTGACTAAACTGAATTGCTTGAAGTAGAAATGTTTTGGACAAACTGTACTCGTGCTAAACTGAATTGGTTGAAATAGAATTTACTATTTGTATAAAAATGGATTTGACATTAAATAACCAAAGGTTGACATGCCATAAAACCAACCAACCAGCCTCGATGTTCAAAAAAATCCTATTGTATTTTTACGTCTACATTAGAAAGTGTGTAGTCGGCTTAAAATAATCGGGATCATTAACTTCAGAAGAAAGTGTCGACCAACGTGTTTATATTTAGAGTGAATAAGTCGTTAAATCGAACTTGTAAATCGATTTCAAATCTGGGAAATAGTTATAATGCGTGACATACGATATTCACTTTAAGTAAAGTTGACGACCATAGTCGAGAGCGACCAGGGCACCCCTGGTGGTGTAACGGTTAGCAAGCTTGACTAGCAAACCTACACGAGTGAGTTCGAGTCTCATTGGGCGCCCTATTCATATGGCCTTGTGCCACATCGAAGCAAAGAGCTTTGTAAATTAATAGTCGAGAGCGACCAGAAGGCTCCCGCTTTCAATAGCTACTACAACGATGTGTAGGGGAGGGCGCTACTCCTTTCCCTACATTACTCCTTTACCCGCGATACGTACCTTTATATTGCTGTGTTAAGCAAGAAGGTATCAAGTACCATTTTAAAAAATCTTTGGTATGACGTGACCTGGGATTGAACCCAGGTCTACCCGGATTATAGACAAACACTTCACTGTAGACTTGTACTTTTCTGAGCAAAATAACTGCTCTTAAAAGTGTGACGGCAAATTGACTAAAATCCCAAAACGGGACTTTATTTTCACACGTGTGAAGACGGGGCAGGTTGGCACTTGATCCCCTGCAGAATAAGTCCTGTTCAGAGTTCTTCTCTCAGGCATATAAGAACTGGCATATTACGTGAGGGAATAATTTAGGACCAGACTGACCGCCGCTGGCAAGGGGTTCCAAATTTCACACTATCACACACCCACCAGGCCGCTTTCTTCCTTCCCCGAGACAATGGAAGATAATGAGCCTATAGGTTTTAGTTGTGATATTAATATTGCAGTAGTCGGCAACTCCGGTTTCCCGTGTGATACTTTAGGAATTAATAGGACAATTCTAAGCAAGATAACATAAGGCGAATAGAAGCTGAAAAGAAAGCATGAAGTAACAACATAGACCACATGGTAAAATGAAAATACATAAAATCCTTCACTACTTATATATACACGTTCAGAGTGTCAAAACATATAATTGGACAGTCCACGAATATAAATGTCTTTTCTTGGCTTTTATCCTTCAAATTGAGAGAGTGGTAAACGAAATTTGGGTATAAAGGAAAAATGTCCCCAAAGTTATCTTATTTTCGACGGGGTTCCACTGGAGAATCGTTCTTCTTTTACGGGCTAATAGACTTTGTTCTGTTTTTAGTACTGGCTTGAGGGACTCGGGTCTCATGTCTCAGTTAATCTTTTGTCTTCAACCCGGAGTAAGGTGGCTATGGTTCGTCTGCCCGCTATGAACCCTGCTCAAAAACTAACTTCTTACTATTTACTTCCGCTGAGGGGAAGGGAGCCCCACTTCCGTTTTGGGGTCCCAGCCAATCATTTGGCTTCTGTCTTTCCCCTTCCGATGTCCGGTGACCTGAGGTCACTAAGTGCGAACACCTGGTCTCCCCTGCGTGACCCACATTCTCTCTTAACGGTCACTTTTTGACTGCTAGATAGTGCTGATTCAACACGGGAGGATAGTATCAGTCTTACCTCTTCGTCTCCGTGGGCTATCACGTGACAAAAGGGTGAGATCAGCTTTCACCTCGACCTTCACGACTTCAATTTGATCAAATATCATGAAATGTTAAGCGTTAGTAAGCTATTTCTGACAATAAATACATCAAAAAGTTTCTTTAAAAATCGCATGCCAGTTTTTTTTTTCTTAAACATTTTTAAGCGATAGTTTATTCTTCGTTGTTGACGTTTCTGCATTAAAGTATAATTTATAAAACCGAAAAGATTAAAAACTGACATTACCAAATAGATTCTTAAAACTGTAAAACGGCTTTTATTATCAGATCATAAAGACTTAGAGTGGCTCTTCAAAAATCCGACACTGCCATTACTTTTAGGGCTCCTTCTGACCCGGAGGGATAAGTACTATTCATGGATGAAATAGATGTTTGAAAATTACCAATATTGGATAGAACTCTTGAAACTTATCTAAATTATTTGTATTAGATAGAATACTTGATCTCGTATTTGTAAACAATTGACAAATACAAAATGCAATGAACATAAAATTATTAACTGTATTTAACGGCCACACAAATAAAATATAAATTTAGAATGTACGCGATTCCCTCACTATTTGGCATAAAATAACCCCTGGCAGGTTCACATGCCGTGAAAATAAATTCGACATACCAATGCTTAATTTGACAATTTTTAATAACATTTTCACCCATAATTTTAGGGCTTCGCCCCAACTCGGTTCTAGTATTGATTTCTTCCCTCGCCAAATTGTAAAATAGGCTGAAGATTCGATCAGCAGGAAGCTTACTAGTTCATATAAAACGCCCATATTTTTCCTGTTCACTTTCATGATTGACAATATACAAAACTAGCTCTTATTGTTCGATCTTTCAATGGCTGTAGACTAGGTTGGCCGAAATACAATGATATCGAATTGTTTGAACCAAACAAAACCCTCCTTTATAGACAATCCTGTTTTTTATATCTTGAAGGTTTTGGAAAAGGTGGGTATCCTCAAGAACATAAGACGTGTTTCTGGAGTCGGGACTGGTGCCATTGTTGCCCTTCTACTGGCATGTCGTTTTCGTTGTGAAAAGTTGCAGCAGTTACTGTTGCTGCTCTTGGATGAATCGCTCTACGGTAAGTTTAGGATCTCCAGAGATCCGTCTTCAGACACTTCCCTTCTCGATAGAGTGCTGAACATTTATCTTCCGTTCATGCCTCTTTCTGCCTCTATCTTTTAATCGCATTAATAATGGTGACGCAGTTTCTGTAACAAGTAGGGGTTTATGGATGTAGTTTCTTGCTCAATGTCCCCCTTGCAAGGCTATCCGCTCATTCTGCCCCTCTATTTACCCATAGCTGTGGGGTGATAAGATAGCCATTTCACTTTGTGCTAATGTTATGTGAGGGATTTGAACTTGACTCGCCGAATTTATTTTTTATTGCCATAAAAACATCACGCAAGCGGCACATTCTATCTCAACTGATCTCGTGACCTGGTTGGGGGCGCTTCTCGAGTGACGTCTCCAAGGCAGGAGTAGCTCGTCTCTAACTAGTATAAAATCCAGTTCTTAACTGGTTGCCATACTAAGGTTGAAGACCCTAGTATGACCTATTTACTCATATCGGAGGAATACAGTTTGTATGAACCCTTTTTTTTTCCAAGGGAATTAACGATATGTGAAATGCAGCAGCTTCGTTCAGTGTAGTATTTCACTTTCTACCACGAAAACCGTTACGCTAGGAGCGCCTCACAAAATATTAAATTTGAAAAAAATGTTCGCAACTATTGCATTTCCATTTAAATTTAACGAGCGAGCAAGTCTGTCTGATTTGTCTATTGGCGCCGTTCGTTTATTTATTCGGTAAAGGTGCGAGTTAAATGGGCAGCATTCAAAACTGTAGAAGCGGTGTGTAGCGGATTGTATTAACATTGTATTTTATACTTCGAAAGGGAAAACTACCTCGCGTAACGTTCTCGTCCCTCTTCCTTCTGATATCGTAAGTCTTTCAGAAATCGCTAAACAAATCGGTGAAACGTTGGCGCTCAAAGTGCTAAACACAAATATTTTTGTACCAAATTATTTGTATATTTAAGGTGACCCTACCAAATGCCCTACCTACAAGCCAACATTAGTCAGAAAATTGGGTTGGAATCAAGGCGACCAACTTTACGATATCCTCGGTAAAATTATCGACACCAAATTAAAAGATGCCGATATCACCTTTTCGAAGGTAAGACCTTCAATTTTGTGTTCATATTTTTACTGCTCAAATGCTGAGTTGAGCCTCTGGGTTTTATCAATTCGTCTCGGATATGAAATAAAGGGTGACTTTTTTTTCTGTAAAATATAATTTTAAGATTTTGAAAAGATGTACATTATTTTACGGCGTGTGAGGTCTTTAAAAAATGCTCGCTTTGGAGCTTAGAATACGCTAATCCTAGCCGAAGTGGGGGCTAAATCCCCTCCCCAGAAGTTTCATTGAGGAATATCCCTTAATTGCCATTACTCCCAGTTCCACTCTGACCCGGTGTTAGGACCTGTTAGTGTCCTATGTAGGGGTTAAATAGACCTGTTTAAAAAAAGTTCCTTTTCGACTGGACTGTCAGCAAAAATAAAATTGAATCCCGTTTGCCTCATTAGGGATTGAAGGAGTGATTTTTTTTTTTTTTTTTTTTTTTTTTATATTATTATAGGGATATTCGACAGGAAATATGGAAATGAAATAAAATCCAACCAAAAGGGGTGCTCAGAACATGGTCTTGCCTGGCTTTCGCACCAAGTGGGTGATGTTGAGCCGAATCTCCTGGTCCCTGGGGAGTCATCTTCCCCGGTAATTACCGGGGGTTTTTTTGCAGGGCTGAGTTCATAGCTTGGCACCTGAGGCACCCCAATATAAGGAATGCTGAAGTGACCAAGCACTTTTTGACGGCTACGCATGTCTGTATTCGTGCATGCCTGCTCACTATAAAATGACCTTGTGTCGCATCCTGAATTGGAAGTTAAATACCCATTTGTTTCAACAAACGTGATTTAGCAAGGTGCTTGGAGAAATTAAAGGAGTGTACAAGAAAAGTCGGGAGATACGAAGATTTAATAAGCTTTCAAACCACAAGCTATTTCAGTGATATGGTGTTTTTTGTTTTTTCTCGGTTGTATGTTTTTTATATCCCTATTGACAAGTGAAGACTTGTCATATAAGAGTAGGGGCTTTTCCATCGACTAGGGCGACTCTTTGATCTGATATTGGGATCAGAATACAGTCGAATTCAAAATGCTATTTATCCACTTGTTTATAGATATATCATCTTGTTAAACTGGCTGGCTGTTCACGAATGAAAAATCTGCTAGATATTCACAATTTCTGTTTAGTGAATTGTATTAGCAGAATTTGCTTATTTCAGCGTTGTTTGCTATGCTAATATTCTTGAATCCCCCGCCCACCAAACGATGTTACGCTCTGCTGCAATCAATGTAAGTTCAGATAGCTGTTGTATTTAAAGTTAAATGTAGGTATATTGGCAATTCTCTTGCATTTAAGTATGGTTAGGCTCCGTAGCTGAATTCTCGAACACTGGAGCAAGAGCTCCAAAAAAGTCCTCTTAGCCCGACAGAACAAATACATTTCATTTTCAACAAATGAACACTCTTTCCAAAAATAATAGCATCATTCTCACCTGCCACTGTTATACATGGAAAGGAAAGAGCAGACAAAAGTACAAAAAGCCCTCCCCCACCGACATATCTACACAAATCCCATACACTGATCTAAAACCAATCATTAGCATATTTCATACATGACAAGTCATGGGATGATTAAATTCAGAATAAACTCCGCCATATATAATATCATAAGTGAGTGGCCAACGAGTTACAGAAGAAACAGGAAAGTGATACTTTCCAAACTTCGCATTGACCACTCTCACCTCTTAAAAAGCAAGACACCCAAATATGCTAAATTTTGGAAAGTATCGCTCAGTCAAACATTCTCATAAGCCATAACAAACTCTTCCAAAATACAACCAGACAAGCAACCTAAAACACCGAACCTTTTCGCAAAATCTAAACATACGATTATAAAAACCAAACCAACCGAACCTGTTTGGCATTAAATAACCCACAGATTGATACGCCGTTAAACAGAACTCGTTCAGCTGAAGGGGCACCTGTTTACCAGAAATGCCATTTGTCGGTAAGATTTGATTTAGTCAAGGTGATCTTTCTGTAGCTTTTTCTTTTCCACATCAAGACGCCACCCTTATAGATAAATAGCAACTTTCCTAACTGGACTATTTGATTCAGACTGACCTGAGGTTTCTCTGTCCAACATCAGGTGAGACCCACTGTTTAATTCATTCGCCGTACTTCACATCCACCATGTTGCATCCCATAGTTACGCTTGTGAAGCTCTTTTTAAAACTCTCCCGTCAGACTATTGTCAAGTGACAAATTGGGGTAGGAAATCAGTGATTCAAGACAGCATGCTCGAACACTTAACCAGTTTGACCTTTTCGGTTTTGTCGCTTATCTTTGACGATAAGCTTGTAAGGCTCTTGAGTTTTCCATTTTAAAAAAGCCATCTCCTCATTTTTTGTGGGAGGGCAGGGGCTTGCGACCACTTAATAATTTTCGGTGAGCATAAAATTGCTTTATCTGTTTTTCTAATTTCAAATGGAAAAATACTTTAATTGTATACACTTGATTTGCATTTTGTCGTTAAAAGTAATTTTTAAAAAAACTTGAATGCTCTTACCTAGACCTTCATCCACAAGACGGTCATAAATTGTTGATCTCTCGCGACTATATTTTCTTTCAAATGTCCTTCAAGAAAGGTTGAAGGCACGATTAGCGTAATGGTTCTCTTCGTAAATTAAATGGTGACTAGAGTTCAAATCCTCGAAGCTGTTTACGTTTCACTTCGAGCTAATGCCCTTGAGAATGCATAAATCCATCTGTTTTCTCCAACTGCGGGTAAGTTAAGTGCGAACTTAATCGTTAAGCAACCAGCTAAGAAGGAAAACTCTGGATTCAAACCAGCTTTACTCTTAAAAATTAACCTTGTGCTAAATTCTGTTCCTGAAGCGGGGGGGGGTGAATACATGCAATAAATTTTGTAAACATTTGGGGGAGGTGAGACGGTACTCTACTCCATTTTCTATTTTTGATAACTATTAAATTTTTTCAGCTGTACGAAATGACCGCCTTGGAACTTTGTGTTGTAGTGACTAACGTCAGTGCTATGCGTGCTGAATATTGGCACCGAAAAACTACTCCCGATATGCGTATACGTGACGCAGTTTACATGACTCTGACCATTCCAGGTAACAAATTTCTGTAAATTCCTCAAAATACTGTTTTACTTAACTCTTGTAAATGTAGTTAATTTTTTTATCTCTGCTCGGTGGCCTCGAACGTACCTATTGCGATTAGATGCCGGGTAAGTTTTCCAGAGATGTTCGTCCTGTCAGTAGGGCCTTTAGAATAGGCATCCACCTTCAAAAAGATGACCTGAATATATTATATTGCATCTAATGGTGAGGCTCCAGCACTAGAATGAATTACTCTTTCGTTGCCATTAATCCTTATCCACTCTAATGAGGAACTGTGGCCCCATCTATGGGTCTGTTTTTAATTATCTCTCAGTAATACTTGACGCCATATAACATATTTGTATTGGATAATACTTGATATAAAACGGTGCAAAAGAACTTTAGATACAGCTACATAAAAAATATGTAAATGCACACAATTTCCTAAATCTCTCGGCATAAAATAACCCAAATAGTTTGACATGGTGTTCAAATCAATTCGGAGAGGCGTTTTTAAAAGAATTTCCTCGATTCCTCCCCCCCCACCAATGCGAACTGATATTCATTTAAATACTCAAATACTCTTCGGAAAGGTATGAAGCACTTATCCATTCCATCTACAGGTTAAATAGTTCCACAACTATTCCAGTAACTAACCTTCTGGGTCAGTGGACCTGGGAGTAATAGCAAGAGAATAACTTTATACTCCTAGAACTGGACGCCCACCACCAGAGGCAATCAAGTGTCATAAAGGAAATTTAATTCTTTGCGGGAGATAGTCGGCTTACTCAAAGCCCCTCGGACAGATCATTAACTTTTGGGGATGTGAACATCCGTTTAAGTGGTGAAAGTTGAATGTACGACTAATTCTAAATCACTTCTTTCAGGTGTCTTTTGTCCAAAATTGAGCTCAAAATATGGCAGCCCAAAGTCAAAATGTGTCTTCATGACAGGCAGTTTACTTTGCAACAATCCATTACATTCATATGATGGTAAGTTTTCAACTTCAGCGTTTATTCTAGAAAACTTGCTTCGTCGGGTGAAGATTACCCTCCCCATCCCCGAGATGGGCATAGGATTGAACCCATAACTTAAAAGAAACAAAACTAGTGTTTTATTCGTTCTCCTTAGATGGACCGTCAACTTCGGAGATCCTCTAATTTGAAATCTGATCCTTTGCCGAATTTAGGAAGTGATCGGAAATATTTTTTTTAAACTTTAAATTCGGTGTGAAAGTTTCCAGCGAATTTTTAAAAAAACATTAGTCTTCGGTTTAGAAAGGGCGTAAAGAACTCCTGCACACATAAGTTCCTGTGTTCATAGGTTAATTTGAAATGTGTGTGGGGAAATCTAAAAATAGGAGTATAATTGATATAGTTCCTTACACTAAGCGGATTTACATTAGCTAAAATAAAATCTAAGCATTTTTTTTCACTTCAGGTTGGTGGCTGTCAATGGACCCAGACGATGACTTCTTCTTTCGGTGTAGTTCTATTCCTCGGAGTTGGTCAGATAAAGAAAAATTTGATACCCAGAATCCAAAAAGCCTCGGTTTTGTGCTGGTAGGTTTCTCCAGTGATTAATCAATCCACCTTAATTCTTGTCTCTTCCATCCTGGCTAATCCTATGACCCCCACCCCAACCTCCATGAAGATGTCAAACTGTCAACAGAAGATAGTTACACTGTATGTAGCTATGTGACACGATGGGTGGCATTCATTTCCGTGGGTAAGTGCCTGTCAGAAGATTCCTTTATCTGTTTGGGTGCTAAACTCACCCAAAGGACTTGCGCACGAGGTCTCCTACGAGACCGGACAAGGGAAGGAAGATCCCAGGGATAGTCGACAGGAGAGGTCGGTCAAGAGAAGGACACGGTCAGGAGGCAGAAAGCAGTCAACAGAAATCAGAAAGGCGGCTGCAACAACCTGTGGACTCGGACCGGATTGACCAATGCCAGGAAAGTGTCACAGACTTCTCCCTTCTTGCGCTTGGAGCTAACCCAAGTCCGTGTTAGTTCTTTTTCTTCCATCCCCTCAGATGTGTGTTGGTAAAAAAAAATGTGAAATACCCCCGGCTAGAGATGAGAAAAACCCCTAGACGATTCTAATGGCCATGAGTAGTTTGGATGGTTGAGATAGAGGGGGTCGGCCGGCGGCGTATTGTCCCATCTGGCGCAGTGAACCAGGATAAAGGTAAACCTGAGAAAAAAAACCACGACAGCCGAAAATGATTCCAGAAAGGAAAAATAATCGAGGGGTGGATGAGTCAGAGAACGAACGGACAAAAAAGGCCCAAAGACTCTTTTAAAACAAACTTCTACACCAACCTCCCCATTCAATCTCTGCACTCAGCTATGAGAAAAATTGTTTTTTTGTTTTTTTTAATGCGTAATGAATTTTAAAATCAAGAAAAACTAAAATCTTTCGCTTTTGTGCGTGTGTATGTGCGTTTGAATCCCCCCCAATGACTTTTTGTTTTAGGAGCGAAGGGAAGAATTTATTTCCCACTTTTTGCCGATAGGATTCAAATGTTTTCCTTGAAGTGTAGTCTTTTCTACGCTTAAGTGAGCTCGTGGTTTGAAAAAACAATTAACTGTATAAATAGAATTTGTACTGAGCTGAATTGGAACTGTTGGACTAAACTAAATTGCTTGAAATAGATTGACAATTGTGTACTTATGCTGGGCTGGGTTATTTGAAATAGAACTACTTGCATAAAAATGGATATTTGAAAAGAAATTAAAGGAGGGGTGTGTATATTATATTATATTATATTATAATGGGGTGGATTATTTGTTTTTGTTGCTTTCCTTGTCATTTGCTTTGTTTATTCTTTACCTTCATGGATTTTTGTTTTATTTCCTATGGCATTTCTTGTCTTCGCCTAGTCCTGTCCCCCTGGGGGTACAATTGTGCCGTGTGTGTGTTGATGCTCACAATTGCAGGGAGGTCCTGGATATGGGGGCGAGTTGAAAAGTCCTCCCGGAAATTGAGTAACGGGGGGTGAAGTAGGTGTTTAAGTCCTATGAGATTTAGGAACTATGTGGAGAGGGTCAAATATGTTGAGGCCCCTGAAGGTATCCAAGTCTTAAGTTAGCACTTGGCAAACTGCAGAGACCATAATGTTCTTGACCTGTAAAGATGTAGAAGGCAGGTCAACAGTCCCTCGTGATCAATTGATTGAGAGTTAAGGAGCATGCCATCCCAGCACATTGCGGTTTTGTTATTTTGTGAAGCAACCTAGATAGCATGTTTTTGAGGAAGAAGCAATGGGGGCTTGCATGGTGAGTTATGTCTGTTATATTTTCTTTTTTTAATGTAGTGTAATTTACTGTGAATAAGTGATAAGGAGGGGAGGAATGTGATACGATGGGCGGCATTCATTTCTGTGGGTGTGGGTAAGTGCCAGTCAGAAGATTCCTTTATCTGTTTTGGTGCTGAAAATTTTGTTCACGTATCAACATTGAAAAAAGATTCTTTGACTGCAAATAAGTATACATAATATATAAACCTGTTTCTCTAGAAATATTCCGCTACAAAATATTCAAAGCCTTCAACAAAATAGGCGTCTCTGACGGGATACTGATACAAATTTTATGATCAGAATTTTTGAAATAGCAATTACTCTCCTGAAATTAACTTTGTCTTCTGTTCCAGTTGAACAAGCGTGACGAAAAAGTTTATCCTGAATTTAGAGACCGACTTGTCAACGTCGGTGCTGCCACATTCGCAATTCCTGACACCGAGCTTGGCAAGTATGTTTTGAGTTACTTTTTTTTTATATTATTTGGTATTTGCGTTGGTTTGTTTCTTTGGTCAAAACTGCAAATGGTTTCATAAAAATTTCAAACTTTCAGCTCGGTCGCTCGGTTAACTGGGTCTATAGAATACACCGACAACATCTCTGCAGAGGGGTAAAGCTTCCCCCCAACGATTGTCCAAGATGTGACACTGAACCATCTGATGGTAAGGCTCCAGTAATGCTGGAGCTTTATGAATGTAGAGTACCCCCTTCACTGGCATTGCTCCCGGGTTCATTCTGGCCTGGAATGGTAGCGCCTGATAGGGCCCTATCTATGGATCAAATAGAACTCGGACATCTAAATTGAGTCCAAACAAATGTCATGCTAAATTATATTGTTTTAAACAGAACTGATCGCTTAAATGAGTAAATGATTGTTAATTGATTTTTTTTTTTTTTTTAGTGATACATAGCAATATTTGGAACCATTTAACTTTGTAACCTGAAACCATTTAACTGTGTAAACAAATGAGCTTTTGGCTCGTTTAAAAATGTTAATTACAAATCATATAAATCGTGTATAAACAGGGCTTGGCGTTAAATGACCTACAAGGGTTGGTATGCCATAAAACCAGCCATCACCTAAGTTATTTTGAGTACTCTCAGGTGAATTAAAATGAAGAAAAATTTTTAGATTTCCATTAAAACTTACAGGTGTGATATTACCTCCCTTCTCGGCAGTAGGACTTTGCCAAGCGCCCACTTGGAGGCGACAAATCTGGGTTTTTAAAGGGAAAGATGTGAATAGTTTTAATTTAGTATAACATGTAAAGTTGTTGTTTAGGGAATACACCGACAGCACCTTCAGAGGGATATGGCCCTAAGCAATATGGTGAGGTGCCAGTAATGCTGGGGAATGCGAAGTACCCCTTCATTCCTCCAAGGTCCAATCTAGCCCGGAGTGGTAGCACCTGATAGAGGCCGATCTATGGGTTAAATAGAACAAACGGCATACTTATGCTGCACTGAATTGTTCGAAATAGAAATGTTTTTGACAATTAAACTGTACTTACACTTAAACTGCGTGCTTATGCTTAACTGAATTATTTGAAATAGAATTATTTTCGACATTAAAACTGTATTTACACTTATCTGAATTGTTATATAACTGCTTGAATAGTTTGAAATAGACGTTTTTGACAATTAAACTGTACTTATATACCAAATCTCCAGACTCCAATCCTCGGTCACAGCGCCAAATATACCAAAGTCTTTGCCCCGTCCTCGATCACAGCTCTGATTATGCCAATTATGGTATCTCTTTGCCACAACCTTGTCCGCCTCCCTCCAATCTCTCTGCTACAACGCGGGGAAAAAAACAGATCAAAAGTTCCTTCCAGGAAAGTGACCATCCACTGCCCTGCCCCACGTTGTGATTCTTTAAAAGTAAGGCCGATGGCCACGTCTGAAAGGAAGAGGGTTTACTGGCAGATGAAGACTGGACTCCGAAGGGTACATATATTGCAGAACAAAAAAAAACTCCGATTTCTGCAGTAGACAAAAAAAATTTTTATAAAACTTTAAAATTACAGATGGCGACAAAAATCTGCGGGTGTGACGTATAATGGTCTAAGGCGGCGGTTTGACGAGGGTTAAGTTCTCTTAACAACAAATTGTCCCAGCGCAAAGCACAATTCCAATCTGTTGGTCCCTGTCTGATCTTCGTCTACTTCGTCTGGAACCGAAATGCTTCGCCTCTCTGCCACGAACTACTGAGTTCGAAAATCAGCCTGTTTATATAATAATTGCCAATATTCTGGGTAGGTTCTGACTGAGGCAGGGGTGATCTCCCTATCGTCATTTTCAACTCGTTAGACATCCTTCATGTCTTTGTTTTAATTTTCGTCATCAAAAAGGGTCCTACCCTCTTTTCACTACTTCCACAGTCGTCCCTCTCACTACCCTCGTAGTGAGGACTAGCTTTCCTCCTACCAACATAGTTTCTCTCATTTTACTGCTTATGACATCATCATGCCAGACAGCCTTCACACCATCAACAAAGATTCCCTTGTTCACCTTTCAACACCTTTTCTCCCCGTCACTGCAATCAGATGAGACACAGGTCATCTTCCCTGATTGTCAAATTTCTAATTTTCATTTTTTTCCAGGCTTAGGATGATATCACTCATTTCCTAAAACAACATATTTTTTCTTCTATTTGCGATTTTACTTGTAACCAACTTGGTCACCCTCATTACCTGTCAACATCTTTCCATTTTCTGTTTTGACTATTGTCAAATCTTTTTCAGAATTTTCAATTCTTTTTCCCAGACATTTCAATTTTACACTTCTTGGCAATTATATTTGGCTACTCAACTTTTTGGTTAACCCTTCGCGTACCGCCATCGACCAATATTGTCATACTTATGCTAAACTGAATTGTCTTAAATAGAACTGATTATTTACACAAATGGATTTGGCGTTTAAAAAAAACCTACAAAGGTTGATATGCCATAAAACCCACCAAACCGATTAGCCCGGGAGACCTGGGTTCAATCCCAGGTCGAGTCATACCAAAGACTCAAAAGTGGTACTTGATGCTACCTTCCTTAACACTCAGCATTATAAGGATCAAGGGTAAAATGGAGCAATCCAGGGAAAGAAGCGCCCTCCCCTACACCTTGGTGTAGTAGCTATCGAAAAGGGAGCCTTCGGGTCACCCTCGACTAAAGTCGCCAACTTTACTTATAAATTTACTTACCACGACGAAAAAACCAGTTAACATTTACACGCAGCATAAGGAATCACTTGACAGCTGTTTCGACATTAGATCTTACCAGTAGTGTATACAGTGGGGAGATCACTGTATACACTGATTCGACTTAATAAGGTCGAAACTACTGTCAAGTGATTCCATGTGTCGCACGCACGTCTTCTGGTCATGGTATTTCAATTTACAATGATTCCCCTACTTAAAATATATTTATTTATATTGTTGGCCTAGTGAGTAGTGTTCGCCAATGGTCTGGAAGACCTGTGTTTAATCCCAGGTCGTGTCATGCCAAAGACTTAAAATGGTACTTCATACCTCCTTGCTTCATACACGGCATTATAAGGTACGGATGCGGAGAAAGAGCCCTCCCTTACACATCGGTGTAGTAGCTATTGAAAAGGGAGCTTTTGGGTCACCCTCGACTAAGGTCACCAACTTTTTTACTTTTATATTATTTTTGCACATTTGTGTGGTTTCATGCATTCCTATCAAATATTCGTAGCTGTTTTTAAAGCAACTATTCCTATAAACAAGTATCGGTTTTTATTCAATCTGGAGGTGGGGGATGACCCTTCAAACTGTTGGGTTCACTTTTCAGAATCTTTCCCAAAGAATTAGCCCGTTTAGTGTAGCAGTAGGTTAAATAACACCACAACTCGTCTTATACAAGATGACCTTCGCATTTAGTAACCCATGAGGATTGATGTCATTAAAACAAAGAAATTGAACCTACCTATGGACAAATTTTCGAATGCTGTTTAGTTTCGATCACATTCTATCAAACGGCTAACTGTTGGTCAATCGAATTGCCCGTTCCTTTGAATATATGGAACCCCCGACTTCCAGAAAATAAAACTGCTTTTCCTGTATGAACCTCCATCGTATCTAAATAAATAAATCGTTGTAAACTGACCTGGCGATACAAGCAGCTAAGGCTTCAGTTTAAGAAAAACTCCCCTTCCATCAAGAGATCCTTTCTATCTTATCTATTAAACTCTGCCGATCTCCCTAACTTGTTCAGCTATCCTTTTGATTCTACTACCCATATGTATTCTATGCTAATTCCGTCAAATGGACACGCTCGCACCTACCGCATATACATTATTGATCCAAAATATATCCAACTCATTCGGCTGGGGCTGTAGAATACACCGACTGCATCTCTGCGTCCCTTATTGAGTGTCCGAGATATTCCGTTAAACGGACGACGAGACTCCAGTCCTGGAGCTTTAAGGAATTCTCAGTACCCCTTCATTGCCATTGCTCCTAGATCCTCTCTGACCCGGGGTGGTAACAACTAATAGGGCCTTAACTATGAGTCAAATAGAACTTTAACTATTTTAACTCTATAAACAAATGACTAGTGTTTAATTGAATTGTAAGCGATACATAGCAATACTTGGAATAATTTAACTGTGTGCAAACAAATGAGTTGTCGTGAATAGAATTTTTAGTGTGGATTAGCAATACTTGACACTCAGCGTTCCTAAACTGAATTGTGAGCGTTACCTACCGATGCTTGAAATCCTTTAACTGTACAAATAAAACTATTGCCGTTAGATAGCAAATATTTGAAACTATTAGTGCAAACAAATCGTAATACTAAATAGAACTATTCGGATTAGAATAATTGGAACCGTTTAAATGTTAAAAAAAAAAAGTTCCCACTCCTTTAAAAATCAGACTACCAACAAACTATTCGCTTACAAATCATAACCATTTAACTGTATTTAAACAAACGAGCTCTGGCTCGTTTTACCTACAAATTATGCGTTTACAATCATAGAACGTATAGAGGATTTGACGTTTAAATAGCCTACAATGGTTGATATGCCTTAAAAGCCAAGCAAAGAAATTTAATCGGTGATAGAACCTGTTAATCCCAATTATGGGTCAGATAGATCTGTTAATATTTTTATCCGGAAGGACTGTGTGCAGAAACTTGAAACAACTACACAAAAACATGAGCGTGCAATAAACGAGATTTTTGTCTTGGCATAAATTTTTATGCCAGGTTAACTTGCCGTTAAAATCAATCTCAACACTTGTCACGTTTTCTTCGTATTTCTGAACACTCTAATTCTTGAGTACTTTTTGTCGTCGTTGCAACGCCCAAGAGTTTCAGTTTTTTGTTGCTTTGTTTTGCTTAGGAAAAGTTTAATCGTTCATTCTTTTAAATTTGTCAAAAGGTAGGAAATAACTTGAAATGTGTTGTGCTTTTTGGAACCACGAAACTTCATGAAATCTGAAAATTCTTTTTCTCTTAAATTTAGAAAATTCAAAAGATCGTTAAAGTTACACGGACAAATCGAACAGATCTATGAAACTGTCCAACTGGCCACGGAAAAACTCGTATCAGTGAGTGTTCAGCGGATTCCCCAATATTAACTGTTTTTTCTATTTTGTGTTTTTTCTATATTTTGTGTTTTTTCTATATTTTGTGTTTTTTCTATATTTTGTGTTTTTTCTATATTTTGTGTTTTTTCTATATTTTGTGTTTTTTCTATATTTTGTGTTTTTTCTATATTTTGTGTTTTTTCTTCTCTATTTTGTGTTTTTTCTTCTCTATTTTGTGTTTTTTCTTCTCTATTTTGTGTTTTTTCTTCTCTATTTTGTGTTTTTTCTTCTCTATTTTGTGTTTTTTCTTCTCTATTTTGTGTTTTTTCTTCTCTATTTTGTGTTTTTTCTTCTCTATTTTGTGTTTTTTCTTCTCTATTTTGTGTTTTTTCTTCTCTATTTTGTGGTGTTTTTTTTTTCTCTATTTTGTGGTGTTTTTTTTTTCTCTATTTTGTGGTGTTTTTTTTTTCTCTATTTTGTGGTGTTTTTTTTTTCTCTATTTTGTGTTACCAGACTTATCACTGCTTAAAAATCGGTTTACTCGCTGTAAATGATGCGGGTCAAATTTGTTTACGGTTTCGTAAAATTCTTCCTCCACCCCACCCCACCCCCGAGTCAACTTGGCTTATTTGAAACGCTTCCTCAAATTAAAATAGAAAACTGTTTCCAGGAAAATTCGAGTCAGATCTCCTAGAATTCCTAGGTGAATGAACTCTTTATAAATTAGGCATGTGAATTCCTTTAGCTTGGAGTGTTCTAATGGTGGGGTGGGGACATATGGCTTAGAATTGATCAAGGTTTAAATCGTCAAGGAAGCAAATAAAATAAGCATCCATAGGAGTGAAAATCTTGGAGAAGGTAATATGCTGTACCCTTTTATTGCCATTTCTCCTCTTTGACTTGGGGTGGTAGTAACAATTGGTTTTGTCAATGAATCAAATAGAAATGTTTAATCCTTTTCTATACTCGAAACTTTAACTGCAAACAAATGAACTTAGGCTCGTTAAAAATGTTGAATTCCTCAAATCATTTAGACCGTCCAAGTGACCACTCAAGTAATAGACTGATCAATGATTCTAGTACGATGAAAAATCTCTAAACTTGACTTTCAATTCAAACCTAGTTTTCTTTTTTATGGGGTAACCAATCCCTTTAAAAACGCTACTTTTCAATATTTACAGATCATTGAAGAATGTTTTAATCCTGAAACTCCCTTCGAAAAGTCACTGGCGAAAAGAATTGCTGTTAAGGTGAGTCTTAGAAGCTTCTAATATTTGGGAATGTGTCCTTCACTCGGGAAAGAAATATCTATCGCTGTATACAATCTCGGCTCTTTGACGTTGGTTTGGATTTTTTTTCACTCTATCAGAAATTTTCAAAAGTTAAACAAAATACAATTAAGAAATCCTTTTACCTTATAAAAACTTCAATTTCCAATGGTAACTTTTGAACTTTAATAGAATTTGCGTCTTATTTTATCAAGAATTCCAAGTTGTAGCCATGTCAGTACTACAGTAAGGTTACACTATCTGGACTCCTAACAAAACGATTGGAGAGAGCTAAATGGGAACGTCTCGAGAGTACAGCGTCAATTTGTTTTCTAGTTTTCCTTCTAGACCAATCGCTATGCCAAGGTACTCGGTCTGCCCTATCTTTTCTTTTTCATACCGAGAGGGAGAATAGTTACATTCAACAAAAACCGAATGAATCCCGTTTCTGAACCTATTTCTGTACACGAGTAAGGCACTTTCCCCCCACTATATAGCGCTGACAGATCCTAGGGTTAGCCGGCTAGACTAGGCCTATCAGCTATTTGAACTTCAATACTTTCTTACTTGGAGATACGGGACTGGCAGGAATAAATGGTGGGGATCTCTTAAAAATAGGATATTTCGCCAGCTCAACTTAGATAGAACCAAGGTGGCAAAATCTTTAGAAGGTAAGCTTTCCTGGGCGGTATAAGGGAGATTCTCTAGCCGTAGATTTAGCTAAACGGGACCTTGAGCGATATCTTTCGAGAAAGGAGCTGTATCGGGAACTAGTGGTGGGCTTCGCCTTATCTGGTCGATGGAGGAGGTTTGCTCGCATTGGAATTGGGTGCCAGGTTCAGGCTTCTTGAACAATTCTGACTTCTCGCTCACCTGGCGGCTTGCACGGAACGCGTTGCCTCTTCTCGGCCTGAATTACAAAGCGGGCCTGGCAGATATGCCGATTGTTTTCGCTGTGGCAGTGACTGAGCATGCTTTCTACAATTGCGAGCGAGTTCTTCCGTTTTGGAATCGTGTCAGAGTAGACGGGCCCCTATCGGAAACTAAGCTTCTCGACGTTGGTTACGTTATGGACAACGTTTTACCTCTTCAAGATGAGAAGTGTGTGGTTCTCACGATCCTAGCTGTAGGTAAAAAATTTTTTTTTTTTTTTTTTTTTTTTTTTTTTTTTTACGACGCGAAAGAAAGGATTGAATGTAGGGTCAAAATAGATGTGATAGAAAACGCTTGGATCGCATAACCTTCGGCAGTAGTTGGGTGCATGCAGTGAGCCTGGTTGTACGAAAGCAGCAACGTTGGTGTCATCCCCCCCCTCTTCGCCAAATCCTTCCGGACCTACCCCCTAGTAAATAGACTTGCTTGCTCCCTTTTTCCCAAGTTAGCATATTGTGGTCATTATCCCCGTCATCCAAGATCTTCCCTCCCCCGCTCCCATTCTTATTGTACTTTAGCCCTCGATCCAGTCCCATTCTTCTGAATATCTTGAAATTCATAATCATCTTTTCTGTAGCCCGCATAAATCTACACCGCATCCTACCCCACGTTTTTGTACCATTAGCCGAGTTTCCTTTCTTCACTTGGGAAGGTCTGGCTTGTTTTCGGTCCCCTCGGAGATCAGAAAACAGTCGGCCTCGATTTTTATTGATGGGGGGGGAACCAAACGGTGTATTTTTTCTTTCTCCCTTCCTTTCGGGGGGAGAGGGGGTTCCCATTCCTATCTTTCATAAATTGTACACAAGTCATTGTAAACAAAACTCGTATTTTTTTTTTTTATTCTAAATTAACTGCGGTATTTTGGTGATTGCGAACTGCATGGTGCAGGATGGGTGACTTATTGTATTGTTGAATTGGTCGGCGAATGTGGCTAGCTAGGGACCCTTAGTTTCATGGACTGGCATGGCGGCTCTCCTCCCGACATCCAGGAGCCCCCCCCAAAAAAAAAAACAATCCGACGCTTGTTATTGCATATGAGGAAAATATGCCAAATACTTGTGGTCCAGTTTGATGACTTAGAAGCAATTTAAGAATTGCTTAAAAAAGTGCCCCACCAAAAAAAAATCTTTATGCAATCGAAATGACGTCCTGATTTAATCCAAATCTTACAGATCTATAAAGTCTAGCTGAGTTTGATTTGTTCAGGATAGCTAATGTTATTATTAGTGGGATTTTATTCAACTTTCCACCAAGTAAAGATCTGACATAACTGAGGGGAGAGCTATGTACGAATCGACTGTGGCTATTAAATGTTTAGTCCCGTCGGTATTTCTTTTCTAGTCGCGTCAGGTGCCAAGTGATCAACTCGGCTCTGTCAAGCAGTTATTGCCTGGTGGGACGCTCCTAGGACCAAGTGATCAAATAGCACCAACTCGGTACGAACTGGGATTTCAGACTTCCTACCAAGCCCCAGACCTGTCAGCTGAGGCTATGGAATACACCTACTGCCACTCTGCACAGTGGGTATGACCCCAACCCCCGAACTGTCCTAGATATGACTTTAAACTATCAAACACCGAGGCTTCAGCCCTAGAGCTTTGGGGAATATAGTCCCTCTTCATTGCCATAGCTCCTCTCAGATCTGGAATGATGCTACTTGATAAGATCCAAACCCACGAATCAAAAAGAACGTTTGACATCTTAAACTGTGGGCAAACAAATGACATCTGTTAAATCAATTTGTTAGTTAAATGGTCAGTTCTGTGTAAACAAATGACTGTTTAACTGAATTGATGTTACATAGCGATGCTTGAAACCATTTAACTATGTGCATATAAAACTATTGCCGCATTTTAAACCATTTGGGTGCAAGCATGATTAACACTAAATCGAACTATTCGAGTTGGAATATTTGGAACAATTTAAGTGTGTAAACAGTAACAAATTTTGTGCAAATAGATTAGTTCTGACTCCTTTAAAAATAAGACTACCAACAAACTATACATTTACAAATCGTATATAAAATGTATAGAGGATTTTGCATTAAATAACTGACAATGGTTGATTATGCCATAAACCCTGTTACGTATTACTTAAACCTTATGAAAAACCACAGAAGACCGGATTGACTTGCATGAATGTGACCAACACGGCCCTCGCTGCTGCCTTGTTATACAAAAGGAAAAGGCCTGTTTGGAGCAAACGGCTGTTAACCCATGTTCGGTCCCTAGAAACAAAAGCCGTAACTCGTCTTTAATATCTAACATCCCTCCAATCTTAAGACAACATAATCATTCAACTTTACGTGCGAATCTGGAGCCGCTGCAGCATCATCCATGTGTACGCCCACCGGTTCTTCAAGAACAAGATTATTTGCAATGTTGCCATCCTGGACATCACTTGTTCTTTCCTCTGCCCACCTGGGTGGAGTTTTCACGAGTTGGTCTGCATGTTTTCTTACAACCCTACTTCTGCCTCCACTTCAAAATTCACTGCTCCCAATTGTCTGGTAATGGTGCCTTCCATCGATCAGATCCAAAATTACGTAACTGCAACGAATCGTCTCCTTAAGATTCTCGAATGAGAACTTTGACTTTAGTCCCTGGTTCCATTTTGTTTTTGTAACCAAGAGTTTGAGAAGTTCCAGGCTTCATCAAATGAAAAGCAGTTCTTAATCGCCGCTTAAACAATTCAGGTGAAGATAAATTCCTGGCTAGAAAAACTTGGGCCATTATTATTTACCACCAACACAGGCAGCCCATGCGTTGCAAAGACTTGTCTTCTAGAGTGTGGCTAGAACAGTAGATGTTTACATTACACATAACCCCGTCCATTTTGAGTAAGCATTAACCACAATCAAAAACGTGTCCAAAATGGACCAGCATGATCTATAGGGATTCTCTCCAAGGCTGATTCGAAGATTCCCAGCAATGAATGGGGGCTCTGTTCGGCTGTTCTGATCGAGCATCCAGGTCCTGCAAGCCTTGCAAGGTCCTCAATGACCATGTATAAATTTGGCCACCACACATCGAGCAAAGGCCTTCATTGTGTGTACGCAACTTCAATATCAACAACCCATACCACCATCCTCACATGTCAACTCTTCTCGTTTGTTGAAATAGGGTTTCAATCGAAGTGTAACTGCTCCAGCCCTTCATTGTATAATTGTACACCCGGCTCACGACGGTCTTGCCTCGTTTCTGATCTCATTACCGTCACCGGAGCATTAACTAGGTTCATGTGTACCCGATTTGTGGATGAAGAAAAATTCTATTTCTTGTGCACTTAGTGGGAGACGACTAAGGCAGTCTGCGTTTCCATTGAGACCAGCACGATACTCCAACTCCTAGTTGTGTGCTGCGCGGAAGAGGCCAACGTTTAATCCTGGCTGCAGCAAGAGGCAAATGGGTTTTTATTCTGCAAACAGTCCTAACACTGGCTTGTGGTCCGGGAATATTGTGAAGCTATTACTATACAAATACTGGTGCAGCTTCTTCATAGTAAAAGCAAGGGCCAAAACTCTTTCGATATGGGTATAATTCCGTTCGGCATTAGAGCATTCGTGAAATGTAGCATACCAGCTTCTCGGTGTTCTTTTTCATTGTATGAGCCATTACAGTTCCCAGTTTATAGGGAGAGGCGTGTTGCAGTCCCTTGGACGGATCGAAATCCACAGAACAGAATCTGTTGGGCTGGTATAAACGATGAGGGTGTTCATGGTCAACAACTCCTGTATTTCTTCATCGAACCTTAATTGCTGATAAGCATGGCTTAAGTCGAATTTGAACTCCCTAATGTAGCGAATAGATCTTCCGTTCGTTGTATGGGGTAACTACCACAAGGTGTTGCGGACATAAACTGTTTGCGTGTAATCACCACGTATCCGGATGATTGACCACTGGCACAACAGGGGCTGCCAATCGAGAATACTTAACTTTTGAAAATTCCTTGGTTTTCAAACTGTCCAATTCTCTTTCCACATCTGCCTTCTTATGGTATAGGGTACCGGCCTTGCCCTTGCCAAGTCGGCTGGGGCTGTAAAATACACCGACTGCACCTCTGCAGAGGGGTAAAACCCCATCCCACCCCCACAGAGGGTCCTGGATATGACACAAAACTAGTAATAGTGAGCTTCCAGCAATGCTGAAGCTTTGGGGAATGTGGAATACCTCTGCATTGCCATCGCTACCAGATCCACTCTGGGCCAGAGTGGTAGCACATGGTAGGACCCTATCAATAGGTCAAACAGAACTAAACTGAATTACTAGAACTGCCTTGTTATTTGTGTGGAGACAAAAACTATACTAGTACTAAACTGAATTGTTTGAATTAGAACGGTTTGACTAAATTGAATAGCTTGAAATAGTGTTTTCGGTAATTAAACTGTACTCTGTGCTAAACTGAATTGTTTGAAATAGAACTTATTTGTATAAAAAGGGATTTGGCATAAAATAACCAAAGGTTGATATCCCATAAAACCCAACCAACTTTACTAACTTACCAGTGTATATTCTCAGTTTCAACGAGCTTTCTTTTTACATCTCTAAGTTAGTCCACTTAATTTATCCAAGCTCATTACAGAGAATAAGACATTTGTCTACCTCTGACTAGGTTTGTGGGGGGGGGGGGGGGTTTTCGAATGAGTGAATCTAGTTTTTACATATCTGCCTCCCCTTTCTTCTACGTAATTTTCAATCACATTGTTCCCCGTCCTTTTCATTATGTGATGTTGCGCTAGGATGCCTGTCCTCCTCTTATCTGCAATAAGTATGTCCTATCCCCCCTGCGTTTAAAACACTGTTTTTAAACTGACATTTGTCTAAGTTGGTGGGGCTTCCACAACGGTTGCATTCACGTCTTTCTGGTAACCTGTGAACGGTTGTCTTCGTTTCGCTTATGTTCCCAGCATTAACTTTGAATACTTTCAGGCAGATTACATAGCCACTGCTATTTCAATGGCCTTTCCCAATGTTAGTGTCCTCTCTGCCAGCAGACGTTCCTTAATCTTGTCCTTCATTCCGACAATCGCCCTGTCAGCTGGGGCTGTAGAATACGCTGACTGCACCTCTGCAGAGGGGTAACCCCCCCCCAACGAGGCTACCTGTTGGCCGTGGGTGGCGACCCGTGGTGGTTGAGCAGTACTTGGCCTGAAAATCGAGTGGTCAAGTCTCTTGCAACACACCACTTTGGCCCTTACTGGGCTAGACGGGCGGTCGGAGAGATCCGATCAATCGGCTGGTCATGACAGTACTCTTAGATTTTTTTTTTTTTTTTTTTTTTTTAATCTAAATGAGGACGATGGCTGTAGGGTCAATCATGCTGTGAAAAGACACGTAGTCCTTTCTGTCCCTGGGGAAGTAGTTATCTTGGGAACGAAAACCCAGGGACAAAAAATTAATTCGTCTATCACCAGCATGAGTATACTGAACATGTAGCCCTGGTGTTGCTAGGCGAATGGGTTTCCCCCTAGGCACATCCCCATATGGGGCTCCGAGGTGGGTGGGGAGCATGTTCAGTGAAACTCATCCAACACTTTTATGGCTTCTGTTAAAACAAAACCCAAGCAAAAAGACCCCATATTGAATGTGATTCAGACAATGATGAGCCATATCCAAGGTTCATCATTCTAGAATCAAAAGAAAAACTACCGCTAACAAAAATATCCCCCTTCATCATAGAAAAATGTATTTCAGCTCTAATATCACCCAAAACCGTAAAAAAATTGAAAAATGGAACCATCCTTATAGAGGTGACAAAAAAAACAAGCTGAAATAATATTAAAGCAAAAAAAAATCCACAACATAGACATTAAAGCTTACCCCCATGAGAGATTAAACACCTCTAAAGGGGTGATAAGAAATGGAGAGCTATCATTATGCTCAATAATGGAATTTAAAAATGAACTAAAAAATAAAATGTAATAGACGTCAAAAGGATAACAATCAAAAACAAAATGAAATAATTGAAACCAATACCTACATTCTAACCTTTAATAACCCAAAAAACCCTTTAGAAATAAAGATAGGCTATACAGTGGTTAAAGTTGAGACATATATCCCAAATCCCAGAAGATGTCATAACTGCCAGAAATATGGACACTTGAAGTAGCACTGCACAAGAAAACAAGTGTGTGTTAAATGGGGAGAGCAGGAACCAAACCACATAGAGGAATCCTTCAAAAACAGCCTAAACTGTAACAATTGCAAAGGGAATCATAGAGCGGACTCAAAGTACTGCAAAATCTGGGGAAGGGAAAAGGAAATTATCAAAATGAAAATCACCAAAAACATTACCTTCCCTGAAGCAAGAAGACTCATAGAAAATCCCTTTAACAAATTAACTTTCTCTCAGGTAACCAGGACTCCCTCAAACGAAGCAAAAACACAAATAAAAACAAAAATAGAAGAATTAACAAATTTAATAAACGACCTACATGAACTAATCAAAACCCTTAAAACTATTATACCCAATGTACAACTAACTCCAACTGACAAATCAAAAAACATCCCTTCAACCTCTAGCCAAAAAAATGAAACGCTAACGATCAAAAACAGAAACCGATCAACCTCAAGAACCAGAGAAAAAGAAAAACAAAAACCTACTCAACACACCCCTTCAAAAACCAAAAATAAATCCAGAAACCTAGAAAGTATGGAAATCGAAATGGACTCGAGACCTAAAATCGAAAATACAAAAATTAAATAATACACCCCAAACCCAAGACACACACTGCATAAATAGTTATGGCCAAATACCAAAATACCCACAAGATAATCCAATGGAACTGTCGTGGCTACAAGGCAAATTACAACGAACTCCAGCTGTTAATAACTGAACAAAATCCTACCATTATGTCTCCAAGAAACATTCAAAAAAAGCAATGATAAAACAAACATGAAAAATTATGAGCAATATGACTATATACATGACTAAGAGCTTCGGGTGGTGTATCAATCCTAAGGAAAAACATTCCCCAAAGCAAAATCAACATCAACACCCCCCTACAAGCAGTAGCAATTTCAGCAACTTTACACAAAACCACCGCCATCTGCTCTATATACATTCCACCTCAAGACCCTATAAACGAAGAACAGCTAAATAACTTAATAAATCAACTCCCTAAGCCATATATATTGATGGGAGATTTCAATAGCCACAACATTTTGTGGGGAAGCAGGACAACAAACAAGAGGTCAGACCCTTGAAAAAATCATAACAACAACCTATGTCTCCACAATCGGAAAGCTCAAACCCACCTAAGCTCATCCTCAGGTACATTCTCTGCTATAGATCTAACACTCAGCGATCCAGCCACCTTTATAGAATATAACTGGAGGGTACATGAAGATTCCTGCGGCAGTGACCACTTTCCAATCATAATAGAAAATACTAAACCAGGAAAATCAGACCCACAGTCTCAAAAACCCCACGATGGAACTTCAAAAAAGCAAACTGGCAAGCCTACAAAAAAACTATGCCTTGACACCCTAATCCCAGAAACAAATACAAACCAAGAAGAACCTATAATACATTTCACAAACACCCTAATATAGCAAACAAAACCATACCTAAAACTACAACATCCCCAAAACATAACAATCCCTGGTTTACGGAGGAGTGCAAAACTATGATCAGAGAACGCCAAAGAATCCTCAGGAAATTTAAAACCAACCCTTCATCAGAAAATCTAGACAAATATAGACAACAAAGAGCTAAAACTAGACGCACAATTAAAGAAGCTAAAAGGTCCTCCTGGAGAAACTTCACTGCAAAAATAAACTCAAATACTAATCCCAAAACAATTTGGAACTTTGTAAAGAAAATATCAAATAAAACTGTCCACACTCCTATAAATCATCTCTCCCTAGGAAGCACAAAAGCTTTGAGTGAAAAACAAATAGCTAATCTGATGGCAGAAAACTTTGCCCAAGCATCATCTACGAAAAAATATTCCAACAAATTCAACTCCATCAGAATCAAAGAAGAAAAGAACAAAATAAAGTTCACCTCTGACAATACTAAATGCTACAACCAACTTTTCACCCTAGATGAACTCCAAAATTCATTATCCAAATCCAATAACTCAGCTGCTGGTCCAGATGAAATCCACTACACATTTCTTAAAGAATTACCTCCAATTTCCCAGATATATCTCCTAAACATATATAACAATATCTGGATCTCGGGCAATATCCCTACTTTATGGAAGCAAGCTACAATCATCCCCATCCTCAAAAAAACAAAAAGACCCAACAAATCCCACCAGCTATAGGCCCATAGCCCTAACTAGTTGTGCATGCAAAACTTTAGAAAGAATGATAAACCAAAGACTAATATGGTTTCTCGAATCAAATAAACTGCTCTCAAACCTACAAGCAGGCTTCAGAACAAAAAGAAGCACAATGGACCAGGTGGTTCATATAGAAACCCTAATCAGAAAAGCATGCATAAAAAAGGAACACCTGGTGGCAGTCTTTTTGATCTTGAAAAGGCCTATGACACAACGTGGCCATACGGAATTCTCAAAGACCTTAAAAACTTTGGGTTACAAGGTAGACTTCCCATCTTCATCGAAAATTTTCTTGAAGACCGATCTTTCAGGACACTGATTGGCAGCACATACTCTGATTCGAAGCCACAAGAGGTGGGAGTTCCTCAGGGCAGTATTTTATCAGTATCCCTATTTATAATAAAAATAAACAGCATAACATCCTGCCTCCCTCCAGAAATCAAAGGGTCATTATATGTAGATGACTTCCTCGTCTGCTATAATTCCAAAAACATGACAACCATAGAAAGGAAAATACAACAATGCATAAATAAAATCCAAAAATGGACCACAGAAAATGGATTTACAATTTCAAATAGTAAAACAAAATGTGTACACTTCTGTCAAATCCGCAAGATGCACAACCACCCTAAACTTACATTAAATAACACTGAAATACCCATAACAGATGAACATAAATTCCTTGGCATTATCTTTGACTCTAAATTATCATTTATCCCACATATAAAAAAGCTAAGAATAAGATGCAATCAAGCCATGCAACTATTGAGAGCCATAGCCCACACAGACTGGGGTGCTGATAGAAAGACCCTTATCAAGCTATATAGATCTCTAATAAGATCAAAACTTGACTATGGCTGCTTCATATACGGAGCAGACAGAAAATCCTATTTACAACGACTGGAAACAATACACCACCAAGGACTTCGCCTCACTTTAGGGGCCTTTAATACTTCCCCAAAGGAAAGTCTATACATAGAAGCAAACGAACCCCCTCTCTATTTAAGAAGACAAAAATTAGCACTACAGTACTACATCAAACTCATCTCCTGTCCACAAAATCCTGCTTATGACTACACCGGCAAAACGAAATATGAAAACCTGTATCAAAATAACCCCCCAAAAATCAGACCTTTTAGCTTAAGAATAAGTGACCTCCTCAACGAAATCAAAATCAACACTAAAATAGTACACCATACCATACTCTCCAAAACGGCACCATGGACCATAAGGCAACCAACTATAAACTTAGAACTGGCTAAGTTACCCAAAACAAAAACACACCCCATCACTTATCAAGAGAAACTCGTAAAAATACAAAATAAGTTCCCAGATCACTATCACATCTATACAGACGGATCCAAACAAGGAAAAAAAGTAGGTTGTGCTGCTATTTCTCAAAAAAAAAACACCCTAAAACGCCTACCTAATGAAGCTTCAACTTACAGTGCAGAAACCACAGCCATTGACCTAGCTATGAATATCATAGCAAACCATAAAGCTTCCAAATTTATCATATACACAGACTCCAAATCAGTCCTACTAGCACTACAGAACAGAGATACATCATCCCCCTTGATTACAAAGCTCCTAAACAAACTACACACCCTCTCTAAAAATAACATCATATTCACCTGGATACCAAGTCACATTGGCATCCAAGGAAATGAAAAAGCAGACAAAGCTGCAAAAGAAGCTCTTCAAATTGATATGTGCAAATCAAAAATCCCATATACAGATCTAAAACCAACCATAAAGAAATCTATATCAGACAAATGGCAGAAATCATGGGACAATCAGACCCAAAACAAACTCCATGAAATACAAGAAGCTATCGGAGAGTGGCCAACAGGCTACAGAAGTATCAGAAGAGAAGTAATACTTGCCAGATTGCGTATTGGGCACACCCACATTACTCATTCACACCTGTTAAAAGGGGAGGATGCCCCAGTGTGCCCATCATGCAAAGTACAACTCACAACCAAACATATCCTTCTAAATTGTAACAACCTTAAACATATCCGTACTAAGTACTATCAAGCAAGAAACCTGAGGGACATCTTTAAGAATACAAACCCTGAAAACATTTTTAATTTTCTAAAAAAAAAACAAAAAAAAAACCCAACTTTTTCAGCAAGATATAACCAAACATCTCTATAGAACCACTACTTTAATGACTGAAATTCAAAATAACCTTTTTGGCATTAAATGACCCACAGGGGTTGATATGCCGTTAAACAAAACTCAAACTCATTCCGACAACCAAACGATCTTGTATGTGCTCTTTTTCTTTGAAGTTGCAATGCTTTTTGTTCCTTGTGTTAAATTAAAAGCTCATGAATTTCGTTTTGAGCTGGTCTAATGTTTTCCATTAAAGCGCTTTCTCCGGTGCCTTTTCGACCAGTCCTATAAGGACTGCATAATGCTTAGCGCCTATCACAAAAATTCTTGCATTCAATTAACACCTCATTATCTGAAGAAAAATTTCACTCTTTCAGTATGTCCTGTCCTATTCTTTTATTGTCCTTAGTAGCGCCATTTCTTTGTCTGTACTACGGAGAAATCCGTTAATCCAGTTAGCAGGGTTTATAGCTCTTCCGACGTTCGTTGCCGTATTTCATTTGTCCGCATCATTCGCTTAACTCATCACCAATTTATGTATTGTTTAAGCCTTCATCATGTCGCGCCATCAGCATGGATATCCCTGACCATCTCCCGCAACCCTTCTCTATCGTCCATCGCTTCCGGTCACATCTCGTATCGGCACAGCTGTTGTATTTAGGTTCTAGTTTGTCGTCCATGTGAAGGGGTCCACAGGAGTACGTCACTTGAGTTTGTCTCTATCTCTCCAGCAGTGCTCTGCATGTCTGGTTCGTCTAACTTGGATAGGTTTCGTGATGGGTGGTACAGCTGCTGCTTTGTGGGGGTGCTGCCTCCAGGACTTGTTCAATATTGCTTGCAGCATTCTTGTGTAGTTGCTGTCAAGCTTTTTCTCCATCCGTTTAGTGTCCATGTATTGCATTCATATAGCAGTATCGACACGACCACTGCTTGGAAGAAACTTTCATTTTATCGGTCAGGTCTGACTTCCATATGACCGATAGCCTATCGATAGCTGTCCATGCTTTTGCTAGTCACATGTTGAGGTAGGCTTACGAAAAACAGAAGACCGAATTGACCCGACCTGGATGCGGCCAACATAGCCCTCGCTGCCTGCTCGTTTATATGAAAAGCAAAAAGGTCCCACTCCCTAGTGGCAAAGGGGAGCTATCACGTTCAATCCTTAGAAACAAGGGCTATAACTCGATTAATAACTAACAAACTCTTACCAAACCAAATGATTTGACACAAGATTGTTTTATGGCGACGAGTCACGCAAAAAAATGACTTGTGTGGCTATTTCAAAAATACCTGGTCTCTTCCGCATTCTTAGCGTGGCGCTTGAGGCACCTCTATAACTCAGCACTGCAAAGCATGTATTGTCCAGGACAGTCGCCTGGAACCAGATGATTCAGCTTGATAACACCCACTTGGCACGAACGCATGCCCTCCCCCTCCCCCCGAAAATCGGGAGACAAGCCATGTTAATCCTGTTTAAAATCCTGCAATGTGTCATATATCGCTAAGAAATGAATTTTTTTTACATTGAAACGGTGTGCATAATTTACATAATTGGTTTTTAATAAAACTGGGTTTAATAAAAATTCGTCCTATTGATACCTAATATTTTATTAAGCATATTAAAAGTAATAGTATGTCTAATTTCATATAGAAATTAATTGAAGTGTAATCAAAATAAAACTTTATATGCGATCTTAGACAGTTTCGTATTAAAAGCAATCCTAACTTTATACAGACGTTAATCTTTTTATTCCTTTAGTTTTGTTTGTCTAATTTAATAAATTTTAAATCAAAACTTTTTTGTTTTTTGGGGGGTCGTTTTTAATATATCAACTTAAATACTTACGCCTGAAGGTCGCATATTTTTGCTAGTTTCATAAATTCTCATGTTAATTTTCCTGTTGAATAGTAACTAAGAAGCTGACTGGTTTTGAGCCTCATTTGTGGTCCCATCCCACCCACCTTTTCTTCTGTATTGTAAGATCAAGCTGGTAATTAACAATAAAATTCTATTTCAGAATTCTCCTCTGACCAAAAAAGAGCAGCTCTTGTTATTTTCAAAATATTTGACGAAAGAGGAAGATTGTGTAGAGGTATTTAAAGAAATTGCCAACGGGTCCAACGTGAGTAAAATTAACATGGTTTTTAAGTTCACTCAAACTTATTGTCTGTCAACTGAATGTTATTTTTAGGGAGTCATGATTAGCTTAATGACTCTTACAGGAATACGCAGACTGTTCTGAAGCTCTGGTGGGGGGAGTAATCCCTTCATTGCCATTTTACTATAAAGTCAATTCTGACGAGGAGTGGTAGTAATTAAGATTTCGTCTAGGAGTCAAATATGATTAAAATTCTAAAAGTTCAGAAATTCCCAGAAGCCCCTGACAGGACGTGGGGGGGGCACATGAGCGGGAAAAGGAACCTTCTCTTCAGCGGTGCCCCTCAGACAGGACACTTTCACACGGCCGCTAGCGGCAAACACATGGCTGACAGGGTTTAGTAGCTTTACTGCTTGTGAGCCAACACCGTCATAACCAACAATTTAAAAAAGACCGACTTTGGACTTATAAACCACCGAAAGCAATTAGTATATTTTAACTCCTTGTCTGGGTTCCTCACCCACAGAATGGTTGTTGAACCCAGAAATTCTCTTACTTCCTTCAGAAATTCCTTTGCAGCTTTCTACAGATACAGAAGCCAACAAATTTAGATGGAGGTAAGAAAACCAATGGAGTCATATCAAAACCTAAAACGGACTATGATCGACCAAATCTTCTGGTGTCCCATAAATAGATCTGTTCGAAAATTATAAGGATTAGAAATACTTGAAACCATATGAAAATGTGCAAATTACTTGCATTAAATTAATTGAATCTAGAATTGTTTACTAAATATTGATTTCTTGAAGCTATAATTTGAAACCTTATAACTGCAAACCATCAAATAGAAATGGTTGCTTGATAAGACTTTGTCCTTGATTAACCCACAAGGGTTGATTTTTTTTTTTTTTTTTTTTTTTTTTTTTTTTTTGTTTCAAAACTGAATGATTCAGGTTAGCGTAAACCTTTTGATAAAATAGCACACTGGAACAGGGACTCCAAAAGGATGTGAAAATGTCGGTAATGGAAATACAACTTTGGAAAAGTTCCCTTGCTTATTCTTAAATTGCATATAGATATAAAAAAATTTATGAAATTTGGGTATAGTGTAGTGTTGTCCTAGATCATTGAATACAATGTTTTTTGTTTTTTCTAGTTCACACCGGCTGTGTTAATTGCTCATATTCAGAAGATTGCCCTTAGTATGCTGGACGATTATAGTTTTAAGATTAGTGAAGAAGTAAACGATATGCCCTCTTTCCTCGGAAATGTTGTGCAGGCAATGAAGGTTAATACAAGTGAAATCAATGTAAGTATGATGTAATTTCCTACTTCCGAAGTTCAGTCTGTATGACTGTTCTGGATATACAGTGGTATGCTTGAATATTTAATCTGGCACTTGCCATTAAAAATCAAAAGCTTATAAATTTTAGTTTCCTATGTCCAGTTTGTACAACAGGACTAAGATTATTACATTTCAGTATTTGCCCAGAGTATCATACTAAGGAAATGTGATAATTTACAAAATGTTAGACTTGACTGTGAATCCTAATACTTGGCTTATATATATATAACGACACCTTCAAGGAAATAGTCAGTGGCAATGTGCAAGAATTAGGTAAATGTTACCTTTTTTATCAGTCAACTTCAGTCCTCGTCTTCCCCCTCCCAATGAACCTTTTAACTACATCTTCAACTCTACAATTTAGTCTCCCTCTCCAACCATCAAAATGATTACTGCATATTGTTGAAATATAATTTGTAAATTGCAAACTAAAATATAACTGTTCACTAAATAAAAAAAATTTTTTTTAAATTACATTTACCAACCACATAAGAGTAATCTTTCTGTGCATTACTGTCTAGATTCCCTCAGCAGAATATTCTGGATAAGTACCCAAACTTCTTAGGAATGATGGTTTGCAGGTTTGTCTCAAGCCATTGTTAGTGATGCAAAGAGTACTGGGAATATAAGTTAAAATGCTAGATGAACTGACTTGAAATTGGCTTACAGTGAAATTGCACTGAAGGTGATATTTACACTTGTCTCTAAGTGCATATGTTAAGGATCAATAATGCATATGCATGATGGTGCAAGCATTTCTGTAGGTCTGGTCACATGGCCTGGCTACTCCTCTAATGTCCCTTGAGCAGAAATGGCCTGACAAAGATCACCCTTTCCTGGTCAATATGTAGGTATATAAATGACATTAAAAAGGGTAAGTAAACAAGGTTGGTTGGAAAGTCTTGTGTGGCCAGCAAATCGGTACTGGCACAAGAGCACCAGTCCCTATCAAAGTTTAAAAAAAAAAAAAAAGCTTGTCAAATGGGTGACCACTTAGGTGCTTAATATTCCAGACAATTCTTAATTTAACTTCGTATTTTTATTTACTACAATTATCTGAACGATTTTTAAGTTTCATTTGTCTTCCTAAACTTTTTACAGGAAGAAGACCGCAAACGAACAGTAGGAATTTTTTCGGGTCATGTTTCCGACAATATTTCCTTAGAACCAGCCGATCAGACTTTTCTTTATAAAGTGAGTATTCTATTTCTTCCCTTCAAGTGTCCATAGGAATTCCTGTGACGTGGATTATTTTCAGTGACAAGTAATGGTGCAAAATCTACAGGCCCAGATAACTGCAGTTAATTGGAGAAGGAAAAAAAAAAATTGTATTTCAGGGGCAGTAATTGCACGAGTTTTCTCCCTTGGAAAATTCAATCAGGTAATAGAAAGCCAGATTGATGCTTTAAATTAAATTTTTTCATCACCTACCCTCTCTATCCATCTCGCTTTCTTAAGGCAAGAACCAAGGATGACTCATTTTATTACCTAAATCCTATTGTTTCTTTACAAAAATATACAATAACGTCAGGTCTTCAAATTAAAATACAATAATTTGTTTACTATGTTACTTAGAGCTAATTTTATTTACATTCCCTAAGCAATTCCATTGGGACTGAAAACATGTTCTGGTTCCTTTTTGTTTAATGGTGTATTCAACTTTATGGTTTATTCAATACCAGAGGCATCCTTCCAAAAAAAAAAAAAGGTACTCTTTTAAACCATAATGAGTGGATAAATGACTTGTACTTCTAAGGTTATAAGTCAGAAAGTGAACACTGGTGTTCCAAGTCAGTTATTACAATTCTGCAGTCCAGCATTTTAAACATTAAGTCACAAGGTCTCTGCACAGTCTGATCTGATACAATTTCAGTCTTGCTTAAATCTGGGTGTTAGAATTTTTTATACATAAATAGCATGTACATTAGCTTTTACTTATTTATTTATATTTAAATTGTTTTTTTTCTTTTTTTATATAGCAAGGATGGAATGCAACAGTTGCTTATCTCATCCAACGTAAAGACATTGAACACCATTTCAGCTGAATGCTCCTTCAGATTGAACGCAACTCCTTGAATTTTTATATTGTCTGTTTTTGAAGTTTTGGAATAATAAAAACTACTTCTAGCCTGAACTTTGACACTTTTTTTTAACTGTACTCTGCAACCAATGTTCAGTAGGTATTGATTTATACTGACAAGGATTTTCCAGGCTGGTTATCTTTCCCTCCAGGGAAGAAATAGTTTACATTGAGCTTGGATTGAGTTTATTTGTAGGTGAACCTGTGAAGGGAAGAAACTAAGACAGTTATAACACTAGACAGTAAATATAGGTGAGAATTCCACTCCGACAACATTTCATAATTTTGTTTTAAGATTTAACTTTGTACTAGGAAAAACTATTATGTAACAAGTATATTAAACTTAAAACTTGTCTGGAAAACTTTCCTAGTTAACTTAAAATCTGTTATAATGAATAAAAGATATTAGACATAGGATTACTTTTAATACATTTGAGATTTAACAATTTAATTTGTACTTGTTTTAAAGTATCACACGTGTGTATTAGTAGTAAAGTTAGTGACTCTAGTCAAGGGCAACCAGAAGGCTCCCTTTTCAATAGTTACTACACTGAGGAGTAGGAAGGCTGCTACTCCTTTCCTGGCACTGATCCCCTTTACCCTTGATATGTACCTTATATTGCTGAGTGTTAAGGAGGTATCAACCTGGGATTGAACACAGGTCTCCTGGACCATTAGCAAACACTCTACCAATGTATAAAATGGACTGCTTTGAAGCAAGTTAAACTCTGCAAGAGTAAATGATATATCAATTAATCATTGAGAACAAAAAGAAAATCCTGACTAATGTCCTCTTCTCATCTATGAGGCTAGCATCTATTTGATTAAGTAGCAGTAACTATATGGTCCTGACCTGTGTGGGGGGGGTCTTTTACTCAAGTGAAGGGTATGCATTGGACCAAAATTTGGTTTCCTCCACTTTACTACTTGCCATGTTATATTTTTACTTAGTCCAACTAATACATTTTTTCTCCTTTCTCCTATTTCCAATTTGGGCCTTCATTCAAATCTACAAATGGTACATTTCCTTAACTTTATTCTAAAGTTGCCCACCTCTCCCTTTATTTAGGATTGGTTGTTTCCTAATTAACAGATACTAGAAAGTTCACCAATGGTCCAGGATTCACTCCTAGGTCAAGTTATACCAAAAATTGAAAGGAAGCATCAAGTACCTCTTGTTTTAACACTCAGCATTATAAGGTGTGGAACAATACACCTTGATGTAATAGTTACTGAAAAGGGGGACCCTTTTAGGTTCCCTCCTCCCTCAACAATGGTTGGCAATCTTACTTTTACACATATGTATTCAGACACATGTTTGAGAAGGACTAAAAGTAAAGATGTGATAAGATAAGGTTACTTTTTTAAGTTAGAGCTTCAAGGTCAATGGTTGTTACCTTTCCAAATGGCTGTTTTATATAGAATAGAAATTAACTGAAATTAAGTTGTTCCAAGCAGCAGATGTGCCAATACTACTCTACATGGACACTGCAAGAATGCTATAACCTATATTGAAAAAAATCCTGGAAGAAGCAACAACAGCACCTGTATGAGCCACTTCCTTCTTCTCTAAAACAATCCAAATAAAACACAGGGTCTCTAATAGATTGCCAACTTTACACCTGTTGGTTGGTCATAAGGCTCCTTTTTTCAATAGCTACTACACTAAAGTGTAGGGGGAGGGTGCTAATCCTTTCCCTGGGTTGCTCCACTTTACCCTTGATACATGGCTTATTGCTGAGTGTTAAGGAGATATCATTTTTTTTTTTTTTTTTTTTTTTTTTTTATAGTCTTTGGTATGAACACAACCTGGGATTGAATCTAGGTCTCCTAGCCCAATTGGCAAACACTCTGACTCATTGGCATAATGGGTCTGTACAGACAAAGGATATAGTCTGGATGAATTTCAAGAGTTGGAGAAATCTGTGCTCACAGTACAACTTGATAAGGGGAACTGAGTACTTTTTGATTAGTCTGTTTTTCCTGAAAAGAGGATAACATTGTCATACAACACTTATATTGCTTCTGACATATTCCAGGATCATTTTAAAATATCTACCTAAAATAACTTTTCCACATATCTAACAAATAAAAACAAGATTAGAAAAAAAAAGATTCACTGATAACTTTAATTTATCAAAGTGTAATTTTTACTGTTAAAAGGCAATTTTATAAAATGATAGCTGTTGGGGGGAGGGTCTAAAAAGACTAAGTATAAAAAAAATCTTCAAATTATAACTCTCTCCATTAGGTTCTTATCCAAAATATAGTTTAAGTTACCCCTCTCCATCCACTAGTAGCACACCTTGCTGTATTTTCTTTTTATCTGAGTAGCAGGATGTGTATCCAAATGTGTTAGACTGGTTGAAATTCAGCCATCGTACTTTAAAAAAAAAAAAAAAAAATACTGAAGTACAAAATAGACAATTACAACATTTATTTCAGCATGAATAACAAGACTTATCATTGAACAAATTTAGGGTAAGGATAATTTTTTACAATTTTTCATATAAAATGATCAAAGAACTTTGTACAGCTTCCAAATAATAATAGAAAAAAGTAACTTTAATCTAGCAGAGCCAAAACAATAGTTAACACAAAGTTTGGAGATGACTTAGTTTCTTTTAATATAGGGGAGACAACTGTAAGGAATTCTTTCTTTAATGGCTTTCTTGAACTAATTCTCCATCTTGAAAGTCCGGCAAAGGAACCAATTCAAATGTAGAAAGAAAAAAAAATATTCATTGAGGGGTTTTCTTTTTTTACAGAGTAAAACAACTTCTGAAGAACAATTAAAGTCAATTTCTTGGGAATTTCTAAACAATAGACCACTTTTTCATTAGCAGTTTGAGAGAGGGAGGAAAAATTTTTTTTTCTTGCCAAGGCACCTGATATTAGTATTCCAGTCAACTTTTGGCAGGGATGTAGTATTCTAACTAAATTTAACTTTCCCCACCAAACTGCTTTAAAGGGAAATTGAGACATCAATTCCTAAATTCCCTCCCTTTCCTTTGGAGGGAGGGTAATATTACAATGTACTATTTTCCTGATTATTTAGGGGTACATCATCAGAAGAGGCCAACACTTTAAATTTAGAAAAAAAAAATTAAATTATGGCATTGAAATAGATGAATCTACCTGATAGCCAATCAGAATTTCTTTAAAATCATAGGAAGTTTCACTAAGTCCCAAGGAATGGGGTTTTTGGTCATTATGATGAACAAGTGAATTTGGTTAAGTGAAAGTCATATTTCTCAAGATGTACCCCCTCACCCAATAACAAATTTGGAGTGTGCTCAAATACAAAATCAGATTCATGTCAAAGGATCCAAAATTGTTCCAATTCCAAGAAACACTCATTACATAAACAATAATTGTCTTCTAAAATAAAAAATCATTTTATACAGTGTTACAAAAGAAATGTTTTAAAAAATGCTTCAGAAATTTTTTTTTTCATGCTTAACAAAAACTCCATAAAAATAATTTCTACTGTAACACTTTTTTTTTTAAATAGAAAACCAGAATTCTAGGATATAGGGAAAAAGGAAAGTGTTTGAAAAGAAAAGCGAGTCATCTCCTGTTGACCGGCTCCATCGCTTCTACATCATACTAGTAACAGAGTGATGGGATGGAGTGGAAACGCTCCACAACCACCTAATTCCTCGCTAGGAGAGCACGTAGCTGGCCCTAGCATTCTGTCTCTGTTGAATCACGGAGAACACCAGAACGGCCACATACATGCCGGCAGCAATGAAACAATTTAGTGCCGCTTGTTGGTACTTTGTGTTGACAAAATCCTCAGAATATCCTGTTTCAGACCAATTTTCCAGAGGTAGATCTTCAAAGAAGGCAGGACTCCGAATATGAAGGAAAACTCCCATTAGGGACTGAAAAAGAGAGGATAAAAGAAATTGTTTTTAAATGTCTCATCATGAAAGATTTTCAAAAAGTTGCATAATAAAATTTTTTAGAATAAAAGATTTGAGGGAGACACATTAGATGTAAATAATTAGAAGTGTTAACCAATACAATAAGAATATCAACACCGAAATGGTTTGGAGGTTAGGAAATTGAATACATTGTTCATTTATATTTACATTTTTAGTGTATTTTAAGTTTTTTTGGCACATGGTTATATGATATCAAGTATTCTAATCCAATACTAATAATTTTCAAACATTTGACCCATAGATGAGATACTAACAGGTGTTACTACTCCACAGGTCATTAGTGAACCAGAGAGTAATGGTAATGAAGGTGTACTAAACATTCCTCAGAGTTCCAAAACTGGAGCTTCACCATCAGATTGGGTTTTATGGCATATCAACCTTTGTAGGTTATTTAATGCCAAATCAATTTTTATACAAATAATCAGTTCTATTTCAAACAATTTAGTTTAGCATAAGTACACAGTTTAATTGTCAAAAACATTTCTATTTCAAGCTATTCAGTTTGGTGAAACTGCTCTAATTCAGCCAATTATGTTTAGTATAAATATAGATTTTGTTTACACAGTTAAATGTCAAAACAGTTCTATATTAAACAATTCAGTTTAGCATAAGTACAATTTCAATGTCAAAAACAGTTCTATTTCAAACAATTCAGTTTAGCATAAGTATGTAGTTCAGTTCTATTTAACCCATAGATAGGGCCCTATCAGGTGCTACCATTCCGGGCCAGCGTGAACCCGAGAGCAATGGCAATGAAGGGGTGCTCCGCATTCTACAAAGCCTCACTATCAGATTGTGTAGTGTCATATCCAGGAACTTGTTGGGTGGTGGGGGTCTTACCCCTCTGCAGAGGTGCAGTCAATGTATTCAACAGCCCCACCCACAATTTCAAAACAGTTTTATTTCAGATAATTCAGTTTAGTATAAGTATGCAGTTTAAATGTCAAAACAGTTCTATTTTAAACAATTCAGTTCAACATAAATACACGGTTTAAATGCAAAAAAAAAAAAAAAAAAAAAAAAAAAAAAAACAGTAAACACTCAGAACCATAGTTAAGTTCTATTTAACCCATAGATAGGACCCTTACCAGGTGCTACCACTCTAGGCCAGAGTGGACCTGGGAATGATGGCAATGAAGGCTACTCCGCATTCCCCAGCTCCGGCATTACTGGAACCTCATCATCAGATTGTTTAGTATCATATCCAGGATACTCATTGGGGTGGGGTCTTACTCCCTCTACAGAGAAGCAGTCAGTGTATTCTATAGCCCCAGCCAACGGGGCAACCTTCTGCAGGAGATACAGTCAGCATATTCTAACCCTCACCAATCACCAGTGAGTCTACTTTTAGGCTGAGAGTCTTACCCCCTCTGTAAGGGGGTACAGTCAGCATATTCTAAGCCCCATGGACAAGGTGAATAGTTTGTAGACATTCTTAATCAAATCTCAACAAAAAATTTTGCTATTATCATAAACTGAGCTATATTTATGGAATAGTTGCATTGACCCTTTCCCAAAGGAATTTGTGCATCAAAAATTTGTATCACTTCTAACTGGAAATTCGGAAATAAACTGGGGTCTTAAATTTGCTCATTCAATAAATAAGGTGAAGTTTTTTTCTTTAAAAAGCAAAATAAATTTTTTCACAATTTTTTTTATAGATGTAAACTCTATTGTTTTGAATTGATTTCAATTAAAAAATTTTGTTTTGGAGCAATTCAAAATGGCAGTAAATCAAGTAGAGTGCTCCAGGCTTGAACAGAGGTCTGTCATTAAATTTTGGGTGGTAGAGAAGTGCAAACCATGCAAAATTTAGAGAATTTGGGATGTGTACAGATTAGCAGGTTTTAGTTAAAATAAATAAATAAATAAATAAAAAAGTGTTTCCAAACATGGTTTTGCCACCATAAACCTGAGAAAAAAAAAAAGTGATGCTAAAAGTTTTTTGAGACATGAAAAGAGCCATCAAAATTGATTTCCCTGGAAAAAGGTGCAATTGTAAATAATGCTTCCTATTACCAACTCCTTAGGCAATATTTCACCTTATTTATTGAAAGGACTCATCACTATTGATTTCATTGAAAAAGGTGCACCCGTAAACAATGTTTTCTATTGCCAACTCCTTAGGCAATAAAATGTAAAATAAACAGAAGGTTCAATAAGCTAATTGAAAAATTGAAGATTCAGTTTTGTGAAACAAGTAGCTCACTTTTCTAGGTGAATATATTCACCTTATATGTTTGTATAATAAATGACTCCTTATTCTTAGATACAAAGAGGTGTCTTTATTATATACTTCATGTAATGAATGACATCAACTTTCACCTGAACAAGCCAACAAAAATATTCCTTTAACATACAATGACATAAAGAGAAAATACTCAAACATTTATTTCTACTTCCAAAACAACAGTAATACAATCAAAATTAATGCAATCCCATAAATAAAAAATGTCCTTTAAAACTTGATTTAATTTACTTTTAGTTAATAAAATTTTTTGTAACTTTGTTTACAATTTATGATATTAGTACCTATTACATATCCAAAGTGTTCTGGATAGTAAACAATGTGAAGTAAAAACTTTATCATTTCTTAAAGGATGCAAAGCCTTTGTTTAGATATGTGACGGATCTAAGTTAGGCTTAGAAAAAAGATTAATGTTTGGTTTGTTTTGTTTTTTTTTTAGAAAAAAAAATATCATAACCTTTGTCAAGTTATATAGCAGGCTACTCAGAAACTTATTTCTTTTAGATAGGAATACTTGGAACAATATGTGAGCAAATGATTTGTATTAGAAATAGTTACTTAGTTACAATTTACTAAGGATTATTATTAGTTATTGGAAACCATATATTTACTTAAAATACTGGAATACTTCTTTCAGGTTAGTAGTCATTGTTTTGGCAACAGAATTTTATATAAAACCCAGACAAATAAACACAGAAGCAGAGAAAGAAAGAGAGGAACAGACACACACACATACATACACAGAGAGATGAAAATATAGATAAATATATTTGGGCAGCAAACCTTATATGCATATTTCATTAAAGATTACTGACAAGGAGTATCTCAATTTTTTTTCTTTCTTTTGACTTAGTTTTTCAAGTGATATTTTCCGGAACAATGTTAATGTAGGTATCTAAAATTTAAATGATTGTTCATTCCAAGCATTTTCAAATATTCTGTTAGACATTTACAAGGAGATGAACGTTATAAGAAATAAAAGCCATTATTTTTTGATTTGAAACGTATCTATAAGTGTAAGAAATGTGTACGCTGATATTAATTATGAAGAATTATTAAACACAACTAGAACATTATGGCCACATTTATAAGATGTTTACAGGAGGGTTTTTTTTTAGCTTTTATAATTAATATTTCTAGTATTCTTTTAGTTGATTTTTACAACAACTGGAACTGCATATTATCCATATATTGTCATCAAATAATGTTCTCGCACATTAGCATAAGTCTTGAAACAATAAACAACACATAAAAAATACTTGAAAATGGCTAATACTAAAGAGAGTCAAACATTTTGTAATATTTTGGTCCATACTAGTTTGCAGCACATATATCACATGACAAAAGCAGTTTAAGCAGTAGAAGGTAACCATTTTGGTTATTAGTATCATGGTAGTTGGTGTGCTAACATGTGCATCAATTCACTCCATGTGTGATTTGAAACCAACACAAATGAATGTGCAACATAGTCTAATTAGGAAACTTATGCTTCATATGAATTTGAACAAGGCCAAGAATTAGGTTTAAGAAATTTCACTCAGGTTGCAAAACCATTGACAATCAGGCAAAGTCAAGTGGGCTAAAAACTGTGGATTCTGGGGTCATGCTCCAATTCATACAACTAGTGGCACTCAAAGAATATCAAACAAACTCAACATCTCACTGTCTAGTGTAGTTCATCACCTTCTCGATCTTGGCAAAAGCATATGGAGCTGCCAATTTGTGCCTCATATTACCAAAATAGTGCAAAACTTTTGACTCGCCCAAATAAATTAACTGAAAGCTCTTGGAATGAACAGTCTTTTGGATAATACTTACATACATTTTGTTCCAAAAATATTTCCCTTGTACATATATAAAAAAAAAATCATTACAAAAAAAACTTATGAGATACTTTTTATCAGTCACTTTTAATAAAACAAAAGCAAAAAAACCTGACCTTACCTGATTTGTCAATTTTTAAGCAGAGTACAGCTGGTTTGAATTCAGCATTTTCCTTTTATACTAGTAACCTTACCAAAGCAAAAGAACCCAATCTGTCCAACTATTTACCGAGAGGGAGAACAGATGGATTCGTCCCCAACTGTGTATGTGTCTCTCATCATTCAGCCAACCCTAGAGAATAAAACAATCTCCATTCCTATTTGAAACTGAATGATAATTTTATGGGGGACTCCATTTGCACTGAAAATTATTTTTTTTAATCATCCAAGTTCTCAATATATTAAGACAACTATAAAATACTAATTAAAATCCTTCACTCCTTCTTCCTAAATAGAAGCATCAATATCATCAGGGATTTATTTGTGAAGGAGGTCAGATGGCAAATGTTCAAATGAAATAAGAGATGCGGCTTTTGTCTTTTTAATTTGGATTCCCCCCCCCACACACACACACACACATACATATATGAAACAAAGTTGATGTAAGGCTTAGTTTGGTGGCATATCAATCATTGTTGGTTATTTAATGCCAAATTCTCTTTATGCATGTATATTAAATACAGCCATGGCCAAAATTATGGAGCACCTATAAAAAAATAGTTTAACCCTACGTATTTAAAGGTTAAGAATCGTACAGTGAACAATTGAGAGCAAATGTAAAATATTTAAAAGTAGATTGTTGTATTTTTTTTGCTTAAAGCCTCTCTCAAGAGCTTTAGCTGAGTTTCGTACTAAATTTATTCCAATCTTCAAAATGATTTATTGTCATACTAAAGGTTGTTTTGTAATTTTCAGGTAATATTCAATTCCTACCAGTGCGATAATAGTATATTTAATTGAAAATGCCTCCAAAGAAGCAGCTTTCAGAGATTAAAAGGGCACAAATTGTTGCTTTATCTGATGAAGGATATTCTCAGGTAGAAATTGCCAGGAAGATGGAATGTTCAAGGAAGGGGGTTCAAACAACGATTAAAAAGGTACAAGGAAACAAAGTCTTTCAAAAACAGAAAAGGACAAGGCCATAAAAAGTCTACAACCACCAGGGAAGACAAATCTTTGAAAAGAGCATCCCTTGCAGATAGGAGGAAAAGTTCTTCAGAGCTTGCTGCTGAACTTAGGGAGGGTGCAAATAAAAACATATCAGCTCGAACAGTGAGAAGAAGGTTATTAGAAGTGGGATTAAAAGGATGCAAAGCCAGGAAGAAGCCATACTTGTCTCAGACCAATAAGAAAAAAACAACTGAAATTTGCAAAAAACCATGAAAATTGGACGCCTGATGATTGGGGCAAAATTGTTTGGTCTGACGAAAGTAACTTTAAGGTAAGTTAACAGCTTCTATTTCCTAAACTTTGGATGTAATAATTGAAATTTTTTATGTGAATACACATCCATAACATTTATTCAAAAATTGTAACAAATTCTTTTATTTTTCATCAGATTTTTGGCACCCCTGGAGCGGTTTTATGTTCGCTGTAAGGAAGAAGAGGCATTTCATCCCGATTGTGTGGTTCCAACTGTAAAATTTGGAGGAGGAAACATAATGGTTTGGGGCTGCATGGCTTCTTCAGGCACAGGAATGTTGTATACATGTGAGGGCAGAATGAACTCCACAATTTGTAACATGCTGGACCAGGTTTACTGAACCTCTTTGACTAAAATATTTAATAACATTCAAGTGATGTAATCTTCCAACAAGACAATGCTCCATGCCATACGTCAAAAGTTTCAATAGGTTGGTTTGAGAAAAAAGGGATTACAGTGATGAAGTGCCCCCCCTCAATCCCCAGACCTAAATCCCATTGTAACTTTGTGGTCCCATTTAGGGAAAAGAGTGTGAATGCACAAATGTTCATCGAAAAAAGAATTAGAGGCCAAACTTCATGAAGAGTGACAGAAAATAGATCCTACCACCTGCAACAACTTAGTCAATAATATGCAAATACGAACAAAAGCTATTATTAAGGCAAAAGGAGGACATACCAAATATTGATTGTTCATATTAATGTTTACTCCACTATTCTTAACCTTTAAATATATAAGTTTGAATCATAATTTCAATTTTTCATTGGTGCTCCGTAATTTTGCCCAAGGCTGTATATATGATTTGGTTTGGTTGGGTTGGGTTTTATGGCATATCAACCATTGTAGGTTATTTAATGCCAAATTCTCTTTATACATATATATTAAATATGTTTTGTTCTGGTCAGGTTTTATGACATATCAACCATTATAGGTTATTTAATGCCAAATTCTCTTCATACATATATATCAAATATGAGCCCAAGCACCTTTTTTTTCTTTTTTTTTTTTTTCTTTTTTTTGCACACAATTAAATGGTTTCAAGTATTTCTAGGTAACAGTAACAATTTAACATCAGTCATTTGTTTGCACACAATTAAAGAGATATACATGATATGCAAGAGATTATTTTGTCGGCAATTTCATTTTGAAATTAGTTAGAACAAATTTGTTTGTACACTATTATTGTTATTGTTTCTATACAGTTAAATGGTTTTGATTATTACTAGCTAACACTTATTAATTCTATTCAAGATGAATCATTTGTTTGCAGACAGTGAAATGGTTACAAGTATTGCTATTTAACACTAACAATTCAATCAAACATCAATCTTTTGTTTACACAGTTAAATGATCAAATGGTTCTCTTTCAAACAATTCAATTTAGCATAAGTCATTTGTTTGCACACAGTTTAAATATCACACCGTTCTATTTCTAACAATTCAATTTAGCACAAGTCATTTGTTTGCACTCAGTTTAAATGTCAAACAATTCTATTTAACCCATAGATAGGAGACCCAATCAGGTGCTACAACTTCGAGTCAGAGTGAACCTAGGAGCAACGGCAATGAAGGGGTACTCCACATTCCCCAAAGCTCCAGCATTACTGGAGCCTCACCATCCAATTGCTAAGTGTCCTATCCAGGATACTAGTTAGGGAGAGGTCTTACCCCCTCTGGAAAGATGCAGTCGGTGTATTCTTCAGCCCCAACCAACTGAGCTGAAAGTTGAAGTAAGTATTGTGTAAAAGATTTTTCAACTAAATATTCCTATTTGATCATAATGTAAATGCTGAAATCAATACGAGGTAAAATCAAATACACAGACTAAATACAACACAAACACTCCCTTCCCAAGATACAGTATTGGGCATGGAGAAAAAAAATGAACCATCTTTTAATATTGTCACAAATTTTAATGAAACTTTAATGGCTTAGACACACATAGGAAGTGATTATTTTTCTTTATCATTATCTAAGTTCCTCTAGTTGTAGCAAAAAGTCTTAATTTTTTAAAAAGAAAATTATCAGAAATACCAAAAAAATGGGAATTTTTAAGATTTTCTTTTTCTTGATTTGATATCCTAACTTGTGATTAGTGTTTTGCTGATGCTTACAAAGCCATTGTCCAAGTTTGAATAAGATCAAACTAATAATAAAAAAAATGGTTCAATTTTGTTTTTACTGTGTGCATGTTTTTTCTCCAATACTTGTGAAATATCTTTAACATCTTTACTAAATGAGCCTCAATACTTTCCTCTTAAGAGCAGTCTAATATAAAATCCACTTGAAATCCTTATAAATCTAATATGGAATTCTAATGATCTTTTATTTCCTAATAAAGATGATTTTAGTCAAGGCAAGTTTTCTTCCTCAATCTGATTGTGTCTTCCTCTGCAAACACATCATCTTTATTAAATGAGATAGTAAACCAACTGGTTTTGCAATTTCCCTTTATAATAATAACCTCATTTCAAGCTTTTCCTCTTTACCCTGCCGCCTGTATTTCCATTTCTCTCTTTCAATGACAAAAGACAATAAATGACTTTGTCCTCTAAACACATGCCAATGAAATTCTATTCACATAGAAAATCTATTGACTTTAATGTTTCATGGCTTTTGGATTCTATTATTGGGCTGTTTATAACTCAAAATTTGGGTTTAAAAATAGATATTTTATGTGACATCAGCAAAAATATCTTATCAATCACTCCAGCAATCCTTTCATCAATATCATATTCACCAACACAGAATTGATTTTGATTACATGTCAACCTGACTAGGATTATTTTATGACTAGAGGTTAGGGAATCGCATTCATGTTTATATTTTTTGTGTAGCTGTTTAAGAGTTTTTAGGTCTTTGTGCATAATCCTATAGAATACAAATAATTTTTAAATTAATCTATTTGACCCATAGATAGGACCCTAACAGGTACTACCACTCCAAGTCAGAGTGGACCTGGCAGTAATGACAATGAAGAGTGACTCCATACTACCCAGACCTCCAGAACTGGAGCCTCACCATCAGATACAGTTTAGCATCATAATCAGGATACCTTATTCTGGAGAGGAGAGGTGTCTTACCTCTCCGCAGGGGATACAGTCAGGGTATTCTAAGCTTTGCTGACTGAGCAATAGACATTTTGGATTCATTTAAAATATATTTTGGATAAAATCATCCAATTTCTCACATGGTAAATATGATCTACTTAAAAATTAATTATATCATGCCTCAAACTTTTTACATCGTAATTTTTTTAACCCTTACAAGCAACAAACTGTTGCCTCTACACATATAGCCTCAGCTTCTGGCTGAAAAATAGTAGAAAATACAAAATGTCGTCAGGCTGTTAAATAACAAATTACATTATTTTATAGGCAATAAAATGTAGAAACAAGGATTCCTGGCAGTAAGAGTTTTAAGGATTGAAAATCCAATATTTTAGTAATATTCATAATGAATGAAATAGAACAAATATGTTGGGATAATGGATATGATGAAAGGCAATGGATTAAGAAATTACAAATGAATATTTTAAACATCTATTGCACCAAGTGGGAGAGAAAGTAAAAATTAAAGAGATATATTTAAAAACACACACACACACAATCAGTATATTTGGTTATTCTTTTTTCTTTCTTTGATAAAACCAGATATTTTAGTGAAATTTTCTTTAAATCATATACGCATAATCCTTTCTCATTTTTGCAATCGTTGATAAATACAAACACATTTGTGATATTTTCATAATTGCAAAAAATAAAATAAAATTTAAAGGAGCATGTTTTTTTCTTCACCAGAATTTATATAAGTAAATAATGGATAGAAATCTAACAGTATGGATAAAAATTGAAAAACAAATTAATCAAAGATGAAGAATATATTGTGAAGAAAAATCAGGATTAAACATTTCGATTTTAATGAACCTTCATCAGGACTTTAGAATGCCGATGCCAAGTATTGATTGAACGATGGATCAATAATAAAATGCACCTTTTTTCTTTTCTTCAATCGTTATTCAACACTTCGTATCAGCATTCTAAAGTCCTGACGAAGGTTTATTAAAACTGAAACGTTTAACGTCAACTTTCATTCACAATAAATTATTCACTTTTGATTACTTTGTCTTTCAATTTCTCTCTCTCTCTTATATATATATATATATATATATATATATATATATATATATATATATATATACACTCCATCAGTAACTGATCTTAGATTTTATCAACAAATTTTATGATGATTTTTTTAATGGACGCTTACGGCTCTAAAGTGGGAGTCAGATTTACAATATACGTATAATTTAAAACTGGACCCTGACTTTAAATCAAAAGATTACTTTATTTTGCAAACATGTTTACTAACCTTGAAAATAATGAGGAATCCATAAACAAAAGTCAATTTTATTTTATTTATTTGACCAGGCACCTAATAACTTTTGTAGATGTTAAGTTTACATAACGATATTGTTATTCCGATAGAAGTGAGACACGGTGACACCTGTGTCTTGTATTTTGAGGAAAAAAACAAAGCAACTCCATGAATAACTTTTAATGAAATTAACCTATTTTCCCAGAGGAGAACTACAAGATGAATTACAACAAATAAGAGACTCAAAACTGAATTAGCCGTCATTCTCGAAAAAGCACATACTCGGTTGTAGTGAATGTAGCTGTGACACAAGGTCCAGTTTAATGTGGGGCGTCACCCATCTCCATAAGGGTAATGTCAAAAAACTCAGAATTGTTGGTATTCCTTTTACGAGGCACTCAAAACATCAGACTTTGACTTAAACCCGATATTATTTTTATGTTACTAGGCAAGATAACTCGATCCCTGGCCATTAGAGAGAGGAATTTTTCGAGGGTTTCAAGCTAAACTATTAGAAAATTTAATGTTTAAAATGAATATACAGATGACTCTCGTTCATGTTTCCCATCTAATTCTAATCAAAGAAATCTAACAATACGAAAGTGGGTAAAAAAAGTTCCTATCATGACGTCTTATCTACTGTTGCTGACTTTTTTGCTCAATGGGATCCAAGCACTGCAAAAACGATCGAAAAAGTGTGTGGACCGAAAGGGTGACTATGTTGAAAAATACATCTCATTTGATTAGACTATGAACGTTTCAGCCAACCCACCAACAGCAAAATAAGCGTATATATAAGTCTTGTATATAAGTTTTGTAATAATTAAAATTCAACCCAAACACAAGTTTTAATTTTTTTTTTTTAATGTTCTAATCATGTAATTTAAATCTAAATCATTTATTTATGAGAATGGCCTGAATATTATCTTTTGATTGAATGTTGATTACTTCTCTATTGTAGAAAAGTACTTTCATATGATTTAGTAAATTAAGTAAATGAAAATTAACAATAGCCTAAAGGACGAACTTTATATGAATAAAATTCTCATTTGGGTTCAAAGTTCACTGATCAAAAACCAACTGAATCACTTGAAGAAAAGAAGAGCGAGAGAGGAAACATTATGAAGTCTAAATAATTATTTAAATTCAACATTTATATATATATATATATATATATATATATATATATAAATCTGCAGTCTTTGCATAAAAAATTCAAATTATGTCTTTTTTTAATGCTACACAAGAAGAAATTAAATAGAATTAGATATATTTGTAGAAAGAAAAGTGTTTTTTTGGGGGGGTGGAGGGTAATTACAAAAACAAACGACGATTGAAATTTGTACTTAAAAAAAAAAAGTTTTGTTTCAGCTAATGCTGAAGAATTTTCAAAATTTTTTTACATTTTAAATTAAAAGAAAAAAAATTTAACTATTTACAAATTTCTTAAGACTCTGTTTATTTTTTTTCTTTTTACTGTCAGTATAATAGTAATTTTTAAAATAAATTTAACGAATTTTTTTTGCTCAAATTAATTCAATAATCAAAATCAAGTCTAAAATTTTAAAATGACAGCGAATCGTCTTCATAAACTCGTTTTGGCTTTAATCAATTCTTTTTAAAATCCTGTTTTTTTTTTTGTTGTTGTTGTTGTTTTTTTCGTCACTCCATTATTTCAAGATTTTAAATTGACTATATTTAAAATAGAGAACTTAATAAAATAGACCATAAATAAATGTATCATGAAAAGTTTTTTTAAAAATTAAACATTTTGTGTGGGCGAGAATAATGAAAATGGAAAGGATTATTAGTAGAAACAACAACAACAACAGCAATTGATTTTTTGGTTGTAACTTACCAACATAATGATGCCCCACACGCTAATGACAATGCCACATATCGAAAGTTTGGGTCCACAAATCGGACAGGAAAGCATCTTAAAGTGCTGGAAACGAAGGAAAAAAAAGATTATCCGAAGCAGCACTCGGTTTAGTGTCACTTAATGTGGCACGGAGAAATCATATGATAGACCGGAAGTGTAGTAGTCGAACCCGGAACTGCATATTTTCGCTCACCTAAGTCAAAGCGAGAAGCTAGTTATTTGTTATTTTCGGATGCATAACATTACAATTTCAATAATCGAAAATACATTTACTGTGTAAATAAATAAAGTTAATATCAAAATTTAAAAACATACTACAAATTTTTTTAACAGAAAAATTTGGTTATAATATATATTTTGGTTTGTACTAAGCCGCAGTTAAGTAGTGGTAATATTTTGGGGAAAAATAAATGGATAGATAGATAGATAGATAGATAGAATCACCCATAATTACGTAAACCCTTAACAATACTTTTTACCCATTTATTTATTTATTTATTACCAAACTAACGCTACAGCATTAAAATTTAGTCACCAAAAATCGAGAATATGTGCACACCTTATATACCATTGTAACTGAAAAGTGAGTTTGATACCCATACTTGCGGTCTTGTACCAAATCTAAGCTATGCTTATTTTTATAAATGACACCTCACGTGATGTAATGTTTAGTAAGCTAGATTAGCAGACTATTGTCAGTGAGTTCGATTCCCACTGATCGTCCAATCTTCTGACTATATCATACACGAGAGTTAGTTGTTCTCGGTGGGCTGTCGGTTATGTCTGAAAATTGGAAGATGTCGGACAAACCAAACACGTGTTGATATCTTAACACTGACCTTGTGCTACATCTAAGCTAAGTTTGGTAAATAACTATATATGTATACAATTTGAGCACAACGTGGAGTAATGGTCAACAAACTAGATAAGCAGACCTTTGTAAGTGAGTTTGATTCTCACTAGGCGCTCGATAATTCTGATAGCTTAACAACTTTATTCAACTTTTCCCTAGGGATCGTAACAACTCCATGACAAGGAGGATAACCCCTGATCCTTTATTATCATCACTAATTACTTACTGATGAAACACCTTCCCTTGTTCAGCTTTTATTCTTATCATTTTCATTTTTTCTCCAATACAAAGTCTTTAAGATATTTGTTTTATTTAGTTAACCGTCCTTTTCTTGATCTTGATCCTGGGTCCTTATCTTTAACTGGATCCTGCTCTCATTCCTGGAAACCACACTCTTTTCCTCTGACAAGCTGCAAATGTTTTCTATTTCTTTGTCGGAATTCACCCGAGTCTAACTTTACAGAGTACCTTCCACTACGTTTATTTACTGTTATGATTGTACCAGTATTTTCCCAAGTTTTCGCTTCATCGGTTTTTTCTCGGATTCTATCACCAACCTTTAGTGGTTTTAGATCCTTTCCTCCATATCTTTTGTCATAATTTCTCTTGTTCGGGGTTTATATGATCCATCTTTCTCTTTTATTTTCCTAAGATTTGGCCATTTTGATTTTAGTTTGTTTGGGTGACTGGGTAAGATTGTTTTCATTTTCCTGTCCATCAAGAGTTCTGCTGACATCTCCGTTTTTTCCTTGCTGGAACAATGGGTGAGCACCAATCCGTTGGTTTGGTGACTTTTTCGATTATGTCATCTTCCTCTAAGCGTTGAAGCTCCTTTTTTATCTTGAGTAAAATTGGGAAGGATCTACGCCTGGCAGTTGGTGTTGTGGGGTTGTTTGCTGAATAATGTTACTCCCACAATTTATGGTGGCTCATTATTAAAAAGCAAACGATGTAAATGACGATGACAAAAGAACATTCAAAACAAAGCAATACAAACAAAAATAAATTTATATAACAAGTACAGGAAAAGGAAACATTACAAAACATTACGAATACTCTGATAGAGCTTGTTAAATATTCCTCTGTGTGTGTGTGCGTGTGTGTATGTAACTAACACGAAAGACTAAATATTAAAATGTCCTGTAGACTATAAATGTATGTTGACTAAGTATTTCACACAAGGTATCAATACACAGAAATATAGCTATGTATTCTAGAAGGACGTATTTTCTCCCATGTTGGTCGTTTGTCTCTTTCGGGATTTGACGAAATGTTTGAGGCCGTGCGCGAGACTGGAACAAGTCCAGCCAAAAAGGCTGAACAGGAAAAAAAAAAGGTCGCAGAGTATATACACACCCATGTTACGTGTATTGAGCTGTATGTCACTAGCTGGCAAAGCCAAGCCGTCTCTGGAAGTCAAAATGTAAGAGAACGAGTTATTGGAAGACGAGAGTATATATAGCCAATCCTGGTCATGTGATCGGCTTCAAACACACCGTTTATTTTGCGCAGGACAAAATCAAAGGTGCAGACGTAGTTAGGAGCATAAACCACGCGACTCTCCTGATTAATAGGTTCCCGAAACTAATTAGTTTACCGACGTCTACCATCTTTGTTTCGGGAACAAGTGTTGTATCACAGCCATTTTAAAAATATAGGTGTGTAAATCCTATAGTGTGCCTATGGCGCCACATTTTCGCTTAGCGTAATTTTCACAAGATCGCCTTTCATACATCCATTTACATTTGCTACCACAGTAACCAATCCCATTTTGCACGCTGTATCTCTAGATAATAAATTGTCTGTATTATTATCTATAACATGTATCTCAAAGCGATAAGTCTTATTTTTATGCGTCGTATTCACCCAAAATTTCCCTTTACAGGTTAATGTGCCTCTGGGACTTTTATAGATGACATGTGCTGGTTTAAGCATTTGTCTTTTCCTTAGTTTTCGAAAGGTTTTAGTACTGATAACATTTATATCAGCCCCAGTATCAATTCTTAAAATAATAGGTATCTCACTTACCTTTAATTTTACATGCCAAGGATCATTTTTTTTTTCTGGAAGTTCATTCTTGCATATAGACCCAAGGAAATATCTCTCCGTAAGTTGTTTCCTTATTTTGCGAATATTCTGTGTCCGCGACCTACAACATATTGCGAAATGATTTATCAAAGTTTCTGCAAATTTTTCCTTTTGCTGGACAGTCATCAAATTATATATGTTGCATTTTTTGCATTGCAACGTATTCGCTGCCTTTTATGGATACTTTTTCCATCCAGTGTGTTTTATGGTTTCTTTCCTTTCCTCTGTTACCGCAACCTCTGAGTTGTCTTGCATTTCCTTCGTTTACATTTTGACTTGTTCGTAGCAACAAGCTATTTCGACGACCTTTTCCAAACTAAGGTTTTCTCTAAGTTGGAGTTTTTCCGATAATTCTTTGCTTTTCAGTCCAATGACAAAACGGTCTCTTATCTGGTCGTTTTTTTTTTAGGCAAATCACAGTTTTCTGCCAGTTCATACAATCCTCTGACAAATTTCTCTATCGGTTCTCCATCCCTTTACATTCTTAGGTAAAATTTAGCACGTTAATGGATGAAATTTTTTCGGCATGAAATATACGTCAAATTTGCTTAAAATAACGTTGAAATTTTTCTCGTCTTCCTTCTTCTTAAAAGACAGTGACTAATAAATTTGCTCGCCTTTTGTTCCCATACAATAAATCAGTGTACTTACTTGGGTTTTTGCAGATACTTTGCTTAGCTTTGAAGCTATTCTGAACCGTTGGAATCTCTGACGCCATGTTTGCCAGTTCCCTGTTGCTGTAAAGTCAAAATTCTCTGGGGGTTGAGATCTGAACATTTTTTTATCGATCACTGGTTTAGGGTTCTTTTAAAATATAGGTATTATGTTTTTAAAATCCCACTGCTGCTACCATGTGTCATACACGAGCATTGGTTGTTCTCTGTGAGCTGCCGGTAATGTCTGAAAATGGGAAGATGTCGGACAAACCACAACCATGTGTTGATATCTTAACACTGACCTTGTGCTACATCTAAGCTAAGTTTGGTAAATAACTATATATTTATACAATTTGGGTACAACGTGGAGTAATGGTCAACAAACTAGATTAGCAGACCTTTGTAAGTTAGTTTGATTCTCACTAGGTGCTCGATACTTCTAGCCTTGTACCACATCTAAGCTAAGCTTTGTAAATAATTATCTATGCAATTTTATTTCTGATTGTTTCAATGTTGTAACGTTTTTTCGAATTACTCCGGTGGTATCACCCGTGGGTTTAAATATAAGAGAAGGGAGGTTAACAAAGCCTCGAATGTTACAGTCCAAGACAGTAATAAACCGAGAATCTTCGTAGGGAAGGGAAGGGAAGTGAAAGAAAAGTAGTAAAAAAATTTCGAATAAGAACAGAGGAGGAAAAGGGTGTCTCAGCTATTAACACACAAAAAACAACTTCATTTCAGAGACAAACAAAAGAATTTATTTCAAAGGAAATAAATTTAACCCATTTTCCGCTGATACTGCACAAATTTCGTCGTGCATAGTTGAGCAAAAAAAAAAACAAACAAAAAAAAAACAAACTTTAATTTAACGCTAAAAATGAAATAAAAGGACCGAATTGGGAAGGCAAATAGACTTACTTGCCGTTGAACCGAAACAAAAAAAGAAGTAGTACAATACAAAACAAATTTTCACAGAAATTCAATGTTTTCTTTTTTTTTTTTTGTTTCTTTTGTTTCAACTTTTTGGCACTTGGTTGTCTCAGACAGGGAATAATCTTCTTCCCTTTTTCTTTCCTTCTTTTGCTTCAAATTTCTGGCGTTTGGTTGCTACCGGCCGTGAATGATTTTCTTCATTCTTCAAGTTAGCCTCTCTCCGTTGCTGTTAAAACTATTCTAAGGGTTGGTACTCAGCGGAATTTAACGTTTCTTTTCTTCTTGAAAAAGTGTCTCCCAAGACTTATTCACATTGAGTAGGGAAAACTCAACAATTTTCTGTTTCCTTCAGAAAGAAACTATTTCTCGGCTTCCCTTCAACAGTCGAAACCAATTAACTCTCACTCAGTTAATTGTAAATTTTACTCCGTTCCTTATGTAACGGAGGAGACTAAGAAAAAGCAGCTCTTGATTTCAACTCTTCACAAAAGGCTGACTAACTTTCAACCTTTCACTAACTGGCTGTGGAGCCCATGAAAAAGCAGACTTTGCCTTCAACTCCTCTCTGACAGACGGACGAAAAAAAAAAAAAAAAAAACACTCAGTCATTTAAATACCCATAAAGAGACAATAAGTCAAACTTTGAAAATAAGCCAATGATATACGAGCTATTTTTAACTTCTGCTTTGCAAATTCCAAAATGTTTAGTAATAAATAATACTTAACATCTCTTTTGATTGTTTAACGTCCCATAAGAAATAAGAAAATCCTGATATCTTAGGTTTAGAAGAAAATTCACTTTATATTATATAAAATGTTAGGAGTGTACTTATTTATGATAGATAGATAGATAGATAGATAGATATTAAAGCTCAGTTTTACCTGATCAATAACTAAAAAATAAATTCCGGTACTTTGAATACTTAGTTTTCAAGGCAGATTGGCCCTTCCCGTTCGGAAGATTGTCACAATACAATCATACCTTCAACATAGTTAAGTTTAATAAATATCTGTTGGAAGTAAAGGCGTATTAAAAGTGTAAGTGTCTGTACGTAGGTAGCTTTTTGATAAATGGACAAAGAATAGACAGGAAACTCAGTTTGAATTGAATTCAAAACTTTCACAATCAAAAATTGGTTCGATAATTTTACAATTTCAAAATATAGAAACGTTGCACAAAATAATATTTTGTGCACCTAGACAATATTTTCTTCAGGTTATATTAGGAAATAATTTTAGGGCAGGTAGCAATAAATATACAAAACTAAAAGACTTACATGAAGTTGTCGCGGGACTGGTATATGAATGCGTCGATCCTGCGAATAGTTATATGATGTGATTGACACAGGACTGGACAGGTGACAGAAACAAATGGATAAGTTTAAATTTCAGGTTTTATTGAGCAAATCGTACACGAAAGGTGTATGAGTGTAGAGTTACGGTTGTTGTATCACGTCGGTGTCGTCTCTGTTGGGTGTTGAAAGTCTGTTCAAGAAAATCATAGTCTCAGCTGTCTATTAGTTTGTGGCGACAGCGCGTCTAAAAGGTGAGGATAGTCTCTGTGTTTGATGCAGACTGTAGGTGTATCTGTATGGTCAGGTTGTAGATATTTCTGGAGACGGTCGATTATGTGAACGCATTGGTTACAGACGCTGGATGATTGATATCCCGGTTTATGCAGACTTGGCTAATCGGATGTGTGTCGATGTGGCCTTGAACTGTTGATGCTAGCCCAAACAGCGTGTCGCTCGTGGACTGGGTGATGCAGATGCTGTTGCTTGGTTACGTAAGAACGGCTGCTGGGTTGAGCTGGTGTTGGCCTGCAGTTTGGTGCTGGTTGCTTGGTTGTATAAGAACGGCTGCAGAGTTAAGCTGGTACTGGTGTGCAGCTGGTGCGTCGTCGTCGTCGTCGTCGTCTTGTAGTATCTGCCAGGAAAGGTGCAGCGAGGATACAAAAAGTGATTTCGGAAGACCTTCTGAAGTTAGCCTGCCGCGACCGGCCTGCGAACGTAAACAGATCGGATTACACCCTTGCCCTAGAAAAATAACATCCGGGCACAGCCGGAAATGACTCAGCCCTTTTTCGACTCTAACCGGCCGTTACAGCTAAGAAGGGAATAAATTAACATTTATCAACATTTGCAAAACACTTCTGCCAAAAATAATTCTATAGAAATGAAGGTAATACTCTTCGCTAGCCCATACCGGACAATAGAAGTACTTATTTTCTGCGTCCATTTTTTTATAGAAGAACTTTCTATTCACGTGGTGCGACAGAGGTGGAGTTCCCTTTCTTCCATATAAAAAAGGCTTCAGGCGGCGAAAATTCGGAGGTCTACACGGACGCTCTAGGGCGTTTGTGTGTGGCCTTTCCTCTCCAGTTGTTGGGTTGCATTCGGTAGGCTGTCTTACCTCTGGGCGGTTCTGCCGGGTGTGCCTCGGCACTCAGGGGGCCATCCCCCGAGGCTTATACCCCCTTCGGGGGGGTTTATGACCTGGCGCCCCAAAAAGGGGGATGCCGACGGGGCCGAAGGTATTTTTGGCCTTGCCGGACGCCTGTGGGCTTCGGCCCTGCGACCGGACCCACCTTAAAAACGGCCTTGTGCCATATTCGTGCACCCACCTCACCGCCACTTCTATTGGTGGATTCAACAACTTTTTTTTTTACGGTCCTTTTTAAGGGCTAGGAGAGGTTCCTTCTGCGGGTCGGAGCATCTCTGGCGGTCATTAATGACCAGTCGAAATAGACGGCCTGGAGGCAAACACGAAGAGGACTCACTAAGACCTGCCGGTCTTAACCATCGCTCGGTTCCGCTCATCCGTTTGACTGCGCAATGCTAAAGGCAAGGGTTGGCCTTTAGCTACCGCTCCACCATCCGTGCAGCGCTAAGATAACACCAATCTTAGCCTCGGCCTCCTGGCCTGTTCACTCGACAGTGCAGAGCTTTGGCGCGCAAGCCTTAGCTATCGTCTCGATACGTCTGCACAGCTTTGGCGCGTAAGCCTTAGCTACCGCCCGATACGCTCGCACAGCTTTGGCGCGAAAAGCCTTAGCTACTACACAGCTTTGGCGCGAAAAGCCTTAGCTACCACCACAGCTTTTGGCGCGAAAAGCCATAGCTACCGCCAACGATACGCCCGCACAGCTTACTGGCACGACAAAGCCATAGCTACTGTAAACGATACGCCCGCACAACTATCTGGCACGACAAAGCCATAACTACCGTCAACGATACGCCCGTACTGCTATCTGGCACAACAAAGCCATAGCTACCGTAAACGATACGCCCGTACAGCTATCTGGCACGACAAAGCCATAGCTACTGTAAACGATACGCACGCACAGCTATTTGGCACGACAAAGCCATAGCTACCGTCAACGATACGCCCGCACAGCTATCTGGCACGACAAAGCTATAGCTACCGACCACGACGCTCCGGCGATGCAGTCCACGTAACGACTCGCTGTTACGGACTGCCCCAGTAACGCAGCATCTAGTCCACGTAAAGACTCGCTGTTACAGACTACACTAGCATTGCAACATTTGGCCCACGTAACGACTCGCTGTTACGGGCTAGCAAACAGATCGACACCCCCGGTTAACCCAACGTACTGTCGAAACCGGGATATCGATCTACCGACCACGACGCTCCTACAATGCAGCATTCAGTCCACGTAACGACTCGCTGTTACGGACTGCCCTAGCATTGCAACAACTAGCCCACGTCACGACTCGCTGTTACGGGCTAGCAACCACGACTCGACCATATCAACGAAATGTCAAAACCGGGACATCGATTTACCAACGACTCGACCGACCTTAGCTATACAGCATCCAGTCCATGTAACGACCCGCTGTTATGGACCACCCTAGCATTGCAAGAACTAGCCACGACGACTCGCTGTACCGGCTAGCATCCAAAGACCAGACCGATCTCAGCTGCCCGCAACGACCATCCTGCTGCATCCAACGACCCGACCGATCTCAGCTTACTCGCATCAAACATCCAGCTGTATTCAACGACTCGACCGACTACAGCTTCCCGCTACGATCGTCCAACTGCATTCAACGACCCGACCGATCTCAGCTTACACGCATCAGAAATCTAGCTGTATCTCTACGACTCGACCTACGCCAGCTACCCTCGTCGAACTACAACTCGACCATACCAGCTAACGACGTAACCCATCCTAGCTGAAGACCACATTACAACCGCCACGGACATTTACATACACATTTGTAATTCCGGCAAATAAAATCGTCACTTTTGTTGTATCTGTTATCGCGTCCTTTTGTCTTCCTTCATTGTCTCTGGCTGTCACTACACACTCGCACGCGTTTAAATCCCAAAATTTATTTGCAGAGTCGACGCGCTTATCGGCTCCGCAACAAGTCCTTAGAAGAGCAGTTAAATGGGAGACTTTCGGAGGTGAGCTCTGCGAAAAGCTGTTTGAATGAGAAGGCAGCTGTGATTGGTTTGGTTGGCTGTGCTTGGTTGGATTCAACGTCTTCTGCTTCGGCTGGTGGTGAGGACGCAGACCGCATACTGCAGGGAGAGGAAACAGATACCTTTCTTCCGGGCTCGTGTGGGCCCGGCCGCCGAATCTATATTTGTCTCGGCACCCCACCCGATAGGACTTGACATAAGGTCAATGGCCCAAAGGTCGATTATAGTGGGGGTTTAAGGAAGGAGAGGTTGGGATTGAGCCGAGACTCGAATTCTGCTGAACTATGCTGGTCATCTACTCTCTTAGTGCAATGCGAGCCTGATAAGCCAAGCTAGACATCGACTCCAACATGAGTCCTGGCACGGATGCCAGATTATAGCTTAAACTAGACCAAGGGGACTAGTGCTATACAATGCTTGTCAATAATATCATAGTCCACTTGAAGCCAGGAGTCATTCGGCCTTGAATCTGTCCCTGACCGTGGGTGGCGATGTCTAGGCGAAACCTGGGTGCCGAGTCGATATTGGTCGCTGTTTGTTGTATTTATATAGCATTGACTGCTACCACACTACTGGTATAAAGTATTTCTGTACACAGGAAGTTCCTTCATTAAATATAAGTTATAATGAAATACTTCATTATACTTTGAAGAGGAACATTTAGATATAATGTATTTTATCCTGTGATTACGAATTTATCTCTGAAAGGCCAGCAGAATTAATTCTATCGACAAAAATGTTAGTAACAGAAATTCGCTTCGTGAAACGTATGTCCAACGATTTGTTATCTGACGTCACGGGTGACTCAGCGTTTTCTCTAAAACGAGGATTTTAGGTTGAGTAGCCAGGGACAGCTACGATAAAGTCAAATATCAATTTTGGAGTGTATTAAAGATCTTAATGGTTTTTTTTAAGAGGAGGTGGACATTTTAAGTTCAAATAAAAGATGAAGATTCTTGGAATGGTCAAAGAGTTATTCTTAAAGGAATTCCAACAAGATCAGTCGATCTAAGTGTGTAGAAATGGTGAGGTCGATTTAAGTACGAGGGTGAGTTACCAATCGAAGAAGTATGTGGACTGAAAGGAAGATTATGTTAAGAAATAAACTTCATTTGGTCAAGTTCCATGAAAGAATCTTGATCAGCCTCTAAACTTTTCAGCAGACCCTCGTAAATTGAAATGTTGGATAGCAGATGAGTGAATTTGAGAAGAAAAAAAATTATATCGTTCTTATTCTTTGAATTGGTTTTAAAGTTTTGTCCGTCTGCTGAGCCAGCTTGGTGTGTGGTTGTTTGCTTTTGACTCTGACGTTATTTAGCCACCTCTGTATGTGTCACAATGTCAGTTTAAAGTGGAGCGTCTCTCAAGAAGCATGTCTATCGGTGGGCGATGCAAAAATTTGCTTAGTTCCGTAGACATTCCCTTTCAGTAGCACCTCAATAAATTTAACCATTTCCCCATTTCGATGAGAAGAGGATGCTGTCTGAGGGATGGGAGGTTCCTGGAACTGAGATGAGTAATCTTTAGGCCAACCGGCTCGAATCCCAGCTAGTTGTATTTCCACTGACAAAGGTGAAAATGTTTTCTCTTACCAGAAAATGTTCCAAAGGCGAGAAGAATGTCTGAGCTTCTTTCTTGTATATAGAATAAATATAAATCTTTTGAGCCCTTTTTGATTTTATAACATCATTTATAATAGCGCTATAAATTCGTAGTTTAATAGATAATTATATCTCTTAAAGAATGTGCGTGTCCGTTGGGGATCACGTGGACTGTTTTGTGACATTCTCAGATACCCATTTTCAACTTCTTTTGTCGCTGAGAACAGGAGAGACGTGTCCCGGACCCAGATAGGGAACGGTAAAACCTCGAGACTATTCTAATTTCTCTCATCAAATAATTTTTTTATTTTTTATCTTCATATTCCTTTCACCTAATACTTGCTCTTGGAATAATATATGTATATTTCTGGTTGTTGAAACATGTTTGTCTATCATTTTCTTTTTAAAATCATTGGTATGTGTATTATGTATATAAAAAGTAAAACATTCTTGTATGGGTAAATGAATTTATCTCGTCTTTCCTTCAGTTGTGTTCGCCGTTAGTATATCACGGATATATCAATGCTAATATTGGTCCTAGATGAGTTGAGACTCTACTAAATATCTTCCCAATCTCCAAACACACCAATCCAATTTTTGGAGAGTAGTTAAACATCAAAATTGTCATTTTCATAAAATTATTATTCGTGGAGGATATAAAATAAGAAATGTTGGTTTCTCTCAAGAATTAATTCAGAGACAACACACATAACTCAACAAACTTTTATTGGTAGGACAGACAAACATGAAACTGTATACAAAGACATGAAATGTGTGCATAGAGAAAAGTATTTTTTTTATTTCATTATATGCATGCCTATGTGAAATTACTAAAAAGGAAAGAAGGTGTTGTGTGAATGTATTTTTGGTACAGAAGTATCTATTTGAGAAAGTCCTTGCTAGTTATATTTCACTCTAAGACAAATCTTGTTATGATTCATGACTCTTTCGTCTGGGTTAAAAAGTAAAAGGACAGTACGCAACCACGTAAGACACTGTCTGACTGCTTACTCTACAGACGCAGTGGTGAGCAGGTCGCATGACTCTTTTTGGCCAACTGAAATACACAAGCAGTGCCTCGAATCACATAAATACACTAAAAGTCCCCCCCTCTCTCTTCGGTGAGCCAGGAAAGTAATAATTAGCGACTAAGCCCTGGGTCTTGTCACACAACGTGATATCCTTTCTTCTTAACAGCGTCAACTAAAACACATAGCCTAACCATTAATGAAAGTCCTCAAGCAACACCGCCATCTAAGCACATACTGCCTTTCTCAACTTTGCAGTTTATTCGCAGATATAATACACAACAGTCCTAACCTCATAAAAATATAACACAACAACTCCATAGATATCTTACCGACTGTAACAAGTGCGACGTAAAGATCTGGTCCTAAATAGTTATATCCTATTACGGCTCCCCATCACCAACTCATGCAACGCTTATTGAACCCTCATTTACGGTCCTCTTTCCACGTAAACACGTACAACGTCAAAGACCCTTACAGGGTTATATACACCCTCACGTCTTCCGCATATTGTGACAGAGAGAAAGCCTCCCAGGTGGGTTTATTAATTAAGGGTTCTAAGGGATTGGAATGAATTTACTAATTAAATGGATAGAAGGGTAATTCCAGAAATAAGTTTGATTTTTCTTAATACAGAGAAAGAAAAGGAATTTCCTATTTTTTTCTTTTGGAATAACGTTTCGGGGGTTGAGTTTTTTAGTTAAGTGAGGTGATGGTTCGGGGTGGTTAATGGATGGGTTGGTTAATTAAAGCCTATGATAAACGGTGAATGGGATTTTGGATGGTCTGAGGACAAAATCCAGACCCAAGGTCCGAGACAAGATAAGTAAGTTTAGCAGACTTAAGTAGACGAGGTCTGCGGAAAACTCAGCAGGGAATCCAAATTCATTTTTAGTGCCACTTGAGAAGCAGTCTCTTGCGGATGTTCAGAGATTATCCGAAAATGCATGGTGTTCAAAGCAGTTTACATATTATAATTCATGGGCGGGACCAAAAAGTTGTCTCTACTCCGCCTTACCCCATATAAGTAGTTGACAGAGGACATCAGGAGCAGTCAACAGGGAAGACAGATATTTTTCCGCGGTCAGACAGAGACACAGAACGCTGCGAAAACGACTTGTGGAATCTTGCGGGTCCGATCAGAACCAAGAGATGGAAATAGAATCTTTGTGAATCCAAATAATTTTGTTAGCAAATCCGAGAAAACAAACCACTAAGTCAATGTGTCTGTAACAAAGATCCGTAGTTGTTTCCCTTATATCGTCTGAATAGATCAGACTGATTTCGCCTTTCCTTCTCTGTCACTTCCGATCAAAAGAATGAATCTCGTGTAACCTTTTTTTGTACTCTACGCATTAGCGTAATTTCTTTTGTGGCGAGATAAAGACAATAGCCTTTAAAATGATTTATTATACAGGAATCGAAAGTGTTGCTTGTTTCTTTTTGTGTCCTTGTGGTTGCGACAGGAACTATTTTCTTCGTAAATAACGATTTCTTTCGGTGTGGATCCCAGCCTAATCAACTCCCACAATTGGACCATTCTGAGGGAACAGAGCACCGCTGTTCGGATCAAAAAATTCACAACGTGGCGAATAGTGATGGTTTCTTCAGTTCAACAAAGAGAGCTCGTGTGATTTTATTTCGGCCAAAACTGCCACAAAGAGACGAGATACAGCGGCTGGCGGCTGAGTTCTACGTCAGAATATCAACCCTCCATTATGACACTATCTGCGAACAACCCAAAGAATATTCGGCTACCCCATAAATCCAATGTCACCAACGAACAGCAACCACCTATGCTCCAAAGCCGACCTTTTTTTTCCTCTTCTACCACAGCAAACTTGAACACAAGCCTAAGCACAGACAACAAAATTTCCCTTTCTTTCTGCTGTTGTCTTTTGTGAAACTTCAACAACCAACTGAACTGAACCTTCTCTGAACAGACTCTTCGATTATATGAATTGCTTGTCATATAGAATCCTAAATACACCTTTCTTTGTTTGTTAACGCTTGTTTGTTTGTCATTCTTTTTTTCTATCACTCCACCGAATGGCTAGTGATAAAGCGGAAACCTCGACAGGATAGTCTTTTTTTCTCTCTTCACTTGAATTAACATACACGAATATGACAATTGAGTCTAGAAAGACATAAGAAAGCTTTTGGCACCATATCTTGCATCGAATAATGTGTAACATGTTATTTACAAAATCAAAAATAAAACTGTCTAAATATTTATAAAGAGTGTACATATCCTTTCCCTGTTACATATATATTCTAGTTATAGTTTAAATGCTGTAGAGTTTAGTAATAAATACTACCTGAACAATATTGATAATTATAGAATATCTTAATATTAATAATATCACGGAGAACATAACAGAAAGTCCGATTGAATAAATAACATGGGAAAAGAATTACAAGGACTCGAAGAGGCCATGAGGAGATAATATACTCGGAATCGCTCAAAACAATATTGAAAAAAGTATCGAATTAGAAAACGCCAGGCTATGATGACATACATGGATTCTGGTTTTAAAAATTCACCTCTACCCACGACCATTCTTAAAATGGACGAAGAAAGAAGTCAAATAAATGAACAAGAGAACAAGAAAATGACTATGCACAAAGGCCTTAAATCCAAGAGATGATGACATAGATGATGCGCCAAGAAAAGAAGAATGACGAGAACGCTCTAGCATTGAAAATAGCATGGATGCATTAATACAAGGACTCGAAGACTGTATAAAAAAGAGCAAAGAAACACTTATTATAGCGATCACAAACAACACAGACAGCATAATGATTAACAGAACAACTAGAAAACAAAAATGGGAAGAAAAACAATTGAATGGTTACTTCTTACACGAGAAGACTTGGGCATAACTACAGAAAGGAAACATTAAGAGAGAAACTGAATCTATCATCATAGTAGCACAAAACAACGCTATACAGACCAATTAAAGTAAAAATAAACAAGACGAAATAGAATAACAAGTGTAGGTTATGTGATGTCAGAGAGGAAACGATTAATCCCATAATAAGCGAATGCAGCTAACTTGCACAAAAAGAATCCAGGACTAGACACGATTGAATGGGGAAGAGGATCCACTGGGAATTGTGCAATATCATCTAATCCCGATTAGAAGACCTACTAGTGAGAGTTAACGAAAAAAGAGGAAAACTTGCCGAATAGTGGACTTTTCTGTGCCGGCCAATCACTGAGTAAAAATCAAGAAAAACAAAAAAGAGACAAGTACTTAGATTTTGCCAGAGAACTAAAAAAGTTATCGAACATGAAGGTGACGGTGATACCAATTGTAATTGGTACACTTGGAACGATCCCCAAAGGCTTAGTAAGAGAACTGCAGGAGTTGGAAATCGGAGGATGAGCCGAGAACATCCAAACTACAGTATTGTTGAGGTCGGCTTGAATACTAAAAAGAGTCCTGGAAACCTGAGGAGACTTGCTGTCACTCAGACTCGAGTGAAAGACCATCGGCTAACGCTGGTGCGAAAAATTCGCTAGGAGTAATAATAATACATTAGAGTCATAGACGTGTAAATGAAATAAGCTTTCGAGTACAGGTTTCGTTTTTGATTTCTTATTTAATGGTATATCAACCTTCGTGGGTTATTTAACGCCAAAAGCCATCCTTGTAGAAGAACAGCAGGGATACTATCCAACTCATAGCTGGGTGGAGATAAGAGCTTTCATACCTTTCCCAAGAGGCATTAGCCCGAAAGAGAGCGTAATAGCGCGACTGGATTTCCAATTCATTTATTTCGAAGCTGCAGCCCAGCACGATAGCTATTTCACCACGAGGACCTCCTTTGCTCTTGGAGTAAAATAAAAAAACACTGTAGAAAATAAAAACACTTCTGATGCACCCTAATAATGAAGAAGAAGAAGTGCCAAAATTTTTAAATACGTAGATAAAATAATCTTCGGGGTAAAGTATTAAAAAACGAATATACTTTTGATACGTTCAAACATCATAGCACGCCAGTAACGAGACATTCTATGTCAGGATATCTAGCAACTGGACAGAATGTTTAGATATGAATTCACGGCTTTTTTTTTCCAAAGTCATTAGCGCTAAGTGAACACAGTCTCAATGGGGATTCGATGTCGACATTAAAACATTAATTTTACGATATTCTCTTCGAAAGAAGAAACCCTAATAATTCAGGTTAAAAGCGTGGTAAGGGTTAACTCGAAGCCCTACTTATTGCCGAAACTTTTCTCACTATCCCATGAAACTTTTAGACCTTATTTTTCGGTGTAGGTAGCCTAAGCCTAAGCCTACCCTTATCACGTTTTTAAACTGGACTATGAATTTTACAGGAACCACGAAAATCCTTATTCTTGCTTCATGCTTTTATTTTTTTTATTTCTTTTATATCAAAACTGTTTTTCTCTGATTCATAGCAAACATTTTGGTGAATAGGTTCTTTCGATAAGTATCCTTGAAAGAACGGAAAGCCGAAACAAATGATACATCTGTTGCTCGTACTTTAAGGAGAGTTGGTGAATATTTCTAAAACTATTGAGCAGTTGCTTCACAGTGGGACGTGAAGAAAATCCGAGCAAGAAATAAAAGTCAGTTTCATTTTCCCGAAGTACGTCGGGAAAGTCTTCGACAATTTTGTTCGTTTCAGTTTGAAACACTTTGTCAACTAAAATGTCACGCTTGCTTTTCCGAAGGAGTTTTAGCTCAGTCGATGTTACTACCTGTTCGCCCAATTTGTTTGACTCAAGTATCTTATCGTCAACAGTCCGATTTAATTTTTTCTCTTTATAAAAAGTGTCTGAAAGTAAAACCAATACGGATGGCTTCAGATCTATGAAGGAATCGAAAGAGTCAGCCGATCGATTTTGAGTTTTTAAAGTCACCATTTTAGAGAGACTCTCTATCTGTCGGTTCAAGAATTCCATTAACTGCCGAATGGCTTTTATTTGGCTAATGTAGACTATTGAATGGTCGTCGTTATATTTGTGGACCATTATTCGACTTTGGAGAGCGTTTTGAAGTTTGTGCATTTGTTCATACTTGGACATTTTCCGCATGTTAGCGGTACCTTTCTTGAATGTTGCTAATTTGTCCTCTGCTGTGAATGGATCAACAGAAATAAAAACTTTTTTCTTAGAAGTTGGCGTTTTCTGCTTTTGTCGTAAAATGGTCCTCGCATCGGGGTTATTTATTTTCCATTCATTCGTTAGAATCTTATGCAATTCATGAAGATGTGTATCGCTGTTGTCGTCAAACAATGAGTTTTTTTTGGGACTAGGATTTTTTGTGGCTGAAGTTTCTGATGCATTCCTGTTGTTATAAAATACGCTCAACATTTTCCAAACTGTTATTGCAATTTTCTTTGTTAAGATTTCAAAGTAACAGTTTATGGAAACAAAAATATCAAATCTTCCAAATGGAATAATTTTACATTTAAAAACAGTAGATCTTAAATTAAAAGAAAAATAATTTCTTCTCTTTTCTTTGCAACCTGAAATTATTCCATGTATGTTTTTTGTTTTGGTTTTGTTTTTTTACTTGTTAGATGATTAATTGTATTTTTGTTTTTAATATTTTAAGAATTTCTAACAAATATACCGAAAAAAAAAAGTACTAGTAATCCTTTTAAAATTTTGATCTAATCTTAATAGACTCGTTAAAATAAAATTCCTAGTTTTCCTGAATTAAATTCTTAAGCAAGCCTGCTTTTTTTGTGTGTAAATATCCTCTTTCTAATCTAAAACTACAACAAATGGCAAAATGAATCGCTCCGTCCACTAATTATAGCAACACAGCAGAAATATATCAAAGGAGATTTTTTTCTAAGAAAAGCAAAAAATAAAATTGTAACAATGACGTCATAAGTAGTTTGTGACAAAAATTTTAAAATGCTGGTGGCTTTTTTTTCTCCATTTTTATCAGAATATGGCACAATGCCTAGCGAGCTTTCTCTTGTGTCCTGTGGTGGGGCGCTCTCGACCGGCTGTGGTTGCGTGCTGCACGGTTCGGTCGGGTGTGTTCCACCACTGGATACATCACCTCTGGCCTCAGGGGGCCTTCCCCCCAGGCTTTAACCCTCTTCGGAGGGGTTGGGTTTATCGCCCGGCGCCTGAGGCGCCCCGAAAAGGGGAATGCCGACGAGGTCCGAGGCATTTTTGGAACTGCCTATCGCGTTGGGCTACGGCCCTGCGACAGGACCCACCTTAAAAACGGCCTTGTGCCATATTCGTACGTTGGTGGGACGTAGGATAAATACAGCACAATGCCTAAACTGGGGTGGAAGAGAAAGGACTGATGCTGCAGCAACTTTTCTTAATTCGTCTCTTTTCTCGCGACTCTAATAAACTGATATTACATTCATACAACTTCAATTAGAATCTCTTCTGATTTACTAATACATTTCTTACCCATTCATCAGTAAAACAAATAAATAAATGAAGATACTCGGGAAGAAAATCCAACAAACGAACATACATTTCGGTTGAAAAAAGATAACATTGTCTGAACGGTGCTTTATAACAAAATTAATGAAAAACATGTGCTGTGCAGGTAGGCCCAGCGCATGTATCCGGTTGAAATGTAAAAATAAATTGAAAATAAAAAAAAACAAAAAACAATCAGGAACCTTCCCACGAAGTCCTTCTGGAGCAAATTCTTTTCGCAGCAGATCTATAATTAAAAAAATGATAAAAAGGGCACCCACAAACCTGAAGGAAGTTCACCTCACACCTTAGACTCGTGTGGGTGTCCTCGTGGTGTAATGGTTAAAGCGATGAACTGCGGAATCGTAGTACGCGAGTTCGTACTCCAGTCGCGCTATTACGTTCACTTTCGGGCAAATACCCTTGGGAAAGTTATTCTCCCTCCAGCTATGGGTAAATAGTAGGACGGACTAGGTTCTTCAGCCTTGGTGAGGCAACTAGTCTAGGAGAAGGAAAACTCTGAATTCATAACCTGTTAAACTCCGCTTAAAAATTGACCTTGTGTCATATCCTGCCCGAGCGGAGGGGTTGGTAAATAGTACCTCACACCTTAGACAAGGATAGAGACGACCGCCGGCTTATCAACGAACCCACATATCCACAATACCCTGGATATATCGGAACTGGGTCAGTTTTACCATGCATACTGGACAAAGAACGAACCCACTCGCCTCTTGACACCATCCAGCAGGAGAAAGACACGATTCCTTCTTGGACTATAAATTCTACACTACACAACTTGTTTTCAATAAACTAATTTAACTCTAAAATTTTGTCCGCTATAATTTTCCTAGCTAACATACGCTAATCTAAAATTACTCAGAGTATTTAAAAGAATTTATTGATTCATTGGCCTCAAAGTTGAAAATTTCAATATTTTATTGCTTTGAACTTTTCCCCATTTCTCTCATTGGCGAGAACTTCTGTTGGAGAAAGTGGAGTCAGTAGTTTGAGCGACACCGGTCTTTTAAAAGAAAGTTTATTGTTCACTAGGAAACACCGCGTTTTAGGGGACAGTATGAAGAAGCGGTTTGTTAAAAGGAGATACAAGGGACATAAACTCTTTTCTCTGAAAAAGAAGCTAAGTCCCAAGTAAATGTATCCCCACCCACTTTTTTGTCGTGTATTTCTGTAACTTTGTTGGTCTTTTCTTTCTGCCCTTTTTTCCGCACTACATTTTTAATTTTTGGACAGTTTACCAAAATGTTTAGGTTATTTCTCGTGTTTGTTTTAACTTTCAAATTCATACTGCCAAAGTTTTTTTTGGGCTGTTGGACAGAGGTTCATCCACTTAGTAAATTAAATCATGGGGTGGGGTCCCATTCTGGTATTAAACGTTATTTTCAATTTTATAAATAATTATCTCTGTGAGAGAATGGGCATATTCGTGGGGTATCACAGTCTCAGGAAATCATTTTCACCTTTTGCCTCTGTCCTTTGAACAGTAGAGACGTTGTTTCCTGTTTAGCTATTGAAAATAAAACCAACATGGCTATGACCGTTTCCAGATAATGCTTGTTCATAGAACAATATGAACATATTTCTAGCGGTATTTTCCTCTGTCCCACCAACCGGACGAGTATTGCATAAGGCCTTTTTTAAGATGGGTCCAGGCTCAGGGCCGGAGCCCACACGCGCCCGGCAGTCCCAAAAATGCCTCGGGCCCCGTCGGCATTCTCCTAAAAAGGGTACCAGGCGATAAACCTCACCCCTCCGAGGAGGGTTAAAGCCTGGGGGGACGGCCCCTGAGGCCAGAGGTATGTCTAGTGACGAGAGCATATTTCTAGCTGTTGGAACAATACTACTTGTATATATATTATAAGCTCATTTGGTTTTCCGTTTATTCGGTGTTAGTGAATCGCAGATATAGTAATGGGGACTCGATTAAATTTCTTGCCGACCTCCAAGCAATCCATAAAGCTAAACAGTCAAGCCAAACATTTCATTTTGTACACAAAGTTGTGTGACATCATACACAGTTGTGTACATTTTCCACACTATTTCTAAACAACTATATTTTTCCAATGAATTGCATAAATTATTTAGAGATATTATGTAAAAGTGTTAACCTTGCTAAAAGCGTATTTAAACTCTCTCTCTCTCTCTCTCGTCAGTATGTCATTAGGATAGAAGATTTTAATCAAAGTTATAGACACCCTGTTCTGTAGAAATTTTGTTAAGGAACTGGTGATCCTGTTTCACCGAACATCAGCAGCCCCTTTGGGGCCACGTGGCGTCTATTATAAAAAAGAGCTCCACTGGAGATTCTTCCTCTTTTTGGTTCCACTCCCACCGCTGTTAGCAACAGGTCCATTCGTAGCAGCACTTGACGACAAACGTATTTGGTACCTTCCACCAGCCAGGACCCAAGAGCGACGAACGCACGTGCTGAGTTAAAAGGAATAGGACACATAGATAAGTTCCAGCAGGAATTTTATCTGCAAAACCTTCCTAACCTTACCTTACCTTAAACCTTTACCTTATAACAACCTAACAAACCTTACAAAACCCTATCACTTATTGGAACCTTGAACTCTGTTTTGAACTCTTCCAATTTGTTGTTTGTTCCATTTGGGGTAAAACCCTTGTTTACTGTTGTTGTTGTATATAAATTTTGTGGCATTAAAAGTCGTTCGTCTCCTTTCTTCAAAAGCTGTCACCAATTCCCTACTGCTGTTGAAGTACGGTTTATTCTTTTACAAAACGTAGGAACAAACCGGGCTTTTCGGGGCTTATAAAATTCCCCATAGTTCCAACACGACACTGTACACAATACTGAATGCTTTTACAAATACAGACATTGCAATTTCAGATATACTCTAAAGACAATACACAGATGATATGAACTCTGTTTTATTTCTTTTACGTTACATTTATGCTTATACCCACATACACATTCTTTTTTTTTAAATCACATTTTTGTCTAGCTGTCCCGTCAATAAAAGTCTGTCAAGTTACAAACGAATTGTCTTTAATTTCTTTCCTGGGAGGAATCTATACTTCTTATTCCATATTCTACTAGAATAATTCTACTACAAACATTAGAATTAAGTTAGTAAAAACGAAAATATAAAAAAAAAAAGTTTAAGAAACGCATGAACCTAGATGCTTACAACTTTGATATTTTGCAGAGTGGTTTAGAGAACCACTCCAATGAAAATGATTGATGCCATTCTGCCCGGGGGACCTCCCTGGGCAATATAAAAGGCTGTGTATCGCTCCCACGTCCTCTCTTCCTCACTTGCTAACAGCAGGACAGACCAGCCTTAATGAGGAGAGCACATTCTCTGTCTTACCCGGACCAATTCCAGCAGCAAACTGATGGACATTTCAACACGAGAGAGCGCATTCAACATTGGACCCCTGCTTCCTTTAGGAGACCATTCTTTATCAATTATTTCTTTCTCCTAGATCAATTAGACCTCAAAACTTCTGGTTGAATGCTAAATTCCTGCTCACCTATTTACAACTGTCTTTCTTCTATTATTACTCACAGCACAAAGGAAAACTTTGTCTGAAGTTGCCATTAAAACTTTCCTTTTGAAACTTATCAATATTCTCGCCTTCATCATTTATTTTCTTTTTAATATAACAAGAGGCAACAGAACTCAACAACCTCAACTGCCATGTTTGTATAAATGGTAATATTACCTGCCCTTTTGTTATACACCAGTTGACACTGGTATGAAAAACTCACATAATAATAATAATAATAATAATAATAATAATAATGTTTCTTTACAATAGAATAATTTCAATTCAACAAAAGCCACATATGGCTCCTCAAAAAAGACTGATTAGATGACAGCTAATTCTATTTGCTTATTTGTATGGACAAAATTAACCAGTACCCGCTGTAGCATAGTTCTGGCTTGTATTTATATTTCACAAGCTTTGCACAACCTTTTTAAATTCTCAGCCAAATTTTTCATTATAAACAACCCTTAAATCATTAATGTTTTTGGTTAATTCACTCTTTTAAGCTTCATAAATTTTCAAATAGATTCAAAACAGGAGATTAATTTATGTTGGTTGTTTTTTTTTTTTTGGCTTGTCAACCCATGACCCATTTTATGCAAAAGTCAGTTGAATTATTATGGTCTCCAATTATATATGCTACAAAAAATGTATCTTTACAATCAATTTAAACAGATAAATACTTCATACTTAAATGCAATATTAATGTTTTAACAGACAATATATCACTAGTTTCCAATGATTTTAAACAGCTAAACAATTTATACTTAGTTGAATTATCAATGTTTTAAGAGCCAATACATGAATAATGTTTAAAATCATTTTTTCAGAAATGAAGAATATCTTTCAAAGCTTACAATGGATAAAACAGCAATTCTTTCATATTAAAAAAGAGTACATTGCCACACATGCCATCATTCTTTAATCTATTGTTGTGGCTCAATAGTGACAAGACTGATCAAAATAAACAAATAAATAGTCCATCACACAACTGTGTGTATATAGTAAAAGTTCTCTTACTTTAACCATAATAGACTCAGTTGCAAGAAGATAATTTAGTAAATGACTATTGTGAAAAAATCAGACACCCTATTGAAGTATGTATTTACCTAACCCCTCTACCATTGTTAGGATGTGATAAAAGGTCAATTTTTAAGGAGAATAAAGTTGGTTTGAATTCAAAGCCTCTCTTTTGGACTTGTTACCTAACCAAGGCTAAAGAACCCAATCTGCCTTTAGCTGGGGAGTGGAGGAATAGATGGCTTCACACTTTTCCCAAAGACATAAGTGCAAAGTGAAACACTAACCGCCTTGTTCAAGATTTGAACTTGGATTGCCAATTCCATTTCCTACAACAATAACTGCTACACTAAGCATACCTCCTGAAAACATTGAATGTAGTGAAGCAGGGCTGGAACATTCCAGAAGTTTCTTTACCAGTGCAGAAATATTTAGACCAGTATCTCTTTGTAAATAGAATCTTACATATTTTTAATAGTGTTTGGATATTTTTCTATTTTCTATCAAAATACAACACTAGGATAAATCTAAATAAATATTAGAATCAAACATATTAAATATTTTGCAAGAGTCCAAATTAATGTATGTTTTATAGCTGAAGGTAATTCACTTCTTGGTTGGGCTAAGAACTTTTCAACACCCTGTTATAAATTATGTATGTTATATGCTTGAAAATTACAGTGATGTTATTGTTCTGGCAGTAATTTCAAAAATACTTATTCAAGAATAATATTCAAGTTTTTAGCACTTGTTGAATCTACCAGGTTCAGCAGGTGTATAAAACTAAGGGGAGTCAAAAGTTTTGCAATACATTGGTATGTGCTAGTTTGCAGCATATATATTACATGACCAAAGCAATTCAAGCTGTGGAGGCTACCCACTGTGGTTGATAGTATCATGGTAGTTGGTGCACCGAAATATTATACACTGCTTCAGTCCAGAGTCTAATTCTGGAACTTATGGCTGACAAGTTCAAACTAGGCCATAACAGAGTAAAAGCAACCAAAAAGATTTGTGCTAAACGTGAAGATGCAATTGATCACTGTAAAGTAAACCAGATAGCTAAAGAAATTTTATTTGGGTTGTAAGAACCTCAACAATCAGACAAGGTCAGGTAGGCTTAAAATTGTGGATTTCAATGCCATGCTCCAGTGAGTAGCACTTGGAGAGTATCAGGCGATTTTGGTATCTCACAGTCCAGACCTTGGCAAAAGCATTTGAAGCTGCCAAATTGTATTTCACATTACCAAAATATTGCAAAATTTAACTCATCCTAGTATTACCATTGATAAAATGGAGTCAGTCTTTTGTACATGAACCACCGTCAGCTGGGACTGTAGAATATGACAACTGCAAGAGCCTCCCACCCAACGAGTGTCCTGGGTATAACACTAAACTGTATCTGATGGTGAGACTCCAAGTCCTGGAGCTTTGAGGAATGTGGAGTACTTCTTCTTTATTATTACTACCAGGTCTACTCTGACCTCAAAAGTTAGTACCTGTTAGGGTCCCTTATATGGGTCAAATAAAACTATTCTATCATTTGCTTGAAACCATTTAACTCTATGCAAACAAATGAATAATGTTGAATAGAATTATTAGTTTTAAACAGCAATACTTGAAACCATTTTGTGTTCTGGATATGACACTAAACTGCATCTGATGCTGAGTAACCCTTCATTGATATTACTCCCAGGGTCACTCTGACCTGGAGTAGTAGAACCTGTTAGGGTCCCATCTATGAATTAAATTGTTGAATATTTTGCTAGGGATTATTATGCTTGGTGATTTGAAACCATACAGATGTGTGCAAGTTGTTTGTATTAGATAGGAATACTTGATAAATAGAATTACTAATGTTTAATAGAAATACTTGAAATCATTTAACTGTGTGCAAACAAATGATTAACATTAAATAGAATTATTAAATGTTGGATAACTGTATCCAAATAAGTGAGCTCTAGCTTGTTTAAAAATAATGTTGCCAACAAACTATTTACTTACAATTCATACATATAAACAGGAATTGGCATTAAATAATCCACAAGGGTTGATATGCCATAGAACACAACCAAAACAAACCAATTTGTACATAAAATAAGCATTGAAGTAGAAGTCAATGAAAAACGAAAACACTTTTTGATACACACTAATATTTATAACAAAGTTAATTTATACGAGTATGTGTCTCAGTGGATGCCTTATATATGTGACCTTGTGTCATAAGTAAAGCTTAATAAATAAATATATTGAGGTGGTTGAACTGAATACATTGATAATTTACATTAATTTCATTTTGGTTCGTGTTGTGTTAAACTTCATGAGTAATTCAATTCCAAAACCATCTTTGTAGAATAGCAGTGAGACTATTTAACCCATAGCTGGGAGGATAAAGGGGTTCATACCTTTCCCAAGGGGCATTAGTTCAAAAGTGAATGTAATAGCATGATTGCAGTTCAAACTCCCATACGAGACTGCAGTCCAGATCATTAGCCATTATGCTTTGATGACTCCCTCCTAGTTTCATTTAAATTTAGTAAAAAAAAAAAAGTATAATACTTTAAAAGTAAGTATTTCACTTGTATATATTTTCTTAGATAATTTTGAGTAAAATATAAATTTCAATGAATTGAGGGGGCATTTGAACAACCACCCATCATGATGATCACAGATAACTTTTTTTAAATGTGTATGTGAAATAAGGATTAAAGGTCTGTAAGTGGGAAGTCCTGACATAGCAGTTAAAGTGCTGGACAGCTGCTTTAAAATGAGTTCTAATTCCAGTCATGCTATTACATTCAATTTAAGACAATTACTCTTGGAAAAAGATATGAAGTCTCTTATTCCCATTCCCACTCCGCAATGAGTTAAATAGTATCACTGCTGTTCTTCTATAAGTTTGGTTTTGTCATTAAATAATCTACAAATAGTATCACTGCAGTTCTTCTATAAGTTTGGCTTTGTCATTAAATAATCTACATGCCATTAACCAAAAGAAATCAAACCAAGTTCTATAAGAAAATGAAAACACTTTTAATAAAAAAAAAACATTCATTTAAGTAAACCATATATTTAAATGAAAAAGAAATTTAAGTACAAAAAATGAATGGGACACTCGAAAAATAATGTCTTATATATTTCTATGGAAATTAAAACAGATACAGGAAGCATGATAACACCATTAGATAGAGCAAGTTTCAGCTATAAAATAATGTTAGATTTAAGGTGGTGAGTTAAATAAAACTGAAAAATAAATGATCTAATCAGCATTTAGTAAAATATATTTTAAGGAAATCATAGTAGAAAAATTAGAACATACTATCATTTTCACTTTTACCTGTGACACAAGCCTTACACTCCCAGGTTGGTAGATTGATACCATGGTATGATGTGTAAACTGACATTTAATAGTAGGTGTGATCAAAAAGCATTAAGACTGAAGTTTTAAATTATCTTAATTTTAAAATCTAAAAACATGCACACCTGATGGTTTCTTTAGCATATCAACCTCCATGGGTTATTTAATACCAAAGTCATCTTAGTAGATGAACAGTAGTGGTACTATCAAACCCATAGTTGGAAGTGCAAGAGATTTTAACACCTTTTACCAAGGGGTATTAGTCCAAAAGTGAACATAATAGTACTACTGAGGTTCAAACTTGCAAACTACAACATCACAGTACAGCTCATTAGCCACTAGACCATGGAGATGCCCAACCTTGTGCACAGCTAAGCAACTTATATAGTAAAGTGATATAACAGAATGTGACCCTATTTGAGGAGGTTGGGGACAAAGAAAAATAGATAATAAAATTTGAAGACTGACCTTAGCACAGAGACTGATTTATGTTTTGGTGATTGTAGAGGATGTCACCTCAGCAATAGATGAAAGTAGATGCTCAGCATCAGAAATATTTTTACAAAGAAAATTAAATAAAATTTTGAGAGGCACCTAGTTTAAGAATGGAACTTGATTGTTGTGGCAATATCAAGTCACTAGAATTTATGAAATATTTAATAAGTATAATAAGCAATAAAAAAAAAGTAAGTTGATGATGTAAAATAAGGATATGTTTGTTATAGAAGAGAATGTCAGAAGAAAAAAGAGAAACAGCTAAGATTTTGGCCAGATTTCCAGAAGCATTAGATGCCTGTTGCATAAAGATATAATTATTTTATATATATATATATATATATATATATATATATATATATATATATATATATCTACCACTAGACTTATTAAAAAGTTCTAAGCCTAAGATTTTAGATGTGTTGCACACTTCTAACTTTTGAATGGATCTCACCTGTACAGAAATTAAGACAGAAATCTGAATTAGTTTTTCTAGTTTTATCAGAAGTGATTGTGTGTTACCACAACAAAAATGTCTAGCTATGTTTTTTTTTGTTTCTTTTGGTGAAGCTAATAACTTTTTGAACAAGTCTTTATATACAAACTTTCATTCTACACTTAGAAAACAAAAGGGTCTCTCTCTGGACGCAGAACAAACATTGTTTTATATATATATATATATATATATATATATGAGGTGCATTCGATAAGTTTCCAGACTTTTTTCATATGGGCACTTTTATTGATAGTACACACATGAAACTCTAGTCCCCTTCGAAGTAATCTCCTCTGGCTGCAATGAACTTGTTGTACCGCTCCAACAACTTCTGGAAGTCCTCTTGTGTGAGCATGTCAATGACCTTTGTCACAGCCTCTTTCATCTCCTTAATTGTCTCATAATAACAGCCTCTGAGCTAAGGGAATAACCAAAAGTCACAGGGACCAAGGTCTGGACTACAGGGAGGGTGAGAAACTGTCTTGATGCCCATCTTGGTCAAATAGTCTGTGACAAGGATGGAGTTGTGGGCTAGTGTATTGTCCTGGTGGAAATGCCACTGACCTGATTTGAAGAGTGCTAGCCTCTTCCGACAGAATCTCTTCCTGAACTCCCTTAAAACCTCAACATAGTAACCCTAACCCTTTGGCCAATCAACTGTGGTGTATTGACTTCCTTACTCCTCCCACACCTCTCATCATCCCTCACAGACTCCCTGCCTTCCTTGAATCTCTTATGCCACTCAAAAACTGATGCTTGATTCATGCAAGATGCTCCAAAAGTCATCTGAAGCATTCCATGCATTTCTGTGGCATTTTTTCCAAGTTTAAAACAGAATTTTATTGCATATCGTTCTTCTAAAGTGTCAGATAGCATTTTCAAAATTCACCAGCTGTGACAATCAGGCTTTAGTAGGGTGTATTCTAATTGCTGCTGTAGCTGTTCATTTAAACCTGAAATCATAAAAATTGGTCAGTCATCTCATAAGATGTATAGCAATAACATACTGAATTTTCAAGAGTCTACAACCATTTTAAATGCCCATACGAAAAAAGTCTGGAAACTTATCATATGCACCTCGTATATATATATGTCTAAGCATATAATTTAGTATAAGTAAAAAAAATATCTATAGGTGTGTGCATTTTGGTGAGACTTATCACCAATTTGCAGATATTTAATACACCAGCAACCAGGACCAGACCACCAGTGGAATGAGTATTTGATTTCTCTTTCTCTATCTCTCTCCATCACTACAATAAGGACCCAATCAGAAATGATACTGAGATTCATTTGTTACATATAACATTTTGTATTTTGGTGCCATATCCCCACAAAGTAAAACTGTCTAGATGAACCTGCTAATCTGGGAACAAAAATGATAACGCCAGTTTTTGATCAACCGGTTTTGGCAAAACACAGGATTGTACTAAAGCAGCATTCTCCAATACTCACCAGACACCCTAGTTTCATATAACTTTTTCTTGTTTCCTAAACTGAAAATCCATCTTATTGGTGAGATTTGAGGATAAGGAGAACATTAAAAGAAATACAATAACACACTTTCACACAATATCAAGTTTTATAGGTGCTTTGGCCAATCTAAAATTCAATGGAATAAGTGTGTTGAAAATGGTCTATTGAAAAAAATCTTTCAAAAAATTACAGTTTCATTCAATTTCATTTCTGCCTTGGTAAATGAAGCTTCAGTCTCAACACTTTCTAAACACACCTCATTTGTATAAAATAGCCTGGCCAGTAATTGCAGTATATATACAAGATAAATGATGTTGTCTTAGCTGTTTGTTTTATTGCTTGTTTATACAAATATTTGTAGTAAAATGATTCGTTAACGCTTGTGGCAAGAATATAAAAGACGAAAAATGACTTACCCTCTTCCGGTTGTGAGATAAAAAGAAAAACAAGATGACAATTGGTACCGGTTCATATAACAGTGAAGTCTCATAAAGTAACAAAACCTCTCGAGCTTCGTATGCAGATTATCTACTACTGGTTTGCATAAGAAGCCTCTGTTTTTCCTTTGTTGTCATTCGAGTGAAATTGCATATCGAGGAGTAGGACGTACGATTTGTTGATCATAAATAACAAGCTATTTTGGCAGTATTTCTAAAATAATCGTTATAGGCAATAGAGTGACGCTAAGCAGCGACATCCTGAAGACATTTACAGGAAAAGGCGATGTGGTCGCGTGGCTTAACAAGCTAAAGCTGGTCACAAAGCTACAAAAGATTGAGGACATAGTGACTTTAATCCTGATGTATCTGGAGGGGAATGCGCTAGCAGTCTATCTTGAGATGGGGGAGAGAGACTAGTCTGATACTGAGAGCATCAAGAAGGGACTGAAGATGGCGTTTTCTGAGGATTCCTTCGAAGCCTATAACAAACTGAGGAGAGTCGCCTGGACTGGAGAATCAGTGGATGTATATGCAGCAGAAATAAGGCGACTAGAAGGATTGGTCGGATATGTGGGACAAGGCCTGAAGAAGACTGTGAAAATGGCTTTTGTGTCTGGTTTCCCAGACCGCATATCGATGGAGTTACAGCGATTGACTGGGATTGATACTATGGAAGTTGAGGAGCTTTTGAAGCATGCCAGAGTGCTGGCAAAGCATCCTAATCAACTGGGGGCAGTTGCAACTTCTACTGGAGATATTCCTGGTGAGAAAGGGAAGTTATTGAAGAGACAAAGCCGAAGATCACCTGATGAGAGATTGCAAAGAGTCAAGGCCTGACATTATCTGTTTCTGGTGTGGCCAGATTCGCCACATTAGCAGGCGTTGCCCACTGCTCCAGGGAAACGAGTAAAGGAGTACTATTGCACCAGTAGTCACCCCTTTTTGAATGGAAAGGCACCCAGAAGTTTTTTGCCACAGATAGTGGTAACTGTCAATGGAAAGAAGGCTAGGGCTCTTGTAGATACCAGCTGTATGACTACACTTGTCAGGGCAGGTGTCACCGAATTTTGGGAAGGAGCCAGCAATATCAAAGCAGTGGATGGTAGGGAGGTGAGGTGTTGTGGAGAGACCGTTGCCAAGATCATAGTGAGAAACATACCTCTGCAAGTCTGAGTAATTGTGCAGGAAAAGCTTGTCACAGGAATCAACATGATACTGGGTCTATAGACCGGCTGGGAGGAGCTTCAATAGCTAAGGGCCAGGTTCGGTTCGGAAGAAAGGACGCAGCTAGTGGTAAGAGCGAGCAGCAATGATATTGTTCAGCCTACAAAGCCCGGACCGTTCCAGATTGAAGACGAGGACTTCCAAGCCCCTTTTGACGGTGACAAGTGGTTAGTAGAGTGGCGATGGACCGTGGGACCACCCGTGCTAACAAATCAGGTTGGCTGAAATGAGGGCATGCTGAGAGAAAATGTGAGACCGAAGTTCGAGAAGGAAGTTGAGAGGTGGATTGATGAAAGAATTTTGATCCCATGGTCAGGGAAGGTTGAGGGAGTCCTGCCACTCATGGCAGTAGTTCAACCAACCAAAAATAAAGTCAGACCCATGTTGGACTTCCGAGAATTGAACAAGTACATGGCATGTCACACCAAAGATGGAATTGACATATGTGAAGAAGTTATGAGAGAGTGGAGGAGAATGGAGAGAGCCACGAAAATCATGGACTTAAAATCGGCTTACCTTCAAATTCACGTGGAGGAGAAATTGTGGCGGTATCAATTGGTCAAGTATAAGGGTTGGGTTTACTGCTTGACCAGGTGAGGGTTTGGACTAAATTCTGCACCGAAGATCATGACAGCAGTACTTAAGAATGTGTTGGCTAAGGACGAAGCGGTTAAAAGAACCACCTGCTCTTATATCAATGATATATTGGTGGATGAGTCAGAGGTAACTGCGGAAAGAGTTAGAGAACATGTCAACACATACGGATTGACTGCTAAACCGACAGAAGCTTTAGAAGATGGAATGGCTCTGGACTTGAAATTGCGGCAGAATAAGGAAGGAAAGCTGGTATTTGGAAGAGGAAGCAAGATTCCCGAAGTCCAGGGCAGCCTGACCTAGTGATAACCTTTTTCAGTATGTGTAAAGCTGGTAGGTCATTACTCCATAGTTGGATGGCTGTGGGTTGCATGCAGTTTTATCAAAAGGCAGACCAAGGGGGGCCAGTGGGAGGATGAAATAGACCATGAGGTGCTGTGTATGATTCAGGAAGTTGTTACTGAAGTCAAGAAGGGGGACCCTGTAAAGGGAGAATGGCACATAGGAAGGAGCTAGGAAGAGTAATTTGGTGCGATGCTAGCAGGAGTGACAGCTAAAGATACCACTTGGCTATGGAAGAATGATAACACTCACGTCAATGTTGCAGAGCTTGATGCTACGATGAAGGGCATCAACTTGGTCTTGAAATGGGGCCTGCAAGCAGTGGAATTAAGAACGGACTCTACAACAACAGTAGCATCGTGGATCAAATCAGAAGTGTCAGGAGATAGGAGGATCAAGATGAAAGGGGCAGCTGAGATGCTCATCAAGCGTCAACTTGGAGACCTAATCAGAGAATTTGGACTAAAAATGACAGTGACATTAGTTCAATCACAGAAGAACAAAACTGACATGCTGACCAGAGTAAAGAAGACATGGCTACAGGAGAAAAAAGATTGGGCTCTCTTGTGCTGTGTGGGAGAAAACCTGAAAGACCTGCATAATATGCATCATTTTGGAAAAGAAAGAACACTCTATTTGGCAAGGAAAGTGAACTCAAAAATCACGATGGAAGCTGTTCAGGAGGTAGTGAAGCAGTCCACTCATTGTACAGTGACTGATAATTCATCTACATTTATATTTCAAATGGTTCAAGCCATTATATAGTTTCAAGTAACTAATAATAAAACTTAACAATTATAGCTTTTAACTATTCTCAATACAAATATGCACACATATGGCTTTTAAGTGTTCTTATCTAATGCAATTTTCAAATAAATCTCTTTAATCCATGGATGGGACTCAAACAGGTACTACCACTCATGGCCAGAGTGAACCTGGGAGTAATGGTAATGAAAGCATAACTTCATACTTTACAGAGTTCCAAAACTTGAGCCTCACCACAGGATACCCAAAACACCCCTTTTGGCTTTTTTTTTTGGCGGGGGGACTCAGCCCTCGACAGACTGATACAGCCAACTAGTGTATTCTAAGCCTGACCAACAGAACAGTCTTCATTTTAATTTTGGTTGCTTTCTTTATTTTTTTTTTAAATTGCAACACTGAGGTCAATATGTCAGTGAGAGAACAGCATGTATCAAAACAACAATAAATAAGATATTAGCAATATTCTAATGTTCTCATTTCTCCCATCCACCCACTTATTGAGATAAAAACCTACATGAGCTGAATTAATTTTTTTGTTTTAAATATTCAATAATGATGATAGTCATTCAGTGATTCTTTTTCAAAATAAAAAACATTCCATTTCTTTTTCATATTTTGTGATGAAAAGTAGATTGATACAAGGTTAAGTACTAAAACACTTCTACGAAATGAAACTACATAATAGGATCATGATAACAGCTTGGGGATCAGCAAATGAAATCACCCACAATTTCTTGAATCCCAGCAAAACTATCATAGCAGAGAAGTATTGTCAAAAGAAAACCAACAAAATGCACCAAGAACTGCAATATTTTAACCCCAAATTAGTCAATCAAAAAGAACCAATTCTTTTTCTTCATAACAATGCCAGATTGCATGTATCACAAAATTTGCATGGCAGAAACAGAATGAACTAAGTTAAGAAACTCTAAACCAATTTATTTACCAGACTTCTTGCTGTGTACCAACTTCTAGCAAGAGATCTTCAATATCCAAAGCAGTAGCTCAAAACACTTTCAAAGAATTCACTAGTTCCAGGACTCTCTTATTTTTGACCACACTAGACAGATTCTAACAGCCTTTATTTCAATTAATGGATTTCATTCTAAGCTGAAATATACTGTTTTAAAATTGAGTTAAAGACAGAAATTGTTTTTGCAACAACCTAATATTACTTTGCATGCTGTCTTGATAAAATCACTCTGAAAGCCAAGTTTTCAACAGGTTTTTTTCTTAGTTTGCATTAGTTTGCATCCATGATTAATGTTTACCTAGAGGCCAACACTTGATAAGTGATAGGATATAACAAGAAGCAGACATTCAGTCATATGCTTTTTACATTGTTAGAACCAAAATTTCATTGGTAAAATTGATTATGTCAGGAAAAAGATGACAGCAAACTAATATAAAATGACCAGGTTCAATCAGCATGAGAATAATTTAACAGCCCTTTTGACCATAAAACTCAGAACCTTTCTAGAATCAATAAACTGAAATGAATTAACCCTTTTGGTTCAGAGAGCAACTCAGTCACCCAAATATAATTAACATGTGAAGCCAATTTAGTCCATATTGTTTAAAAATTTTGGATCTTTTAATATACCCCGGCCCTTAAAAAAAATCACTTCTAAAACATTAATAAAACAGCCATTTTTACAAGTATCAGTCAATAAAAACTTTTCATATAAATTCACTTGTACAATATACCACTTCCCACCAGTGCCAAAATGTACTGCAGAATTGTAATTGTGAAACTCCAATAAATTTTATTTGCAAGCTTTTTTATTTTATGGTTACCCACCCCCCTTACTAAATTTGTGCAAAATGGTAAATACTGATCAATTGATTTTAATAATCAATGATCTCCCATGTTTATTTTGGATACATTATTATTTTTTTTTTTAGTAACTAGTTGTGCTACTAAAAATGACTACAAAAGCTGACTTATCATTTCTTAACCTCTACCAGAACCTGAATCAAAAAGTAACCCAATCAGAAGGAGCAATCTACCAAACTCCCCATTGTACTTAAAAAGGCCTAATAATTCCTGGAATGCTGATGTACCTAGACAAAATATGCATGTACCCCACCACCACCACATACACACCTTACAAACACTACAACATGATCTACCAAAAATATTCTCATAAAATAAAAATCACTTTGAAAGTTAAGTTTTCAACAAGTTTTTTTTGTTTACACTAAGATAGCAGCATCCATTAGTGAGGTTCACCTAGAGGTCAACACTTGATAAATGATAGGATATGCCTACAGGTAGACATTCAGCCATATGCTTTTACATTGTTAGAACCAAAATTTCTTTGATAAAATTGTAGGTAATGGTTACATCAGGAAATAAATGGTAGAAAATGAACTCTACAAGTGCACAAGAAATGGTTTTAAGGATTTCCTAGTTACAATTACGCAAGAAAACATTCCCAATGAAAATAATGCCACAAGTTTCCCAATGGTTTCCAACAATGGAAGGTGGTGACCTCATGCAAAATAAATAAGGATTTGTGAAGAAAATGATTTTCAAAGGTTGGCGCTAGGATTTTAATGAGATTTGGTAAATTTACTACGAGAAAACTTATTGAAGATAAAAAAAAAATACTTTAACCTCTAGAAATCATATTTCCCACAAAGTTCACATGCATTTTACACAAGGCCTGTTTGCACATTTGCTTCTATTAGTGTCACATTTCAAAAACAACTTCTTGCACCAATTTTCCTCTATTGGTGAATAATCTTTTTAATAATTCCTATCCTAATGGAATATTTCCGTAAAAAAAAAGTCATATCCTACGCTACTTCATTAATCTATTCCAAAAGATGTAATGTAACCTGGTTTTTAAAATAAACCAGACATAATCTCTTAATATGACAACACCATAAAACTAGCATAAATAACTTTGAAAAGAATTTAGCTAGTTATATTCACTAGTTTTATTATGTTTGTTCTCATTTTAATGTATTACATCTAATTTACATCAAAAACCAGGATACATCACGGCTTTTGGAATCAATAAACCTTAAAGCACATTAAAAAGACATTTTAGTCATTTCTTTTTTCTTAAATAATAAACAAAACAAAATTCTATTTTCCTTATGATTTCAAATGTTCTTCAACCATCTTCAGTGTCTGAAATCCTGATATAAGTCATTGTCATTATCATTATCAAGAGTTATTCAGATTAATGTTCTCACCCTTGTTGTTCATATCATAACATTTAAGATAATATATTTTGGGGCTTTTCATAGGTTTGGAAAACTTTCTATTCAAGATCAGAATATCAATGTCTTGCAGACAGAGGCAATTTCAGTAGTCACTGGAAATATATATATATATATATATATATATATATATATATATATATATATATATCCAGCTATTTGTACTGAATACTGATTTTGACACATCAAAAACACAAATACACTTTTTTTAAGTCACAGAGGCTGTTCTGACTATTTTTACTCTATTGAACAGAAGCTAATTTAATAATAATCTAATTTGCTGAATTCTAAATTAGGTTTATTTCAGAAGGGCATCAGTTTTTTATATAGCATATACAGTCATACCCTGCACTAAGTCATTAATTGGTTCCAAAAACCATGATATAACCCAGTCTTTTTACATTAACTGGATATATATCTTAAAATGAGAACAAATTCTGTAAAACTAGTATATATAACTTGCAAAATATATCTATTGCCAGAGAGAGAGAGGATCAAACAATTATGCAATGTCATGGAGGAGGGCCATGTTATTGAATATGTAAATAAATTTTCTGAAGGCTTAAAGCAAAACAAGGAATTTAATATAATTTTTATTTTAACAAGGCCCCTTATTTTACTGCAGGAGTAACACACACAAAAAAAGCAAATTCATTATTTTGCTGCAGAAATAACAGATAAGTAACTACAATCACACACACACAAAAAAAAAAAAAAAAGCCAACTCCTAGTTACAAACGAAATACAGTTAGAAATGGTAACTGATTTGATAAGACACTTGTTTCTGCTTATTGTGCAATGACTTCTCCACGTCATGTGAAATATTTGTAGATAACATGAGCAAAACATCACCCAGGTGGTCATCACTCAACCTCGTTCTTAAATGATTTAGTATTTTATTTTAGAGTATTGAATTAGTATATTTGCGAATATCTAACTTTGGAAAAAGTTGTTGACAAGGATATGTACTTCCAAGTAATGATATGTTTTGCATTAGTTGAGATGTTTTTATGTTTTCACTTGGCAATATATATTTCTTGTAGAAGTCAGCAGTGGATTCGAACTGAAATTTCAAAGATTCGTCACATTGTAAGTAAATTGTAATGTAATGTCAATCCAGTGTAAGATAGCAGGCTGGACAAAAATCACTCGAGGAAGTCCTATTTATAATATAAATACTTTATTAAAGTAATCTCCAACTTACCAACATTTACATACACAAGTTATCTTTCCCTGGTTTTTATTTTCAAATATCAACTTTAAAATAGTCCTAATATTTATCTCCCACTCTGACTATTAAGAAATTTTCCTCCTCTTTTTGAAAATGTACATGAATAACAGATTACTCAGAGATTGATTCAACATTGTATTTATATTGCAAATAGGATCCCATCTCTAAAACCAAAGAAAAAAAAAAAAAAAAAATCAATAATTTTCAAATCTGGTAAATTGCCAGAGGAAGGTCTTCAGAATCCTAACCAATAAAAGATTTTTTTTTTAATGTGCCAAAAATTTAGCTAAATGATGACCTGTAAATCTAGATGGTTTGGTTTGGTTTCTTTGTTTAATGGCATATCAACCTTTGTAGGTTATTTAATGCCAAAGCCATTCTCCTAGAAGAACAATAGTGGTACTATTTAACCCATAGCTGGGAGGATAAGAGGGTTCATACCTTTCCCAAGAGTATTTGCCCGAAAGTGAACGTAACAGCGCGACTGGAGTACGAACTCGTGTACTACGATTCTGCAATCCATCGCTTTAACCATTACACCACGAGGACACCCCCCAAATAAATCAAGATGTGTCAACAAAAAATAACCACAACTTAATAGAATGAGCTACATACATCCAAGAAAAATATTCGTTAAAAATGACTTAATTATTGCAAATAATACCACTTGTTTATCACAATAAGACTGTTCATCATGAACCTAAAAAACTTCTTCATGCTAATATACAGTGAAATGAGCAAAAGTCAGACTGAAAGGTTCCAGTGGGAAAGAAAATAGAAAAGGAGAAGCAAAAGAAGTAAAACAGCTGGAGAGAAAACAAAAAGAAAACCAGGTAAAAGGAGAAATATGTGTAAGAGAGAAAGAGGATGAAGAAATGAAAACAAGACATAGACTAGTTATCAGGCTGGATATCAAGACAAAATGAAAGAAAAATGGAATTAATTGGAGATGGAAGGTAGAAAAGAGCCTGTGGAGGTATGAAAGCTAAAGAGAAAATTAAATAAAAAGATTATATATATATATATATATATATATATATATATATATATATATACACACACACACACACACACACAAGAGAGAGAAAGAGGTGAGTAAAGGGATGGAAACAAAAGAAAAACAGAGATTGACCTGCTTTTTGAATATCAAGAGACAATGAGCAACAGAGGAGGTAAAAATGGAAAAGTATAAAAATCATAAAACATTCTTTTATGAAGAGATAGTGTAAAAGAAAGATAAGAGGGGGGGATGAAAGAGAATATATAGATATGTAGAAAAAGGTAAAACGGAAGAAAGATATATGCTGGTATATTTGATGATTTATTAAATTTTATTGTGCTGACACATTTTGACTTCAAAGTTTTTGTCTGAATACAAAAATATTTTATCAAAATTATTTAAAGCATGAAAAATAATCACAACAAATTTTTGATTCAGTTGGAAGTCTTCATCAGGGCCAATATATATTATTATATGAAAACGAAATAATACATGGGGATATGTTCTAAACTGGTTACATCAGGCGATGGAAGTTTTTGTTTTGAAAAAAGTAAATAGCATTTTATGGTTTGAGAAGCAGATTTGTAATGTTCTATTATTTTAAATGTTTAAAGAAAGGTAGGAAGGCTTATGTTTTATGTGGATTATGAAATCTTTCGTATTATTTTTCCTAGAAACAGTGATATTTTGTAAAAACCTTGTCATTATGGTATTGTGTTATGGTATGCTATGGAACACACTTCAATTATTCTTTGTTTATCTGTCATGGATGAAAGCAAATATAGCAGTTTTGAAAATCAAAGTGTGGTTGGTTAAAATATGAAAAACCAATCACACTTGATTTTCAAAATATATCTTTCTTCCGTTTTACCTTTTTCTACATTCATTCAGTTGGCTTCAATTCACTTCTTCTCACATTATATATATATATATATATATATATATATATATGTGTGTGTGTGTGTCCCATGAAAATATCTGTTTAAAATATTATTTTGTTTAATACTATAAAATTTACTCATTGGATCTAAAATAATAGTGCATATTGAAGAAAAAAAAATGTTTGCATTGGATCAGAAGGGAAGGAATTGGGGCAAATAAAAGAGAAGAGGGTGTAAAAGAGGTAAAAAAAAACAAAAGAAACCAAAAGAAAACCAGGAGAAAGGAAACAATATATATAGTGTGGGAGGATAAAGGGATGCAGACAAAAGAAAAACAGAGAGAGAGAGGAAGAGGAGTTACTATGGATATCAGGAGGCAAGAAGTAAACAACTGAAAGACAGGTAGTGACTGAAAGGTGTAAGAATTGTGATACATTAAAATTCTTTAATAAGAGATAGAACAAAAGAAAAATAATAGAGAGGATGCAATAGTAAAAAAAAAAAAAAAAAATGCTCATTTTTTTTTTTTAACCCTTCCAATCTTAACGAGGTAAGTGTGCCCCAAGAAAATGTTTTATACCAATTATTAATTTCAAGAAATAATCAGGTGTTTGTTACCTATTGAAATCATTAGGACACTTTTGAGTCATCTCTAAAAATACTTTAAATCTAAAATTGCTCACATATTTTGTGGAAAATATGATTTCTAAGAGTTGGGGTTGAGATTTTGATAAGAGATAAAATGTAATGAATATAAAAAAATAAAATCGTCCAACCCTCAGAACTAAAAATTGTTTGGTCAAAAATTAGATTGAAAGGGTTCATCTGTCAACTCCATAAAACAGTTCTTAGCATGCAATGAGGTGTATATAATCAAATTTTTTTTTTCATTGCCAGAATCTTTAGAATTATTTTCAACAATTCTGATCACCTAAGTTTTTTCATTCAAAAAATAAAATAAACCAATTTTTTTTTTGTTGTTTTGAAAGAAAAAGACTTTGTGAAAGATCATATTAGATATTCTCATTACCTTGTAAAATTTATTAAATGAAAACAAATGGAGAGGCAGAAATTTTATGAAGCAGCTTCACTCTCCCATACAACTTTTAGCAAAAAAAGCTAGGATCAGGATGATTTAATTACAACTTAATATGCACAGCTTTTATTGCAATCTATTCAAAATTTCTTTGCCTTTTTCTCTTTTTTTTTTCAGGTTTTACACGAGTGAAAGTCTTTACGGGAAAAGATCTCTTTGGAAGAAGTGTGTGAGTAACTGTCGTCTTTTTGTAATAAATTAATTGTAAAGCCATTAACACACGAGGCTGTTTTACAGCATGCGTAATAACATGCGCTTTAGCAAGAAAAAAGTTGTTAAAATCCTTATCACAATACCGACAGAGAAATGAAAGTAAAATGTCTGGAGAGCTTGGCTGATCAAATGGATAATGTCTGCAGGCTTCATAATGAATGTTTAACACTCGGTGTTTTGCACACTTCAATTTACACATCTGACATACACTGTCAACGGGGACTAAAACATCAGTATCCTGTACAACGTCCGATATGGCATACAGTCCATCTTGATGATGGTTGAAATTCTTTAAGCACACTGTACTATGAGAGACACACGAGTAAATATTTGAAAATATAGTAAAACACTTGGGGCAAGTTGCAATTTTTGTATAACGTTTTTGACTACTTTGCAAGCACATCTTTTCTATGATATAAAAAGGAGAAAACTTTCCATTTTCAACTTCCCCTTGACATCTGCTGGCATAGTGATGCTGTGCTGTATTTAAGTGCAAAATAGTTTCATCACTGTTCTGGCTAATAAAGTTGCAATAATCACACTTGAAACCCACAAGCAAAGGCTTTTCATTGTTCAATAAATCTAAATTGGTTATTTTGGCCTTTTTCGGAACAGATTCTCCATTGGGAACATTAGAGAAACCATCACCATTTGGGTGATTCGGAGATTTTCTTTTAACTTTCAGCTCATTTGTATTGGGTGCCTGCATCTGGAGCAATTGCTGAGCAAAACGATTCTTAAATCCAGCAGCTGAATAAAATGGTACATTGCTAGCCTCCGATGGACATTCAGACTGTACTTCAGAGCTTGACGGCTCTCCCTTTGATCCAATTTGTATTTCTTGCTTGAGGCAAGGATCACTGGGTTTGTCCTTAATTGTTGGATCCAATTTCGGTGTTATCATAGGTTCAGCTTCTGTCTCGGAGTCACTGAAGTTATCCTCAGAATATTCCCAATTTGTTTCTTGGGAAGAGTTCTCCAAATGTATAAGTCTTTGAAGACGATCAAAAGTATAAGAATTATAAGTGTTGAAGCCATAGATGAGAGTATCACGAGCCTTTAGCAATTGATCCAAAGGATAGGGCCCATTATAAGAATCCAAAAAACCTTGGACATTTTGTGAAAATTCTGAAAAAAATTATGAAATAAAACAAAAAGGTAAATAAAGAAATTTTTTTTTTTGCACATGCAAAAATTCTTTACATAAAATTCATAAAACAAAAAAAATAAATGTTGACTGAAATCCAGAAGCAAGTCAACGTCATTATTCCATGATTTTTTTTTTTGTTTTTTTAGCTAGTATCCTCATCTTAGCTGTTTATATCAAAGTTTCAGTTATTCTTCAGTATTCCTTAGTGTCTGAAATCCTGATATAAGTCATTGTCATAATAAAAAGTTATTCAGACTTATATCCTCATCTGTGTTGTATCACTACATCTAAGCTAATATATTTTGGGCTTTTCATGGGTTTGGAAAATCTTTTCTTCAAGATCAGAACATCACACATTCTTGCAGACAGAGGCAAATTCAGTAGTCCAGCAATTTGTCATGAATTCTCATTTTTTGACATACATGAAAAACACTGACAATAGACTTTTTTAAGCCACAGAAGATGATTATTTTTCTTTTTACTCTATTGAGCAGAAGTAGCCACATAATTTGCTGATTTCTAAATTTCAAAAGAGTTGAAGAACTTTTTCACATAGTTGTACCCTGTCCTATATCAATTTTGAAACCAAAATGAGCTGGTCTTGAAAATTAGCATTCAAATTCCAATATTTTGCCTTGGTTTTAACGCTAACTAATAGTACCAGTTGGAAGTATGCAACAACTTCATCAACCAAGCAACACTTCCTATTATATTCAACAATATGAGTGTATTTTGAACAACATTCTACTGAGAACACAGATCCTCAACTAATTCTAAACAGAGTGAAAAGATACTCCAATTCTTAACAGAAGAACTAATCCATACTTAAACAACCCCATCATTTTTTATGGGCACTATGCTAGAATCTATAAATATATCCATTATAAAAATCATTTTATTTTACATAAATATTTTTCAAGATGAGCTCCTTAATAATATACTTGATTAAGTAGAGACTAAATTACATAACTCAAACATTATACTGATAAATTTTCAGATGAAAATTCAACTGTCAGACTTTACTCATTGATCCATTTCCATGAATATATGGTGTTGTACTCCCTACATAATGGACTCACCCTCCTCCATAAATACACATCAACAGAGCGTCAGAGGAGTGAACCAAAACCCACGTGACACAATCATGTGTGATACTACTTGTGCAGTGGACAGATAGGCACTACTGCACTGAACTCTCAGCTTCCTATTAACTAACTACTGTCTAACCAGGTTCACTTGTATCTTGTTTCTGTTACTTGAATATGTGTTTTTCTATCAACCTTTTTGTGTTCCCTGTATCTTTCTTTTGCCAGTATCACAACAAATCGGTGACGAGATGAACACAGTCCCAGTTTAGAAACTATCAATGAGGCTGAACAAACTCACTACAATTTCCTTTTTAGGATGAACATAGTCTCAGTCTAACAACGAAGTTGAACAGACATACGACAATCTCCATTGCCATTACTCTAAGGTCCCCAGCAACAACTGATGACTAGAATTGAGCAAAAATTGGCGATTTGGATAAACAAAGTCCTACCAACAAACTGTGTTGAACAAAGTTTCACCAACAATTGGCATTGAAGTGGAATGAGCTAAGCCACAATATCTGGCAGCAAAGCATGAACAAAGTCTGCTAAGGTTAACCAAGAGCTCTAATACAACTACTTTGGCAACGAAGTACATACAAGGTTCGTCGACAAAGGAGCCCTCATATAATTATTACAAAGATTCGACTATCGGCAAATGAAATTCTACCACTTTTGTTGTTCACAACTAGTGAGAAAAATTCTGAAACAACACTCATTAATAGCACTGACAACTTGGAATCTTAAAGACACCTAAAAATCTTCAAAAAAATAACTCATGGTACTGCAAAGAAAGGAGAAATTTTAACAGTATATTCAAAAAAGAAAAAAAAAAGTTTTTTGTCATCACACCCTGTTACCTAAAAAAAAAAAAAAAATCTGGGGAACTACTAGTAATAAACTGAAAGAAAGAAAAAAAAATGTTACCACCATACACTAAACTAGAACTTGTGACACAAAATTATGAATAGCAGCTTCTTTTTCTATAAAAAAAATTCACTGTTCGCTGATTTTTTTATTCTGCGGTTTATTACTGAAAAACTTTTTACCTCCTCTTTGTTGTTTTTTACCTCGTTTTTCTTTCATATTCAACATGAAAGATTTTAAAAGTGCTTTACTTGAAATGGTAAAGTATCAAAATCAACAACTTTTAAAACTTCAGGAAAAATTAGAGAAATTTTTGATTCAAAATGAACAACAATTAAAACTTCAGGAAAGAATAGAGGAAAATCAAAATAAACAACTAGAGTTTCTGAACTTAACTTTAAAACTATTTGCGGTAAAAATCCAACAGAAAACAAAGTCTGTTTTCCACAAAATACCATCTGAAGTGCAATAGACAAATTTTTTTTTTACAACCCTGATGAAGAAACCATGTTTGCTTCGTATTTTAAGAGATACAAGAATCTATTGGACTGACTCAAAGGAGGGCAGACTCCTTTTGAATAAACTAGGCACTTCAGAACACACAAAATTTGTAAATTATATTTTACCCCGAAAAGCTTGTAAACTACAATTCACTGAAATTGTTAACATCTTGAAAAAGTTGTTCTCATGTAAAACATCATTCCACAAAAGGTGGAAATGCCTTAATTTAGTGAGGAAACAAGAAGATTTTACGATTTTTGCAGCAATAGTTAATAAACATTGCGATGATTTCAAACTGGCAGAATCAAGTGCTGATAATTTCAAGTGTTTGATTTTTGTTCAAGGATTAGTTGCAGCAAAGGACATTGAAATCCTAAATAAATTGCAAAATGAGCCAAATGCAACACTTTAACAGATAGCTCAGTATTGTCAACAATATTCAAGCATAAAACAAGATTTGAAAAAAAAATCGAACAATCTGGCATTTTGCAGATCAGGAAGTTACACTATAAAAAACAGACTAAGTCACCTACTAAAGGAAATAAGTCAAACCAAACAAATTCTCCCAATAAATTAGAAAATAGGCAAAGAGAATGTACTTTTAGGAACAAGAAATGCGACAAATATAAACGTATTGGACACAAAGTGTCGCATTGTCGATCCAAAAACAATTTTTCTAGCAGCATCAAAAATACCAAGTCAGTTGAGTTAGATGGCATGAATACAAAATTCATGATTGTAAAAATACTAAAATTAAATGTAAAATTTCAGTTGGATTCTGGTCCAGATCTTATGATTGTAAATTTACATACATGGAGAAAACTAGGTAAACCAACCATGCTAAAGTCTAACAAAATTGCAAGCTCAGTAACTGGCAAAATAATAAATTTCGAGGGAAAATTAACTACCACTGCAAGGGTAAAATGCTAAAACTAAAATTATTTGTTATGAAGAACACAAATAATTTATTCGGCACTGACTGGATGACTCAATTTAGGCTTTGGGACCTGCCGCTAAATTCCTACAGTCAGAAAGTTGAAAATTACGGCATGGAAGCCGAAAAACTTAAAACAAATCTAAAACAAACTTATCCAAAAGTTTTTTCTGGCAGCTTAGGCAGATGTACCAAAATACTAGCCAAATTTGAATTAAAAGACAATATCCAGCTAGTGTTTAAGAAACGTAATGTACCTCTTGCGTTGTTGGAGCAAATCAACGAGGAACTGGATAGATTAGTGAAAACAGGTGTGCTAGCAAAATTACAATACAGTGATTGGACTACCCCAACTGTATACATAAAAAGAAGTCAAAAGAAATATGCATTTGCGCCGATTTCTCTACAGAGCTAAATGCTGCCTTGAAGGACTTCAATTATCCCCTTTCTTGTCCGGAAGATATATTCATGAAACTGAATGGGGGAAAATTTTTGTGATGCATCCTGGTAGACGAGGAAAGTTCTAAGCTACTACGTGTTAACACTCATCATGGTTTATTCAAATTTGAATGCTTACCATTTGGCATCAAGGTCGCACCAGCAATTTTCCAACAAGTAATGAATACTACGCTGAGTGGTTTTGATTTTGCGGTTGCATATTTGGATGACAACTTGATGAAAAAATCAAAGCTTAGGTGAGCATAAAAAGCATGTTCACAAGGTTTTCGCTAAAATCCAAGACTATGGACTTAAACTTAAAGAATCTAAATGCGACTTTTTCACGGAAAAAATTAAGTATTTAAGGCATATAATCAATAGGGATGACTGAAGACCAGATTCTGATTCAACCGCGGCAATTAAGGAGATGCCAGTGTCCAATAATGTCGCAACAAAGTTTACTAGGACTCACTAATTACTATCAAATATTCATCCCTAATATGCATGATTTGCATGCTCCACTAAATGAATTATTGAAAAAAGGAAAACTTTAAATAAGGACAACGGGATGCCAACAGGCATTTGAAAAAAAAAAAAAAAAATTCTAACGTCAGACTTGTTTCTTACAACTATAACCTGGATTTAGAAATCATTGTAGCCAGTGACACAGGCTCGTATGGCATTGGAGGTTGCATTCTACACAAAAAGACTGACGGCACAACTCAACTAATTGCACATGCATCGAGGGCCTTGCTACCAGCAGAAAAAAATTACTCACAAATAGAGAAGGAAGCCTTGGCGATTATATTCGCAGTTTCTAAATTTCACCGTTTTATTCACGTTCGACACTTTATTCTACAGACAGACCATAAACCACTACTCACGATTTTTGGATCGAAAAAAGGTCTGCCTACACATACTGCCAACAGATTGCAGAGATAGGGTACCATCCTACTCAACTATAATTTTAAAAAGGGAGTACCTACCATCAAATAAATTTGGACATGCAGATGGACTTTCAAGGCTGATCCTCAAATATCAAGAACCATTGGAAGACACAATAATTGCTTCTCTCCAATCCAAAGGAGAACTAAAAACTTTTATTTGCAATGCAATAAGAGAACTTCCAGTGACGCTGGAACAAATCAAGCAGGAGGCTCTTTGCGACAAATACACCAACAACAAAAAGGTGAAGATTTTACAAAGAGATCAGCAAACGAAAGACGTTTTTTCTATATGCGACAATGTGGTGTTATACAGGGAACACATCATAATTCCCTCAAAATTACTAAAACGTATTCTGAAAGACTTCCATGCTGGTCATCCGGGGATATCCAGAATGTAAAGTTTGATGCGTAGTTTTGTCTATTAGCCAAACATGGACAAAGACATAAAAAATGCAGTCAAACTATTTAAAGGCTGTGCCCTGGCTGCTAAGGCACCTCCAGTTAAATTTAACCCCTGGCCAAAAACAGACCTGCTATGGTCAAGAATTCATTTGGATTTTGCCAGCCCTCTTAAAGGGTATAACTATTTAATTGTCGTAGACAGTTTTTCTCGGTGGCCTGAGGTTCAAAGGTGTAAAAACCCTACGTCAGAAATTTTTAATAAAATTTCTTTATGAGCTGTTTGCTAGGTTTGGCATTGTTGATTCAATCGTAACTGACAATGAAAGCCAGTTTACATCAAAAGATTTCAAGATATCACTACCGCACCTTTACACCTGAGATCAAATGGCCGAGTTGAAAGATTCATGGACACGTTGAAGAGAGCTTTAAAAAAAGCTAGTGCTATGCCTATGGAAAAGCCCTTCAGCAGTTCTTACAAGTCTACAGAATAACACCTAATATGAAAACTCTGTCATCTCAATCACCAGCTGAAGATATGTTTACAAGACGAATACAATCGGTGTATGATAAACTGCTCCCAAAACAAACAAAACTAGCTACAGCTAGCATTGTATCAACAAAAAAATACTACTTAGGAGAGAAAGTTTACATAAAAATGTTCAAGGATAACAAATCTTTCTGAGAAGCAAGTACAATTGAGAAAAGGATAGGGAATGTAATTTACATTGTAAAAGGACCATAATTTACACATAAACGACATCTGAATCAAATAAGGAAACACTCATCAAATGGGCCAGATAACGGCCCAGCAGAAGATGTGGCTATGCATGTCATTTATGATATATTTGATATTCCGACTTTGTTAGTGAATCCGGAAGTATGTCACTCTAAAAGAAAACGAAAGGCGTCCGACCTGTTAGTGGTAAACCCGAAACGGAGGAGATATTTAAAAAAAAAAAATTAAAAAAGAGAAAAAGATTTTTTTTTTCTCCCCAGACTCTAGCAAAGTTGAGTCTTAGGAGGGGGTGGTGTACTCCCTACATAATGGACTTGCCCTCCTCCATGTATACACATCAACGGAGCATCAGAAGAGTGATCCAAAACCCATGTGACACAATCACTACTCGCGTAGTGGACGAATAGGCACTACCGCATTGGACTCTCAGCTTCCTATTAACTAACTACAGTCTAACCAGGTTCACTTGTATCTTGTTTCTGTTACTAGAATATATGTGTTTTTCTATCAACCTTTTTGTATTCCTCGTGTTTTTCTTTTGCCAGCATCACAACGTATGGAAATCTTTCAAAATATATTGGAAGGTTACTTCCACCTGATGAATTACAAAATAGTATATACAAAATTCATCAGCCCTCAATACTTGAAAAACTAATTCTTAATACTTGTGCTAATGGCATTTGTGTGAGTCGATTTGAACACTTCTAGGAGGTTTTACCCTTGCCTTCTCACCAAAAAGGGATATGGCAGGATTTATTGTCTGGCTCCTGAGACACATCTTTAAGAGGATGCTGATGGAATTAGAGCCATTTTTAATTGGGGGAAGAGTATAGATTGGAAAATTATAGATAGATTCTCTGAAAGCTTAATTTCTTTTAAAATTATTTTAATATTCATTATGTAAGAAGAAGTCAGTTATTCTGTACCTCCAATCTATTTGGGTTTTTTGTTGGCATATTAAAAGTAATACCAGCCAATCTATTGAATCAGCATAATAAGATACTGAGAGATCGTGACTTAATTCAATAATAATGCTCTCTTGCCAAGACTGAGTTTATATACTCAAGTGTTGCAAGCAACCTCAAGGTTTAATTTTGTATGAAAAATACAAAAGCATAGGAGTTATCTCCCTTATGACTAACAGCAGTCATTATCTTATTTCTAATTCTAATCCTGTCTGAACATAGGCCAGAAATACATTTACATGTTATCCGATTTTTGGAGACTTAAGTTTAATAATGTTCCGTTTGTTGAAGGTTTGAGTAGGATTATTTGATTTAAAATGAGATATATTTGCAATGTTTAGTCAACTTAAAGTTTTCAGTTCTTTGAATAATGGCATATCAACCTTTGTAGGTTATTTAATGCCAAAGCCATTCTCCTAGAGGAACAGTAGTGGTACTATTTAGCCCATAGATGGGAGGATAAGGGGGTTCATACCTTTCCCAAGGGTATTTGCCCGATTCCGCAGTCCATCGCTTGAGGACACCCCCTTAAAGTTTTCAATCACATCCATTAAAAGAAAAATAAATAAATTTGTTTTAAACTACTAAAACACTTACTTAGTTTTAGTTATCAATTCAATTTCTCGGTGAAGACCCAAGCTATTTTCTTGCTTTTTAATTTTATCAATACTTTTTACTTTATGTTCAATTTTCGGCGGGAACTCAGTTAAAATTGAACCCACTTACAACCAAGTAAGTTTTTTTTTGCTTTGATTGTGTGTATGTGTAGTTTTTTTGTTTTTTTTTAAATTAAACTGAATTATATCAAAAAATTTAGCACACATAAGCGATTGCTACAGAATTTAAGCAACAGATAAAAATTTAATAATTTGTCTTTACTTAAAAAAAAAAAACTTTTAAGAAAACGACGTTGATTCCTTTTTTTTTGCAAATAAAGCATCCAAATCCCGTTTTAACAGTATTTAAACCATATTTCACAATTCTTTCAAAGAAATTTTGTCAAGGATCGAATTATAATCGCAGAATTCGAAGCAATAGCTTTACTAAGAATAAAATTAACGAGAAAAACACATCATTGTAAAAATACTTACGGAACGACATAGCGAGTTTTTTTTACAACACACGCGGACTATAAGCAAACATGGCGATGCTGACGTCATATCCGATACAAACAGGAAGTTACAATGACATTACTTACCTTACACCATTTCAGAGAAACGTCTCTTTGAAAGGAAAAATTAATTATCTGAAATTCAATAGAGAAAAAAAATTGGTCGACAATTTTTTTAATCTAATGAATAAAATAAATGAATAATCAAGAAATGATTTAAAATAAGCTAAAAATAACTCCATTGTTTTTATAAACAGTACCTTTAGAATAAAATGTTAGAAAATTCTCGACAAAAAAATTTTGAAATTTATATAACTTATGAGAAACGGGAAAATAGGAAAAATTAAAATGATTGTTTCACTATAAGTTATCCTTAAAGTGAGACATATCGATTTAATTTTTGTATTCTCATATTCTCCTATCGTCGTCCTTTTTTTTTTTTTTTTTTTCGCAAGTTTCTCACATTACATTTGAAAGGTACCTTAAAATGTTTTCCATCAGTGGTTTTGTTTAAAAAGATAAAATATTTTTAAAGGAACCTTTTTCTTGTGAAAATGTTGAAGTATTAACTGTAATTTCTCTTGGTTATCAAATTAAAGAATTTTTTTAAAGACAAAGGGAAGAAAAAAAGGGAAGAAGGAAGAACATGTTCCGTCTCACCCCTATTTAAAATTGAATTTAAATAAATGAGTTTTATATTTTAATTTTAGATAGTGGGTTTAGTTTCTGTTTTAAAAGGAAATAAAAATAATAATTTTAAAATATAAAAGTAAATTTGCGATAATCGTTAATGAATTGAAAAGGTGATGACCACGTGTTTCGAAATGACGTAACAATTTTCAGATTTTAACGGAAATTCTGAGTTGACTTTTAAAAAGTAACTGCTTAAAATTCTTTGGACATTTAACAGCCAAGAAAAGGTGATACATAGCTTTTCATTTGATGGTGGAAAATGAAATAGAAAATACATATTAACCAACTCAATAACTTAAAATTTTCTTGAAAATTTTGTAACAATCTTTTTTCTTTTACAACGAATTTAATTTTTTCCTCAAGTAAAGAAGATGAAGTAATTTTATCCGACTGATTAAAAGATATATATTTCATAAAAGCTAGGACTAGCATTGTTTTTCCTAGTGTAGTAAAATATATAAATAATTTAATCATGAAAAATCTTTGGCGAAGAAGAGGCCCTCCCTCATCGAAACCTAAGGGTTGCTTTGTGCAACATGCCGTTACCCGAGAACGAAGAAATGACTCCTCATCCTCTGACAGTGACAATAGTGATAGTGAATCCAGCTACAAAACATCATCTCAGCTATCACCCCAAAGTCAGAATTATAATGTCAAATTTAATAAATCCTGCAATTACAATCCTACAAGTAACGACATGGTTTTATCTGCAAATGCGGGAAAAAACGAGGATTCCATTGGATTATCTGAAGTTAATGAAACAGTTGAAGATCCTAGGAATATCTGTGCCAGTATTAATGTCCCAGAATTAGTTAAGTATTTTGATGGATTGGAACTATATAATGGTCAAATACTTACAGGTCGAGCAACAAAAGGAAAACTTTGGGAAACTACGGATAAAAAACTTAAAACGGATGATAACCCGAACTATAACAATGATAAAAAATATAATAATGACTATATTGTTATACATCCAAGTAGTGATCATACTTATTCTAAACCCCCAAAATACGAAAAATCCAACAAAACATTTGGAAGTTCAAATCCAAGGAAAGACGATTTCTTTGATAATGAAAGGTTTCGAAATGTCTGCACGTCTCGAAGAAGAAGGAAAGATGAATCGCCAAAAAGTTCCGTGGTTGTCAGTGATCAACATACTACGGTCTATAAGGAAACCTCAAGGGTTACCCGACATGATAACGCCGAAGAAGACAACACACGTACAAAAACGTATAATCCTAGCAGAAAATACACATCGGTCGTTGGACCCATGCCTCATAATTATCAATCTGTGATAGATATTGCACAAAGTGATCATTTTAATGCAACCACAAAAAATAATGATAGCAGACTGCAATTGAATCAAAGTGTTTCTAATTTCAGGAATAGCACCGAATTTGTGTGCAACCCGAACCCAAAAAGCTCTAATATAAAGCCCCAAACCATCGAGGTGACCGGTGGTACATATGTTTCTCAAAGAGGCAGAGGTGATCCAATGGGGTACAATCATCAACAAAAAAAGGACTACAAATCGACAAGTGCTTGTTTAGAAGACCAGAATAAATATCAAAGAAGAGAAAATTGGCCATTTAGTGCTCAGTCCGCGGGATTATATACTCCACCTTGCTCTTATATTGAACCCAAAGATCTTAAAAATAACCTATTAACTCGACCTTATACCATCCAAGAAAATGACGTCTTATTGCGCGATGTTGATCCAAAGAAAGAGAATAAATCTGAAGGTAAAAAGGCTGATTTTCATAATTTGACTTATGACATAACTTCTGAGGAATGTTCTAATAGTTTGTGTTTAAGGAGGAAACACAAGGAACAGCGATGCCAAGAAAACGAGACAGAAGAGGTAAACAGTAAGATCTCAGCTCCCAAGTTAAATATTAGGCAAAGTCCATCCCATCCGAGTGTCTTATCGATTAGAATAGACATCAATTTAACTAACCCCAATAATAATGTTTATGTAGCTGGGGCCAAATCTCTTGATTTACAGAAAGATGAGAAAAAAAGAAAGACTGGGAAAAACCCATGAAACACACTTAAGAAGATCAATTTATTGTTTTGCTTTTTTTTTTAAATTGCAGACACATTTTTATTCCTTGTAAATTAAATTTGAAATGGGTCAGCTCATTTTAAAAAGACACTCAAACAAACAAAAACACATGGAGATATTATAGAAATTAAGGAAAATGAAAAGAAAATTTATATTGATTTTAAAACTGCAATTTAATTCTCCATGAAGCAAATAAATGAGGAAAAAAAGGGAAACTACTGATTTTTTTTTTTTGCAAAATATATTTTACGTTTTTTTCTTTGGATATATTTTTTATACATATGTATGTATCATTTTTTCCTTTTTTTTTTTTTTTGCTACTTGGAATTTTTAAAACCTTAAACAAATTCTTTAACTGATTTCTTATATTTACAGAAAATTTTTTGTACAAAATAAAATTTTAGATAAAACTCTTATTATGGGACTTTGATTTTAACAAAAAAAATATTCATAAATTACTTTTATGTAAATGTGAATAAATTTTAGCGTTTTATTCTGCGGAAAAAGTTTGTGTTGTTTTTTTTGTCTTTTTCTTTCGTTATTAACCATTTGGGCGATAAAAAAAACTTTTCTTTTTGCTTTAAAAATGTTTATTTCGATATCGTAGAAATCAAACAAATTGATTAATGATTTCAAACAATTATTTACGATTAATTAGTGGAATACAACTTGAAAAACTGTTCAACTGAGGTTACAGATTTGGGGGGGATTCTCTTTTATTCCCACAACAAATCTTGCTTTTAAAATTATTCTTAATATTCCAATACATCTCTGAGAGAAAGCATAATTTTATTTAAATATTTATTTAATTTTTTTGTCCCACAAATATAACCCTAAACTATTTCCTGTATTGAGTACTCTTAAGAATAGTATTAACTGGGAAAATGTGTGTGTGTTTATGATTGGATTTTAAAAAAGATTTTTATCTTTGGCCAGATGCAAAAAGATGAGTAAAGGTATATAAAAATAATTGAAATTCAAATATGAATTAGAAAGTACATTTTGGTTTCTTCGTTAAATTGCATATCACTGTTCTTGTGTAATTTAATACCAAAGCCATCCTTGTAAGAAAAAGAATGGTACTATTTAACCCATTGCTGGTGGGATAAGAAAGTTTATACCTTTCCCAAAGGGGCATTAGTCCGAAAGTGAACGTAATAGCACAACTGGAATTCGAACTCCGTATGATACCACTGTTCAGCACATTAACCACTACTCTACTAGGAATCTCCTCCTCATTACTCTTGGGGACTTCCATGGAAGTACATTTCAGATTTAATAAAATAAAGAACATTATCATTTTTTTACGCCTCGAAAAATTTAACATTTTTCATGTTTTCCTGCCACCCCCCCCCCAAAAAAAAATTTATATATATAAATTTTTTTTTTAGAATTTTTGAGTTTAAAATTTTAATCAGAACTAAATACGTGTATGTGCAAATCTCAGGCTTGCGATGTATTATTAAATTTTAATTATTTATTTTATTTTATGTTTTATTTATTTATTTACATTCAGGTGGATAATTCATTCACCCATATTTTGATACGGGTGAATGAATATGAATAAAGGTGAAAAAAGAGGAAATCCATTCAAATAAATGCCATTTATTTAAAGATGGAAAAACCAGGCTGAAAATTGAAAGCTTGGGAGTCACAATTTTGGCTTCGCGTTTGGAAAATTTATAGTAAAAATATACTGCAATAATTATTTTTTAAATATTTTAATGATTTTTTAGATTAATTAATAATAATGAAACGTAATATATCATATCAAAAGATTGTCGGTCAATAAACGTCACCAATTATTTATACAAATAAAACGCTACTCTTTGATTTATTTAAAGATTGTCTGGCTTCTTTTTTTTTTTTTTTACTTTTAAGCAGCAATAATTTAACACGACTTTTTTTGATGTGATTTTGTTTAATCTGCAGTCAATCTAATTTTATGATTTATATTTTGTCAGAATTTATCAACGAAATAATTATGATAATTCAAATTACATAATCATTCTAAATTGTGTGATAAGATATTTTACCACACTGACGGCAAAGAGAAAGGGACACTTTGATTTGAATTCGAAATCAATTTTCTTACAATGGTGAGATAATATAACACGGGATACAACCTCTTGTTCACCAGTCCTTTGCTCTAATAACTGAGCGTAACTTGAAAAATTAATTTGCCGATACAATAGTCTTACTTTTTTGTGATCAGATTGAATCGTGATAAAAATCGATCGTCGCGGTCTCCCAATTCTCAAAAGATTTTATTGCTAATATTTTAGGTTATATAGTCGTCTCTATGCAATTCAACTATGTTGTTGTTAAGGACATTTAGTTACCTTGCCTACTAGCTAAACACAGTCTCGTTTTTATAAGCGAAGTGTGTTAAGGTAGCTGTGCAAAAATAGTAATCATCTTGACCTTATCTCTTTAAACGGAAGTGGGTAAATGTTATGTGACGGTCGTTTCCTTAAAGGTAATTGGTTAATTGATTGATTTGTAACAGCATATCAACCTGTTTAGGAATATTTTATTCCTCGAGGTTAGGGAATCTCGTTCATTGTACGTTCATATTTATATTTTTTGTATAGTTTCTTAAAAGTTTTTCGTACACAGCTATACAATATTAAGTATTCCTATTTAATACAAATAATTTGCACACAGTCGTATGGTTTCAAGTGTTCCTGTCTAATACTAATAATTATATGGTTTCAAGTAGTTATTTCTATTTAATAATGATCACCTTGTTTGTATTCAGTTATATGGTTTCAAGTAACTGATGATGATGATGATCGTAAGTAACTATTTTTCATACAAATAATTGGCATTTATTTATCAAGTATTCCTATCTAATGTGAATCATTTATAAACAGATCTATTTGAGTCATAGATGGGACTCTAACAGGTACTACCGGACAGGAGTGGATCTGGGAGTAATGGTAATGGAGTAACCCCACAAACCTCCAAAACTGGAGCTTCACCCCCGGATGCAGTTCAGTATCATAACCAGGATACCTCTTTCTGGGAAAAGGTGTCTTGGCCCTAGGCAAGGGATGCAGTCAACGTATTTTAAGCTTAACTAACAGGGCGGCCTTGAAACTTGAAGACTTCAAACGTTTTAAGGCCAGGATTTTCATTTTAAGTTACCAACACCTAGAATGCAATCCGTGAACCGAGTTAAAATTCTGCACAAATGCTCTTGGGAAAGGCGTGAATCTACACGCCCCCAACTATGGGTAAAAAAAAAAAGAAGAAAAAATGGTAGTTGGAACCTTTAGCTTTGTAAAAACAATCAGCCATTCCTTGTTACCAATCGTTTGATCATTCCTAGAAACCAAACACAACTCGTGACATATTTTTTGGAGAGGAAAAGGCATGAAATAGAATCAGTCGGTATATTATGCCAATGAACTAGGTTATATATATATATATATATATATATATATATATATATATATATATATATAGGTCTAAAATCAATTTGAGAGAAAGAGAGAGAGTAAGAGATGTAATTACTTTAGCACTTGCCATAGAATCATGTTTAGTATTGCTATATCGTAGGGAATTTGATCTACACTGATTGCATTTTAGTAATGGCCTTGTGCCAGACAAAGGTCTTTGCTTATTAAATAAATTCATAGCTGAATTATTTGCCACGTCTATCAGACAAGAAAATGTTAAGCAGTTAAGATTTTCTAGTCAGATTATTAATCCTGAATATTTTTCCAATGCAAACAATTCTTTTCCTTTCAGGTAATTTCCTAAACAATCCAAATGACCATAATTCGCTTTTGTTTGCCAGTTTGTCTAAATCATTCTATCTTCTGGGTTTCCCCAAAATATTTTCTTTGTCCAGTTTTTAGATTTTCACAAGAGTACCACTTTACCCTTTTCACTAACTCTGCTTGCTTTCAATACCTCGATTAACATCCTTCAGTCTCAAGAGTCACAATCATTCAAGTAGATTATATTACTCAACTCCTCTGCCACAAGCAGTCTGTGACACAAGGTTAATTTTTAAGCGGTGTATAGCTTGTTTTAATTCAGTTCTCTTTCTCCTAGACTGGTTTCCTAAGGCTAAAGAACTCAGTCTGCTCTATTATTTTCTGGGGTGAGATGAGATAGATTCATGCCTTTCTGAGGAGAAGCATTAACAGCCTCGTCCAGGTTTTTGAAGTTGACGATTCCATTTCCAACTCCGATAACTGTTACACTAAGCGCACCTCTTATTTACACGATTCCGTCCATTGTTCTCACCTTGATTGTTATACTTACAACGTTTCGGCCACTCTACCCTCCTACCTTCTTCAGATGCTTATTGTCGCAGTCAAAAACCTTTGGAATATTTCGAACCTGTAGCAGTCACAGATCTATTTCCTTTCGCGAATCAATGCCCCAGCTAAGCGATTCGGTCACACACTGACCAATCAGGGGCAGAGCGCATTGATTCCTTCTTCCTCTCAAGAACTATTTTTTCTAGCCCTATTTGGAAGTCACGACAAGTCAGAGAGCACCTAGTTAGCACCCAAGACAGACCTCTCTCGCGTCCTCTGCTACGGACATTCCACATGGAAGTCCTTCGCTGAAGAACACGCTGCTTCTAGCTACACACACAGAAGAGCTAGTCTTGCGACCAGTCACACGAGCTACCTTGCTACAGTGACACATTTCCTAGAAACTCAAGGACCAACATACTAACCGGCGACACAAAAAATAACTTTTTCACACTCTGACTCGTTTACTTCTGCTATTATAATAAACCTTTCGTTGTTGTGTTTCCAAAGAAGTTTCGTTATTTATTTGTATTGTCAATAAATTCATAGTGTTATGGAAACTAACCATTAAAAACACTAAAAACTCATCTTTTTATTTAATCCCCAAGGGCGGACTGTTCTAATTCTGTTGTCCTTGCCTTGAAATATCTCGTATCAGTAAATTCACCTTCTTAATTCTCCTTTATACTGTCGTTTTTCTTTCCGCTGAACCTGGATTCAGAGTATGAACTCATGACTTCTAACTAGAGGTTCCCGTGGAATAATTTATATACCATTTTTAAAAGCCTTAAATTACTCATTTTTGACTGGTCTTAAGCAATTTTTGCACCTGCCTCTTCAGAGGTTCGTTTTAAGGTTGGTTGCTTGGTGTTTCATGGCATATCAACCCTTGTGGGTTATTTAATGCCAAAGTCTCCAGTATATAATTTGTAAATGAGTAGTTTGTCACTTTTTAAACGAGTTACTCGAGCTCATTTGTTTTCACACAGTTAAATGGTTTCAAGTATAGCAATTCAATATTAGTAATTGTGTTTATCAAGAATTCCTACGTAATATAAATAATTTCTACAGTATGGTTTCAAATAGCTTATAATAATCTTTTGTAGATAATCAAACAGTTCTATTTGACCCATAGATGAGACCTTAACTGGTACTACTACTCTGGATCAGTGTGGACCTGGGAGTAATGGCAATGAAAGAACACCCCCCCATTCTCCAAAGCTCCAGGGCTGAAGCCTGATCATCATATACAGTTTAGTGTCAAACCATTTTTAAAAGAATTAATGGATATGAGATATTCCAGAGCATCGACAGCGGAATGAGAATAGTCTACCCCCCCCCAGGGATTACCGATTGAGACAAAGTGCAGCTGAATAAGACAGGAGAGTAGATTAGCCGAAACGTTAGGAGTATAATAACCAAGATGCGAACAATAATCTGAATTGTATAAATAACAATAATTCCTCATTACAGAAATTTAGACTGATGTGAATACTGGAGGGATGATTTTTCGGTTGGAAGTGCTCAGATCGGGGTGATAGTTCTTCATACAAATATCCTGGGGGTGGCAATTCAAGTGATTCTAAATTCTAATGTCAGTGATTGCTGGAGATGGTTGGTTTACTGCAACCCACCATAATAATTTGGTATTTGTACTTGTAAGATATATGCTGTAATCGTTTGATCAGAAATCCTGGTCAGATCATGCTGACTTCAGAGGACTTATGAATCACTATAACCCAAGAAATTTATGAAGAATATGCAGCTAACCAGGAAAAAATTGAAAGAGAAATTTATTTGGTAAACCAACGTGTACTGCATAAAATATTAAAATTCTATCAAAAATATTGAAACAGGTTCAAACCGCCGAATGAACTTTTGAACGATTTTTTCACTGGTGCATACGATAAGTTTCCAGACTTTTTTTGTACAGGCATTTAAAATTGTCGTAGACTCTCGAAAATTCAGTATGTTATTGCTATACATCTTATGAGATGACTGACCAATTTTTATGGTTTCAGGTTCAAAGGAACAGTCACAGCAGCAATTGCAATACACCCTACTAAAGCCTGATTGTCACAGCTGGTAAATTTCAAAAATGCAATCTGACACTTTAGAAGAACAATATCTGTGAGGGATGATGAGAGGCATGGGAGGAGTAAGGAAGTCAATACACCAGAGTTGATTAGCCAAAGGTTTAGGGTTAGGGTTAGGGTTACTATGTTGAGATTTTAAGGGAGTTCATGAAGAGATTCCGTCGGAAGAGGCCAGTACTCTTCAAATCGGCTCAGTGGGATTTCCACCAGGACAATGCACCAGTCCACCACTCTGTCCTTGTCACAGACTATTTGACCAAGATGGGCATCAAGACACTTCCTCAGCCTCTCTATAGTCCAGACCTTGCTCCCTGTGACTTTTGGTTATTCCCTAAGCTCAGAGGCTGGCGTTATGAGACAATTAAGGAGATGAAAGAGGCTGTGACGAAGGTCATTGACATGCTCACACAAGAGGACTTCCATGGGGCCTAGCAGAAATTGTTGGAACGGTACAACAAGTGCATTGCAGCCGGAGGAGATTACTTCGAAGGGGACTAGAGTTTCATGTGTGTACTGTCAATAAAAGTGCCCATACGAAAAAAGTCAGAAAACTTATCGTATGCACCTCGTAAAATCAGACTATATATTGTTTTATTTTGTTTTAATCTATTTCAACTATTTGAAGTTAATTTTCTTGGAGGGGGCAGGGAGGCTTTAATTTGATAACAACCATATATAAGACACAAATGATACCATCAAACCAAATTATTGAGCAAAGCCTGAAACACTAATTAGTGAAGTTTCACTGCTTCAACATTTTACAATCTGGCAGAGCTGCATTGTTATTGGCTGCCATAATCAGACTCTATCTATCAGACGGGAGGTGCCCGTGGTGTAATGGTTATCGTCGTAGGAAATGAACACGGCGACACGAGTTCAAATCCTGGACGAGGCTGATTGCATTTCACATAGCACTAATACCCTTGGGAAAGGTATGAATCCAATCATTCTCCCTCCAGCTATGGGTAAATAGTTGGACAGACTGGGTTCTTCAGCCTTGGTTAGGCAACTAGTCTAGGAGAAGAAAATTCAAACCTGTTAACCTGTTAAAGTCCACTTAAAAATTGACCTTGTGTCATATCCTGCCCGAGCGGAGGGGTTGGTAAATAGGATAATCAGACTCTATCTTATCTAATAAACTTACTATATTGGCACAAACACTTTTCCAATCAGAGCAAACTCGGGAACAAACCAAACCAGGATTTATGCAAGAATATAAAATAGTATTCATAGTTGCATCGAATAACTTCCTGGAGTTTCTGGTGATAAAGGCTGAAGATCTGTTATGATGGGTATAAACTACAAAAGATCAATAGGCTATCTGATTTCCCCCATCCTGTTGAAGTATGAGATGCATGGTTAGTTTGAGATTACCAAGGATAAAAATAATTGCCAGTTCTCGCGACAAATGTCCGATAGGTCCAGGCTCATCTCTTTTTTTCTTTTTTTTTTTTTGTTTGTTTTTGTTTCTATTGAGGAGTAGGGAATTGAAGGCACATCTTACCTGAAGACACCAGAACGGCTGTAAGAGATAATCAATTTAATCTCAGTCCAAAGGACGGAAAAGTTGGTTTGGTTAAGGGCGATGCCAATATGTAAATACTTCCCCTCGGATGGGAGAGGCAGGTTTGGCACATGGATTGTTTAATTTGGGAATCAGTGGGAGTCATCACGACTAATGTCTAGGCTTCTCTTGTCTTGCTTTTTTGGGGTTTTTTTTCTACGTTCAGTCCAAATACAATACGCCTGAGGGAGATAAACACTATACTTTAACCAGTCAGACTTCTGAAATTAAGCAACATGTGTCTGCTCAATAATTTGATGAGTGACCACTTATGATCAACACATAGAATAAAGCAACCTGAATCTTGTATGCCTGACTAAGTAAAACTTACTAAAATATTTTCACCTCGCACCTCTTTTGAAAAATTAATCTAGTTCGTCTCTTCGTCTTATATAAAATCTAAGGGTGCCTCTGGTGGTGTAATGATAAGCAAAGTCCACTTGCAAACCTTCAAAAATAAGTTCGAGTCTCATTGGGTGCCCATTCATTCAGCTTTGTGCCACATCTAAGCAAAAACCCGTGGTGAGCCAATATGGCTCTAGTTCAAGTGAACCTCACAATTCGAGTGACACGCTGGTTGGATTGATCTCTGCTAGGGTCGGTTTGTGTGGCCTGGATCACGTGGTCTTGCTACGTTGGTCAAGGCCGCCTGACATGGGTACCAGAAAGCCGGCATCCATGTCACGGGTGCTGAAGTCGGTACTCTTCGAGCCTCAGGAAGCCGTTCCCCAGTCTTTAACCCTCTCCGGAGGATTAGGTTTATTGAATGGCACCTGAAGCATCCCTTTTTAGAAGAATGCCGACGGGGCCTGAGGCATTTTTGGAGCCGCTTGGCGTGTCTGAGCAACGGCTCTACGCCCGGAACCACCTTAAAAAGGCCTTGTTCAATACTCGCCCATTCGGTGGGCGCGCGACAAATACGACAAATACAGTAATGATGGGCAAGCTAGACTAGCCGTTATGTTTTTGACGCCGCGAGCTCGGAAGACTTTGTATTTTCAACCTCAGACTCATTTGGACTTAACCATAATCACTGGATTCACCTACGTCAAGTCCTCGACAAACTAGTGTGACTATTATAGGAAAAAAAAATTCTACTCAACAAAATACATACATATACACGAACAACATATATACTTACATACATAGGTTTTTTTTTTAAGTTTTTACTCCCTTATGGCTAGCCAAAGTGACGGCTCGGTCATAAAGGCCTTATTCGTGACCCCTTCCCCGAAAAAAGTCAAGCAGACAAAAAAACAAAAACAGAAAAACCCCGAAAAGTAACGGAAAAGCGCGAAAAAATCCCCTGAAGACAATGACTAAAGTAGGGGCTCTCATAATGTATGGAGATCCACCCCCAGTTGAGGTCAACACCGAGGACCTGCTTCAGCGGGCAAGAGCCATATCCCACTAAGTACGGGAGAATGGTCGCTTGTTCATTTGGAGAAGCTTTGGCTTGACCAACAGAAAAGAACAATGTCCATCTTTGTGGTTGAGAAGAAAAAAAAAATTAAAAAAATTCCCTACATACCGAATACTTAGGGCGACGGTGGATCGCGGGGGCAATATATGAGGTGCCTAGCTATCTTCTCGACAAGAATTTACCTACATACTTGTTGCGATTCAGAGACATTGTGTCGCTGTCTCACGACAGTAATCTCGCCTAACGCCAGGATACCAGTGCCCGTTCCTGTTGGGAAAAGTCCATCATCCCCCCTCTCTCTGAGACTTCTCCTTTACCAAAAAAAAGTAGCAGAAAAACCGAGAAATCGAAGGGGGGTGGCTGATGGTAGGAAAAGGTAGAAAGAAGGTCCAACTTGCGCGCCCTCAGAAAGATAGAATTAGATCCTTTGCTATCCTCTGCCCCGACTATAGTAGAAGATAGTGTAGCGGCGCAAAGAGCGTTAGAGGCTTAGATAGGATGGGCGGTTAAGGTGGAAAATAGTCAGGAAACTAACATAGCTAAAACGGAGCTGATTTTTTCGCGTATCAAAAAGTACCAAGTTGTCATAGTTAGGGCTAGGTTTAAAAGAATGTATTGGGAGGCAACGAATATGGACCAGGAAGTTCGAGCTGAAGATTTGACATGCGTCACAGTGACGTATCGCGTGTGTCATATCGCCGGATGGGCAACGTCAGACTACAAATGAAAGCATGTGGAGTCGAAGTTAGAAAGAGAACGAGAGGATAATTCCTGCAGAAGGAGAGAGAGAGAAAAAAATAAGAGGAAAAAGCAGACAGAGAGTCTACGGAACGGCCAGCTGATCTCTGAGGAGTCCGGCCAGAGTATTCGTAGTAGGTCAGCCAGTCACGGGTGAATGACTGTAGTAATTAAAAATGACTAGAAAAAAACGGAAGTCCCAATTCTTCAGCTCAGGCGTGGAAACACCGGAAACGGATATGTTACTCCCTCCACCACCATGTGGAATTAAAGGGACGACTCGGGTTTCAAAGTAAGTTGACTGAGAGACCCAATGAGGTAAGACGAGAGTTGAACACCAGCTTGAGGAATGTAAAGAGAGACGAAAATTACGAGCCTCATTTTAGGGTGAGCTCCAAAAAGGGGTCTAACCTCGTGACGTGCAGCTGTGAAGACGAAACCAGTAAACAAGTAAGTTAGAACTGCAAAAGAAAACACCCCCCCAAAAAAAAACAAGGTCTGTGTCTGTTCTCTCTTTCTCCTCAGGACATGCTATTTTTCTTTGTCCAGCTAAGGTAGTCGACTCAGCTTTCACACTCTCTTTCTTTCTTCCGACGACTATTTAAAAAATGTAGTTGCGAATAAACTTTGTTGGTGAATTAAGACAGAGTTTTGTGTACTCGTCACTTTTCTCACAACTGAGTTACAACCATACATTTGGTGTGTAACGGTACAACGTCCTATTTGGTGCAGTAACACTACAAACTTCTTGAGACCCGTAGTGGTACAGGTATTAGTAGGGATTTTCGAAATTACTTAGAGAAACTCTTCACCAAAGAGCCCGAACCGAGTTCTGCTCAGTTCGACATTTATCATGCCGACTTCCCCGGCTCCAAGGCAATGGAAGCGGCTGGATGTGAGAGGCACATAACGGAGAAAGAAGTCCAACAGGCGCTGAAAACGGTCGGGATAGACAAGTCCCCCGGGATCGATGGTCTTCTCTACGAAATGTAATTTTGGCTGTTGCCCATGTTTGTGCCTTTGCAGGTGCCTATCTATAACTGGATGAAGCAAGGGTCGATCCAATAAAGCTTCACCAGCGGGGTAGTGAAGTTGCTATGCAAGGAAAAATATGGAGGGGACAGGATTAGTAACTTTCACCCTTTAACGATCTTAAACACTGACTTAAAAATTTTAGCACCAAATTAAATAAAAATCCTGTCAGAGAAACACTCTCTTTTCTGGAATTCGGCAAAAGGTAGGTAATTGTCGCGTGCATGATAGGTGCCGGTTTTGAATTCTTCTTGGAGATTGGAAGATCACTGACAACCCTTCCTAGGTTAAGTTATATTAGTTAATTTCTGTCTTGTTTTTGTAATAACAGTTTAACTTAGCTAGAGCATGTTATAATTTATCAAGTTTTTCGCTTAGATGTGAATGGGGCACCCAATGAGACTCCAACTCACTCGTGAAGGTTTGCTAGTCAAGCTTGCTAACCATTACACCACGTGAGGCCCTTTTAGTAAAATATGTTACCTCATTGGCCCATTATTTATTCATTTAGTCTCCATCTTTGTGATAATTTCTTGGGCTGAGCAGAGATAAAGTTTAGTCGATTTGGGTAAAGTTGTACTGTGTAGTGACTAACATTTAGATAAATTTGTTAACTTTTCGAGTGCTGGTTGTTATAATTTTAAGACCTAAAACGTAGCGTATTTTTTGAATTGAGCACGATTTCTCATATCATTTTCCACTACAGACATCAAGTACGGTTAACTCGTTTTTCTGCCATATTAGTTAGTATATGGGAAGGTATGGCCCGGGAGACTCGGGTTCAATTCCAGGTCGTGTCATACCAAAGACTAAAAAAAAATGGCACTTGATGCCACCTTGCTTAACACACAACATTATAAGGTGTGGATCAAGGTTAAAGTGGAGAAATCCAGAGAAAAGAGTGGCGTCCTCCCCTAAACCTCGGTATAGTAGCTTATGAAAAGGGAGAGTATAGTCGTCAATTTTACAACTTTATATATTTGTTCATTCGCATTTCGTTGGGGATCTATTTTTTGTAAAGTAAAATTTCAGTCATTCCTCCTCTCTTACAATACAGGAATAGTTTAAATGTTTATAGTGACAAGAATGTTTTGTTGACTGTGGTTTGAATGATTTTCAGAATAAATGTGACGTTATGGTGAAAGGAATAATATAGTATGGTATATTCTGGATCAGCAAATTGAACTAGTTAAGTTAAAGACCAACTTTTTTTTCTTTTACTATGAATACTAAAATAAAATGTAAGCATTTTTAGCGTGAATATTGTTATATTGTTACGTTGTTTCCTCGCTATGTTGTTGTAAAATAAAGGAGTGAAGAAGCAAGATATCGAAAATGTTTTTATGAAGGTTTAATGACAGTGAGAATAAAGGGTACCTTCATGCGGAAAGTCTCGTAGGAAGGAAGGAAGGAAGGAAGGAAATAGTTATGGAGTTGAGAAAGAATTTTAGCAGCTAAATGCCTGAGCGAAATATGCGTCGCTACCGTTAAGGCATTGTTGAATGTTTGAGTGAGATATGGTCGCCATAAGTGAATAGGAATAGTCATCCTCATTGGGTGAAAATATGTGTTGACCATAACGGTCAAATTAATTTACGCACCAAACAAAAATACGAAGTTCTTTCTGCTCCACATTCACCAAGCTTTGTTGAGGGTGGCAGACAGGCTTCATACGGTAGCGGCTCATCGTTGCCTAACTTTGTTCTTGCTAGAAGATGTTATTTATTTATTAATCCAAAATTATATGCTGTAGCCATATTGGATAACCTTAAACTAATACAACCTAAAAAGATAATGTTGCGCCAATATTGCAAAGGGGAGGGTATATTCAGAAAGTAAATTGGCATTCAAGGTTCTAGCTTTGATCATACTCAATCACTGGTGCTAGTGAAAAATAATAACTCATTCAATGCAGGTAGGCTGTAGAGAAGAGGAAAATCTCGTATTTTGGTTTGGCGCTCAATTTATTTCAACACTTAATTTCACCCAATCAGGATGACTTATCCTATTCAGCCCGGACCTTCATTTCCGGCTTGCAAAACGGGTGAGCGGCCAAACCCACTCTCTTTGGCTTGAGACGGCGACCAGAACAGACGTTCCTCTGGCCGTCCCTACTTAGCGATGCTTGTTAGCTAGACAAGCCGCCCAGTGTGGACATCTCACTGCGGCTCTAAAAGCAGCAGCAACAACATGGATACTCAACGAGGGAACCATCTAATTTATGGATTTCCTACGAGGAATCCCAGTTGAACATAAATTAGAAACATACAACATGCCTCGCACAGGCCCAACTTTGTGTCACCCCAAAATTGGCTATGTCGATATGAGCGTAACTCCGCTCTCGACACTAGTTCCCTTTTCACCTCTGGTTCACACATGGAGACAACGCAGACCCTCCCCCAAATACCAGATACAAAACTACACGGTGACTCTAAACACAATCCCTCACACGTCCCGCAACACACGCTGCCATATCAACATCCCGCTACGCCATTTCGTCTCCAACACTAACAAGCCTAAACTCCACGAGTCTTGCAGCACCAAAAGCAAACCATATTCAATGCTGCAAATAAAAACCCTATTTATAAAAAAACTTTCCTTGTTGTGTTGTTAAAGAAAAGTTTCGTCATTCATTTGTGTTGCCTAAAAAAAATATAGTGTTAGAGAAATTAACAATTTCCCGAAACCGCTATAAGGCCATCATAAGCATTACATATTTGTCTTGTGTAGAGATATTTTCTTTACAGGTAAAGTCTTCGTAACAAGCATCATTAATCTAGTATTTAACTTTTTTAAACTCTGCTTTTAGGGTTGGGTTTATTGTTCGGTGCCTGAGGCGCCCTGATACGAGGGTCCAGTAAAATGGGTGGGGTTGATACAAATTACTCCTTAGTTATGTATTTGTAGTCAGAGGAGGATTTTTATTTTTTTTTATTGAAATAAGGTTCGTAGCAAACACGTAACAGTATGATATACAACGAGAAGACATATTGAAATGAATAAAAAAATGTATTTTGAAAAGTTACATTAATGAGTTTTGTTTAATTGTTCTCAAATGTCTTACTAGTGTGTGTGTGTGTGTGTATTATTTTCTCTGTTCCGAGAAGTTGTGTGTTGAGAAAAAGCATTCGAATTTGTAAAACTTTGAATTTCATACGACGAAAACTGTCAGGTCCGTTCTGATTGATGTTTAGTTTTGCTACACGTCTCTTATTCCTTTTTCGTTCCGCCGGGAGGAAAGAAGTTGTTCCCTACTGTTCTAGACTGATTTTTGGCGTCATCTGAAAAAACTATTTCTCCTATGATGAAATATAGTAAATTTATGATGGAACCATTACAGCCCGAATAGGAGACGGGACCAAACTTTTTAGGGGATCAACTAGCAGCGCGTGCTTGGCTACCCACTATAAAATGATGTTGTGTCGGTATTTGTAGTACGTCCCACCGACTGGACGAGTGTGGCACAAGGCCTTTTTTAGGAGGGTACAGACCAAGGGCCGTAGCTCCGCGGCTCCAAAAATGCCTCGGGCCCCGTCGACATTCCCCTAAAAATTGGCGACTCAGGAGCCAGGCGATAATCCTAGCCTCTCAAAGGAGGGTTAGAGCTTGGTGGGACGGCTCCCTGAGGTTCGAGGATGCCGGTCAAGGCGCACTACGACCGACTGCCACGGGAACCAGGACACGGCCGACCGAAATGTGTCCCGGCTACCGAGTCAAAATGATGTTGAGTCGCTTATCGACTTAGTATGAAATCGGTTAAATCGCTCTGGTGACAGATTTGGACTTATTCTGTTCTAGTCATCTTAAAATTTCATTCAAAAGATAATTTTGCTTCCACACAGACGTCATAACTCCTCGATAGCAAAGTAGTTTTTGCATTCCACGTTTTAACAAAATATTTACAAAAATAATTTATTTTAATAAGCAAATTCAGTCTTTTTCTTCCAAAGACAAAGTTGGTTTCAACCTTTTCCTAAAAATAACTCTGAAAACAATTTTCTTTTGAAAACTCATGTTTAATGATCTAAGGTGAAAAACTGATTCCTGCTCACATCGTAAATTTAAAAAAGGGGTAACTTTTCATTCTTTTAAACAATCGTACACACTAGAAAACATTTTCCTGGGGGTGGGGTGAATACAAACGTAGTCCGTTAATTACTGATTGAATTTAAATCTTTAAACAATTTTTCTAAAATTATCGAATCAACAATTTTCCGATTTAATAAAGTATGAAAGTTTTTGTCGTTGATTTTAAGTTATACGTAGCGATAGGATTCAGTTTGCAATGCAAGATAATAACAAGCAGGGAGCCGTGGGTCCCTAGAAATGACAATTATACTCCTCTCCATGAAACAACGACCTTGTTACGGTCCTGGTATTTACAAGTGTAATCATATTTACCAACCCCTCCGCTCGGGCAGGATATGACACAAGGTCAATTTTTAAGTGGAGTTTAACAGGTTTGAATTCAGAGTTTTCCTTCTCCTAGACTACTTGCCTCACCAAAGCTGAAGAACCTAGTCTGTCCTACTATTTACCCATAGCTGGAGGGAGAATAATTGGATTCATACCTTTCCCAAGAGTATTAGTGCTATGTGAAATGCTATCAGTCTCGTCCAGGATTTGAACTCGTGTCGCCGTGTCCATTTCCTACGACAATAATCATTACACCACGGGCACCTCCTATTTACAAGTGTAATACTCCATCAAAAATTCAGGTAAGACTAATTTTCAGTCATTTCCTAATATATTTTTTTAAACTTTAAATTACTCGTGAGATAACGCCACTTTTTTAGTGGTTGGAGAGGAAAAGATGAAAGAAACATGGCTGAATATTATTTTGATAAAGACGTAATTTTGGGACTCTACTCGTGAAAAAAAAGCAGATCGATGAAATTAGTTTTAATTGTGAATCTAAGTATTACACTAATAAATATATCATTTATTTTATTAGTAACTTAAATATAATTTTGAAGAATATTTGAATTTCAGTGGGAGTTTTCAATATACCCCCCCCCTTAAGTGCTGTGGGTTAGCAGGTTACAATGTAACCAGCTTGCATTTATTTCTTTTTGTTAAAAAACGTAAAATTAAAATTCACTTTCTCTCTCTGTTTTTTTTCCCCTGTGATTTTTTTTATTCATTCTATCTTTGTATTCTAAAAACCATAAAAATAGAATTTCAAAATATTTTAAATGCTATTTATCCCTAATATCTTACTGAGGAAATTCTGCGGTAATTATATAATATGCGTGTTTAATACTTACCATTCAGTAAGGTTTAATGATTTAAAAAAAAAAATTTAAACTGCGTCTTCAACTCTCTATAGTTCAACAACCCACTATATTTCTCGAGTCTTTTCCTTCACTAAGATGGTTACTTACGGCAGATTGCTAATATATATTTTGGGGATTAAAATCTGTTACTGTACTGTTAAAAAAAATGAAACTTACGTTCACTATCAAGATAAGAGTATCTTATTTGTTTATTTTTATTCATTCATTTTTACACCTGAAAGCAAAATTTACCCTTTCATGGGTAGAGGCCATTGAAAATTAAAATATTAATCAGATAAACTTGTGACTCGTTGAGTGCCAACCCTTTGGTCTAATCATTGAGTTCAGGCGCTTCTTAAGTTCGTTTTCCTTGCTTGCTTAGTTTCCCTGGTAATTCTTTACCCTGGGGGTAGGGAGAAAGAAAAATCTTGACACTGCTAATAAAAACATGTTTGAGTCTCTGTAAGAATGAAAACTTGTTTGGACATGTCCAGTTTGGCCTGGTCACTCAGTTATTTGATACTGGTGTAGGAAGGTAAAAAGAAATCTCTTATCTTTGCTCTTTCTCACCAATCAAGCAAATAATAATATGCAGATCAACAGTGAAAAAAAAAAAAAAGAAAAACAAAATAAGAAACACAATCTCTGGATGTAGGACTTAAATTGTAAGTATTTATCGACTTCATGAAATACGTTTGGTGTGTTCGAGTATTTTGTTTTGCTTTAAGTAACTAACGTTCCAATGCATTTTAATCAAAGACAGTTTCTACCGAATAATTACTTTCTTATATATAAAAATGTGTGTGTGTGTGTGTTAAATAAAACTCGGTCTTTTATGGTAAAACAAAATAAACCTTATTTTTAGTTAATATATATTTCTTAATTTGATAGATACGTCTGATCTTTTCTGTTGCGAAGGCTATCTTTCCAAAACAGAAATCTGAAGCCGCTTTTACCTATACTTAAGTAAATGAATGTCGTTTTGTTAAATATCAATCTGAGGAGCTGTGTTTATTGACGGTCTTTCCTGAAAAAATGCAAGCCGTGTGAGTAAATGAACAATGACAATAAAATCTGATATAAACAAATCTAAATTATCATTTTTCTTAAATATAAGAGGTACATATTGAATACTTTATTTCAAAAATGAGTTTGGTACTTATCCAGAATATTCCTCTGGATAAATGTCTCAGATGATATGAAAAAAAAAACCCTTACATTTACCATTCAGATGGTAAATTTTAATCATGATATTCATTTTAAAAGGAAAAATTCATTACCTGAACATTTACATTTAAAAACCGTCTGCAACTCGCTAAAATTCACCTATTCGCCATATTTCTTTAGTTTTCCCCTTAAAATAAGATAACTTAAGGTAAATGCCGATAATTTTTGGGATTAAAATGTATCTATTGATTGAAAAAGAAACACACACGCACACATTCAAGACATGGAATATATGACTGGAAGTTTGACTTATCTGAATGATAAATAACAACAGTGTATAACGGTATGGGTTATACTAAGATTAGAATAAGGTCAGAAATATGAGGTAGAACAAGAATCTAACTTGCGATCAGATTGCTCACTGTGTAACCTTATACATTTGGATTTGCACTAAGCTTAGTAAATATCACTATAGAATGCTAGCTGACTAGCTCGTTGAACATTACAATATACTGGATAATCAAATCATAATTGATTTGGAATGAAGCCACGAGTATATATATATATATATATATATATATATATATATGTGTGTGTGTGTGTGTAGGGACCCCAATTTTCCGCAATCGCGGAATTGTTGATTTGAAACGGAATCCTGTTATTTTATGCAATCATTTTCCATGTTAAATTAATAATTTTTTTTTTTTAATATAATACTTAAAAACTATCTCTTGTGATTTTGTAAATATTTTAATAAATAAAACAACATGACGTTGTTATTTCTTTTAATTTTATTCTTTAAAAATATTTCTAATTATTTTCCTTTTAAGACCTAAAGAATTTTAAAATTCAGTTTCAGCACTCAAACAAAAAAAAATTCTTTATCGTATTTTAGAATATTAAAAAAGTTAAGAAACTGTATGTTGCAAAGCAGATCAAAGTCAATTAGTCCCCCTCCTGGACTTGTTTCCAGAGCGTGGATCCGAAAAGGAACAACGACAGACTCGAGGCCGTAAGGACCCCGGTTTCGGCTGGATGAGCTGCATCATTGACACCTTTGGGCCCCCCTTGTATAGCACTGGACCATGCTGTCTAGTTTAAGCTATAACCAGACATACGTGCCTGGACCCAAATTTGGGTCCAAGGCCAGTTTGGCTCATCAGGCCCATATTACACTAAGTGGGTCGATGAGCAACATAGACCAGCAGGGTTCGAGCCTCGGCTCGTGCCCGACCCCCCCCTAATCCTCACTTTAATCGACCTTCGGGTCATTGACCTTGTGTCAAGCCCTGTCTGATGGGAGGCAGCGGCAAATACACTGTCTCTGTCGTATTGATTAAGTGGAAGTGGATTTATAGACAATAGTTTTAACCTAAAAAAAAAGAAAGAAGGAAAAAGAGCAAGATCAAAGCAATACATTTTTAATAATCTATTTCTTTGGTTTAATTTTATAACTTGTTATTCTTATGAAATGCTACATTTCTCTCATACAATTTAGAAATATAGAAAAAAGTTTTCTTCTTTCAACATCAGACTACAGTCTAAAATTGACACAGGCACATAGCAATTCTCTCTGATTTTTTTTTTCATCAAAATGACTGAATCAAATCCACCTCAAGTTCAAAAATTTCATCTGCTCCTCAAAAAAAAAAAAAAAAAAAAAAAAAAAATGACCCCAGTATCTAAAATTTGTGCTAAAGCTAGAGTTGAACAATTTCCAGATGACTTTTATGCAGAAGATAATATGCTATTTTGCAAATTTGTCTGCATAGCGTCGATATTTTTAGGGTTGACACAATCAAAGACCATATGAAGTCAAAAGTTTATATGCGAAAAAAATCTTCAATAGGGTCATCTAAAGTGAAACAGAAGACAATAACAACATTGGTCAAGAGTAAAGAGATACGAGATGAATTTATTCATGATTTTTTAAAAATGTGCACTTTATCTGACATTCCCCTTCATAAAATTGATAAAATGATACCATTTTTATTAAAATACTGTAAGGAAGGTGGCTCTATTCCAAGTGCCAATTGTATTAGGGGGCTTCATCTACCAAAATTATTTGTTTGTCACTTTGCTGCTCTGAAAGCCAAGCTTGCTAATGAATCTATTCGTATCATAACAGATGAAACAACTGACTGTCGTGACCACAGCATTTTGAATATCATTGCGAGCATTCGTGGTGAGTCATTTCTCATTGATGTTGTAACCCTGTCAGAATGTTATCATCATACTGTAAGTCAAGCATGTATCCGAGCTGTAACTCATGTGGATTTGAAAAGATCATTGCCTTTGTAACAGATCCGGCAGCCTATTGCAAAAAAGCTCAGAGAAGTCTTATCAAATATCTTTAACAACAGCTACCATGTATTGTGTTTGGCCCACACTTTAAAACTAGTTGGTGAAGTATTCTCACACAGGCCAGCATTTGATAATGTTACCCAGCTCATTACTTTCATTAAGTCAGCCTTTTTTTTAGAAAGCAGAGTCGAAAAAAAAAAAAACGATATTTGAAATGGCTTGAAAATTATTTACCTAAAGAACAAGTGAAACTACCCACTGTACCAGTGGCAACCAGATGGAATTCCTGGTTTAATGCAGCCAGATATCACTCATCATTTATATAATTTTATGAAGGATTGTTTAAGCAAGAAAAGGGTCATGGTCTTGCTTTGGAGTAGATAGATATCTTGAATTAGTAGATGGTGGTCGACTACATGATGCCTCTTTCCTTAATTTGCGTCTAAATCTGTATTTTATAAGTGAGAACTGCACACGTTTAATAAAAGCTTTGACAAGCTTAAAAGAAAATAAGTCTCCACTTGCATGTGTTGTGTTTATAATATGATGGAAAGTGTGAAACAATATTTTTTTTTTAAATCACAAACTGCACACTAAAAATGAAGATGAACGTTCAATATAATCTCTGCTTTTAATTGATCTGGCGTGTATATATATATATATATATTCTTTTAAATACTCTGTCCGGTGGCAAAAGCTGCTTGGTAGCGCCAAGAGTGGCGGTACCGCCTTGAGCTACCGAAACTGTGTTATCGCCCCTGGTTGGCGGCTGATGAGGGCAGGGTATCGCGCGTGCTTTCACACATTGTATGATGAAAAAAAAAATGCTGGTATATCAAAATCAACATTTGGCCTTGAAACTGATCGTCTTCTGTCTGAACTAAAAACCGCAGAAAGGGAGAGAGTTATCTCAAACTTTCAAGATTTGTTCAGGGTATCTTTTTTCTAAATTGAATAGATACCTGGAAGCCCACCCCGTGTATAACTTTTACAAGGCAGCTCGTATATTTGATCCAAAACGGCTTCCTTGTATAACTCATGATATTGATAGTTTTGCAGTCATTAAAGACGTTCAAGATCCTTCTACCGAACTTGTAGAAGAATTGTAAATTACAAAGATGACTTACCAAATCCTTTTAATATCCCAGCATTTTGGAATGCAAATAAGAGCAGATTTCCTCTTCTACAACAGATTGTCAATAAGGTCATATGGATGCCAGTTACCAGCGTTGATGTTGAACGTTCATTTTCTCAGTATAAACATTTAATGAATAAACAACGTGAAAATCAAACCCCTGAGAATACCAAGTAATTTACAATGTTGTACTTCAATGGAAACTTGGAAAAAAAGATTTAATGATTGCTAATTTTATAATTTGGGGAATATTCAATTTCAAATTTTGAGCTGTTTTTCAATTTGTGATAAATTTTATTTAAAGTTTGAATTAATGTTTAAATTTTGTTAGCGTGTTTGAATTATGATTGAATTACTGTTTTGCAAAAATTGTAGTCAAAATTTTTAATATACTTTGAGTTATTTGTTGTTGTTTCTTTCATTGATTGCAGACCACCATATATTTATCGATCAGAATTCTTTTAAATAAGAATTTAATTTTTTTAACATGTAAAAACATGTATTTGCCATTTCTTCATGTGGAATAAAACTTTGAATTATGTTTTTTAAGTTTTAATTTATTTCAATTTTCTCATAAAAGTATTTAAAAAAAAAATATAATAACAAAGGAAAATTAAATTTTGCAAATGTGAAAACAGAAAAAAACCAAATTTTCTAAAAGTGAATCAAGGAAAATTTGAAACAGAAAGTCGGGGTCCCTACACTCTCTTCCAGAAAACAATTGATTAATGTTAAATAGAATTTTTTGTGTTAGATAGCTCCTTGTAACTCTTTAAAAACAATTGCTCTGTGTAAGCAAATTAGTTCTTATTTAAAAATGAAATTATAAAGTATTCAGTGTGCATTCAAATGTCTGATGTTAATTTGATATTCTTACAGAGCAATAGTGTAAACTATTAAAACGCAACCAAACAAATCGAATTTAGTCAGGTCCTGTGTGAACACAAGAGCTTTAATCCTAACTTGAAAACCTAGGAACAAAACTTGGATCTTATGGTTCATATTTTTTTTAATTCAGACAAAATTATGAGTGAACACTTAAATTTCTAATTTTCTTTCGCTTTCAGTTTTTGAAACTCAAGACGTTTTTGTCTCAATGAATGGTTAAGTAATAAAAATGGCTGACCCAAGTAAATTAATGACTTCTAGTGAGAGTGATGATTATTATTATGATCCAAGGTATTACCAACATAGCGGCCCAAGAGCAGGAGGAGGAGGAGTTATTGATGAAAGACTGAGTGAATTGGCAGGAAACTTAAAGGTAGGGATACTTTTTTATTAATCGATTTGTTTTTCGCTGATATTTTATAAATTTTTGAAGCAGTTGTGAAAAAGAATCATTAATTTTAAGAAATGCTGTATTTTTTAGCGTTCATGCCTTAATATTCTTAAAGCTTTTTTTATCAATGAATAAGATTTTTAAAAATTAAAATATTGAACTCTTAGCTTCTTGCCTTCTTAATAGCCTCAATGTGAGCCAAACTAAATTCACACAAAAAAAAAACAACATATAACACTTTCAAACTTGTGTTGAATTTTGGAATAGTGTATATATTTTATAGCTCTTGGTCATTCCCTTATTGGTTGCTCGAAGAACTTTCTGCATTTCCTCAAAAAAAAAAAAAAAAATGATATATAGGTCTGTCCAGAAAGCATCCAATCTTTTAATATTAATAGGAAAATGGCCTACCTTGAATAATGGTCCTTCAGTCTCTTTCAAGGAACTTTCAAAGCATCTTTCGTGTTTTTTAAACAATTTTCACCCCTCTTTCAGGATCACCTTAAGTTACCTTGTTTCATTCTTCTTAACCTTATTCATTGTCTGAAATCTCTTTCAATAACAATTTTTGCTTTGAAAATAATCAGATCATAGAGAAGGCTGATATATCTTATCTGTTTTACTTTAAAAAATCCTGAATAATTTGAAGAATCAGGTGTCACGATGAAACCTGAATTTCATTAACAGTTAAGTAACCGTTATAATAAAAACAAATTTTCTTTAATTTTTACTTAAAATTTGGTGTTTTTGTTAAAGAAAATGTGGTTAACAGTTAACTTTAATGCAGGTTTTGCTGAGATCTAATTTATTTTTGAAAAATTCTTCAATAGAATTTTGTCCCTAATAAAACAGCTGGTTTACATAAATAAATATGCAATTTTACTTATTTTTTAAAACTGATGTAACAGCCAGTACATTTTTTCCCTTTCTATTTAGAGACAGTTTATAATATCAAAGATTCATTTACTTATTTCATTAAAATTATAAACCATTGTATTTCTTTTAAAAAGTAAAATATTCAACCTTATAAGTCAAAAATATCTACCTTATAGGACTTTACACTCCTATAAATTATTTGGGGCGGTATGCCACTTGTTCCCACAAAGATGGCGGACGCTCAATATTCAGTCTCGGGAAACCATTGGCCAGGAGGACCACGTGATATGCTTACAACTACCTCGGCGCGCGTAAATTCAAGTCCTGCGTTTTTGAGCCACTTACAAGACGCGTATTTTCTATAAATACGTCGTCTTCAAGCACCCTCTTTCTCTTTGACCAAAAATCTCCGCAGCAGCAACACCATACCTCGCAGACATTCATATACAAGGACTATGAGACGCTTTCCCGTCTCTGAAAAACTGTCTGTTTCTAACCATAGAAAAAGGACATTTTAAACTTGCAATTCTTTTTGTAGCTTAGTTGTGTTACACACACACACACACACACACACACGAGCTCACACACTATTATTTCGTTAGATGAGTCAGTAATATTTTTATGTATTAATGTAAGTTTTGTTATTATAGAATATAAATTTGTTTTTGTTCGTTCGCCTTGTTTTAAATGTTAATTTTGTCCACGCCGTTTTACAACCATTATTTGTTGCATATCTTCACTCATTTATTTCACTGGCCTTATTCATTCATTTGTTTTATCCATGTGCCCTATTCAACCTTTTTTCTAAAACACCAAACTTATATAAAACTTCAACAGTAATATTGTCGGGGACCATAAAAATACAGATAAACTCTTTCACAGACACTACTACAACCTCATCCCAATGAAGATTTTACTTTAAAGCAGTTGGTGTAGAGAATCGCAGGTCTGCTGAGTTTTAAGCTAAATCTGCATAGACGATGTTTGCTTTTTAGGACAATTACAAAATACTGGACATAAATTTATTAAAATATAGATGAAAAATGAATAAGTCTGTTTCACTGATCTGAGATCAAGTGGAATTTTTACACCCAAAATTTACTATGCCACTGAAGCTGAACTTAAAAGATTACTTAAGACAAAAGTAATTGACCAATCAAAATAGCTAATAGACTACATCAAATGGCATTTTTCATTCTATTTTTCTGCCGAATTTGACCAGGTTCATATTACTGTAAATTTATATGAATAAATGAACTATACTAACACCCTTTCATGTAAGTGAATCTACATGAAAACATGTTTGAATATTCATTTTTTTTTCTTCTGTTTCATTAATAAAAACTTATAAAAAACTGATACATATGTAAACAACTATGATAAAATATTAGAGAAGTCAATTTCCTTTTGTTTGATGAATAATTTAACAGGATTTTATGGGCATATAGTAATTTTATGAGCATTTTTCAGATTGAACCCACTGAAAATACAAATGCCTATGTTTTTAGGGTGCTGTGTACATTGCTAGTTTAACTAAATTAGAACATGATAATGATACTAACAACATAGCCACCATGAACTTGTCTTTATTAAATGAAATTTAAAAAAATCTTTTTAAAATAACCATAAATCAGGGAATTATCCAATTTTAATGAAATTTTCACTATTCATTTTTATAATTAATGAATCAGTTATTTTATCAAAAATTTACATTTTTTTTTTCATATGACTAAACATTACCCCCAATACTTCGGGTCCTATTTAATCAGTAAGGGTATATAATATGGCCTATAATTTCTGTATATAATAAAAAGGCAAAAGTCTGAAGGTATAAATTGAAGAAAGAAATTTTTATTTGGGAGTTGTTGAAAGAAAGTCCCCTAAATTTGACTATTCAATTAAAAAAATGTTTTGAGAGCTTTTAATTCTATGATCTAATAAAAAAAATCATCTTTTTCTAAGATACTGGGATTTAAAAAAAATATTTTTATCTATTTTTCAAGTTGTAAAGAATGTTAGACAAAATATTATGAAAACTTATAGTAACGCTCGTTTGTTAAACAATTTCTTTATCCTTTGTATTCAGGTTGAATATTTAACTAAAAAAAGCCACAATTTAGTTATAAAAATAGAAAAATTAAAAAAGGTAAAAATTAGTTTTTAGGGGCAATAAAGAATTTGTAGATTATTACCAGATAAAACATTAAATATTAAAAAGGTAATTAAAAAGAATTATTATTTCACTATTTTCATAATCAATAATAATTAATTCATTAAGTTTTCTTATTTCTATATTCAAAAACTATATTGATGTGTTTTCTTTATTCTAGATAGAAAAAATAAACTATTGCTGATTGGATTTTCTGTACTTAAAAAAATTGAGTTTTTTTTTTTTTTTTAGTGGTTGGCCTTTTGTATTAATATCTTTTAGTGGGAAACTTACTGTTTATATTGTAAAGTGACATGGAAAATCTCATCATTAAATATCATAACAAGTAATATAGTTATCAAAATGTAAGTAATGTTTTTGCATACATTGGTTTATTAATTTTTCAAGTTTCATTCAAAAAACTTTTTAAAAGTATTTTAAAATGTTAATAATGCTTTTTAATTTACATAACCTTGAGTTGCATTGGATAGTCAACTTTTGATGAATTTAAATTTTTAAAATTTATTAAAATTTTATTAGATTTGTAATGTTATTTTGCTTTTAATACTGATAATACCTTTCAAGTAAAACTAAAAATTGACTCTGAATTATAACTTGATTTTTTTTATTTTTTTTATTTTTTTATTCATTTTAGCTGAAACAAGATCAAAAAATTGTTTGTGCCTTATATAATATAATCAGAAATATATTATTTTCTTAATTTTTATTTCAGGACACAACACGGAATTTAAAGACTCTTGATCATATGCTGGATACATATAAAGATGTTGGCAATCAACAGCGATTTGCAGTTGATAAGGTGAAGAACATTAATTTTTATAAATTTTCTGCAATTTTTGGTTTCACTAATTCAATTTGTAGTATTTGCTTGTTCAGTGTGTAATAGTTGCTATCATCTACTGCTTGCTTGTCGTACTTTGAAACTCAGTACAAACTGTCATATATTACTTATCATGATGTGTATTGTAAAGTATGTATTTCCTCACCTCCATAAACAGGATGCAACACAAAGTCTATTTTCAAGTGGAGTTTAACAGGTTTGAATTTAGTTTACTTTCTCTTAGACTGGTGCCATTACAAGGTTAGAGACCTGTTTATACTTACTTTTGGACTGTTAAAAACTCATATTATTGGTTCCAGTGTTTCAATCCTGTAAAGTTTGGTAAAAAATCTGATAATATCTATTTGTGCAATGTTCCACCCAGAACTAATAAAATCCTGGTATCTTTGATTTTTAGAAGAAAGTCAATGTTTTATAAGCACATTAGTTGAAGTATTTATTTATGAACAATATTTTATATATATATATATATATATATATATATATATATATATACACACACAAAAGAACTTGCATATAAATATTGGTAAAAATTATTTTATAAATTTGTTAATCCCAACTGGTTTCAGCTTTCATGAGATGTTTATTTTATGACTGTACAAAGTCAAGACTGATAGTCACATAAATGCCTAGGAATTGGCTTCATATGTGAATGGGACTTGATCTTTAACTCGATAACCTCAATGTTATTACTATTCAAGAAATATTTAAAGTTCTTTGTGTATGTATCCACTTAAGCAATGCTATCAGGATTTGATCATTTTTGTAATTGAATTAAATCCTGTTCCAATTAAAGGATCCAAATATGTGTTTTTTTGAGTATCTTTGGTTGATTGCACACAGGTAATTATAACAATGACATGTACTTATTAATATAAACGTTAAAACAATAAAATTTAACTTGCAAAAAACAAGAAGAAATTAATAAGAATAGAGGGTGTCTACAAAAGAAATAGTTTTTTAAATTATTTTTTAAAAAAACTGACCCTCACAATATACAAGAAACATTTGAAATTTATTATTAGAGTTTTCAATAGCACCAGGTATAGCCTCTAAGCAACAAAGCTGATTATTAGATATTCACATTCATTTCTTCCTTTCTTTTCTCTCTTCATTTCTTCTGTCAATATGGCTTCTTGACACTTGACCAAAAGCAGTCAATAACTGATTCTGCTATTGACTTATGTAACTACTGCTACCCACAATTTTCTTCATCCATTATAACTCCAGGTAAGGCAGGTAACATTCATTATAAGTGATCTTTTTTTTCTATTTCTTTCCTTCAAACCACACCAGGTTAAAGTATTGAAAACTATTGCTGCTGAGGTGTTTTGTCTATTTGAATTAAGCAAAATGAATTCTGTTACTATCGTGTATTTTAGAATACATTTCCGTTGCCAATTAAATAATCCATCGACAATTGGAACAAGAAATTTGAATCCAGACATTTGCATAAAAATAAGTCTTCGAAGACCATCAATATCTCAAAAACAATTGGAGTGTATTTGTGCTACTTACCTATAAAGCTGCAAAAATACTCAGAAAGGGTACGAGAGGAATTAAAATTCCACACCATGAGGTTTGGAAAAGTTTGCAGAAACAGTTGAAAATGATTCCTTACAAACTGCAGTTATTAAAAGTCTAAGTGATCAGGACAAAACTAGTCATCCTGATTTCTGTGTAGAAATACTGGAGCATTGAAAAGATGAGATTAGATTCATGGAGCATCTAATTTTCTGTTGAGTCAATTGGAAGTTGCAGTTATAAACTTCAAACTACCTCTCTACAAAATTGTGTGTTTGTTTGTTTGTTTTGTTTTTTTGTTTTTTTTTAAATATAAGAAATAAGTAAGGTAAAGTTGGCAATCGTAGTTGAGGGCAACCAGAAAGCTCCCTTTTCAATAGCTACTACACCGAAGTGTAGGGGAGGGTGCTACTCCTTTCCCAGGATTGCTCCACTTTACCCTTGATACGTATCTTATATTGCTGAGTGTTAAACAAGTAGGTATCAAGTACCATTTTTAAAGTCTTTGGTATGATACAACCTAGGATTGAACCCAGGTCTCCCAGACCATTGGCGATCACGCTACCAACTAGACCAATGAGCTGGTAAATATAAGAAATAGTGTCCAAAATTTATCAACACCATCGATATTTGATATGATCGGCACAAAGCATTAAAAGGATTTTGTCACAAAATAATAAAAGAAAAAAGGAAAGATGAAAAGTTCAACCAAGAAGAGAATCACTTTTTTCGTTTTTAAATTTTGATTATATTTTTTTCTTTTAAAGTATAAAAGAAACTTGAGAAACAATGTGTTGAGTGCATTGAACTGCAGGATCAATATGGGAGATAAAATATATTTCATGGCTCAAAGTCCTTTCTTTCTTGGTCAGTCCAAGAATTTTTCAGCATCCTCTTGTATTTAACACAAATGTTAAAATAACATTTATTTATATGCAGACAAATAAAATACATTTGACATGACGTATACGCACAAGCATTAAAACACTCAAATAATATTGTCATAAAATGGCTAAAAAAGTAAAGGAAGATTTTTAAAACTTAAATATTGATTTGGTAAGACCGTATAACCTATCAAAGGTTACAATATGACACTAGACTACATCTGTTGGTTCTGGAACTCTGTGGACTTAACCCTTCATTGCCATTACCCCCAGGCTCAGAGTGGTAGCACCTGTTAGGGTCCTATGTATGGGTCAAATAGATCTGTTTGAAAATTATTAGTATTTGATCAAAATACTTGAAACCATATGAGTGTATATTATTTGTATTAAGTATACTTACTTCAAGTCATAATTGTTTTCAAAGAAGTATTAGAATTACTTGAAAACATATAATTGTATCCAAATGATTAATATTAGATAGGATACTATTTACTGGGGTGAGGAGAAGAGATGGATTCATGCCTTTCCCTTAATGGAGGTTCAGTGGTATAAATATCATCGTAGGAAGTGAACTATAGTTGAAATTTTGAATGAGACTGTTTTTGTTTCACTTTACATGAATACTCTAGGGAAAGGCATGAATCCATCTCCCTTCCCAGCAATTAATAGTTAGCAGATTAGGCTCTTTAGCCTTATAAACTCTGAATTTAAAACCAGGGGTCAAAGAGTTGACTACTTCATACATAAAAACCTACCATTAAATAAAACCACATCATCTCTTTGGTATGGCTGAAATCTTTTGCTCCAAAAGGGGCCCCTAAAGCACAGCAAAATTTAATATACCAACCTTTTTATGAAGTTGTATCCTTTTTAGTAAAGAACTGTACATTTTTTTTTTTTTTTTTTTTTTTTTTACACATCAAGAGATTTTTGACCGATAATTTTGTCTCTTTTATCTGTCGATAGTTAAGAAAAGATCTGGATGAAACCTGTGAAGAAATAAAGGAAGAAAAGTACAGACAAGCAAGTTTGAGATCAGGTAGACTTTTTTTTTTTTTTTTTTTTTTTTTTAGATTCTGATTTCAGTTTCTCCATCTAAGCTAGTATCATCAATTTTGTGGTCTTCATCCTTAAATTTATTATCCAGTCAAAATATGAACAAATTGGATAAACTTTTTGTTTGGAGTTGAAATAAAAGGGTTGAAAATGTAAAAAAAAAAAAAAAAAAAAAAAAAAAAAAATTAAGGGATTTTATCAATGATTCTATTAAGATATTGTTATGATCATAGTTTGCTGATGTTCTGACAGTAAATGGCAGACTGATTTTAAATTCTTACTAGGACAGTTTGACTCATTTTTATCATTAAGTCATGTTGATAATTGAACTAATATAAACTAATTACTATGATGGTTGACTGACATCTGTAATCTATACACAGGAAGACCAAATGTAAACAAAAAAGATTCATGTCTTGTCATAAGTTTGATTGAGGAAATAAAAAACCACGATGAAAATTTGGGGATATGCATGAGATGATGCAATAACTTAGTGAGAGGACATCATTCTAATGATATCCTGAATTTAGATATATAAAAGCGAATTTTGGAAAAGTTGTCAGTTGGAGTTCAGTGGGAGGCAGTTGGAGAGGTCATTGCATCAGGAAGGGGTCTCTTTGTTCATATACCCTTAAAAACTCTCTTTCTTTCATGTTTCGATATCTTCATAACAATGAACACTTTATCTGGAAAATAAACTAACAATTTCTATAAGAATATTAGATATATCATTGTTACACGATACGTCTCTATAAATAACTGTTCATTGTTAACAGAGAGTTCTTGTCTTTGAGTTGCCAACACCCAGGCAACTTGCTCCAATGAACCATCTTGACCATCAAAAGTTCCAGATGAATTGTCATTCCCTATCTGTGGATCTTTCAAACAGATTGATGAACAAACTACCTGAAAATGCATGTGGTGGTCATGGAATGAAGGCCACAATAAAGAATGTTTATACCAGGATAGTACCACATTTAATACTGTGAGAGCCATAGTATCACATTTAGTGCCACTACCAGCCATAGTACCACATTTAGTAATGGTATCAGTGACAATGATATTGTTACATTTGGCACCACTACTAGGATAAGATCAAAGTAAAAGTACCGTGACGACTATAGTATTACATTTAGTCCCACAAATGTTGTTGTGCACTATGGTATTACATTTGGTGCTGGTATTGTTACTCATTGATTCCCTTGACTTTATCTTGTCATCTATCCCTATTGGCCATCACTCTTGGCAAGTCTTCTAGATGGCGTCCAGTGTCCATAAAGAACTGATAAATGTAAGTCTTTCTTGGTTGGCTTGCACTGGTGTGTCCATGTGTAGGAGTCCACAGGAGAACAATGCTTATGAGTTTGTTCCTGCTTTTCCAGCAGTGCTTAGCATGTCTTGTTTGTCTCACTTGAATGGTTTTGTGGGGTGCTGCTTCTTTATGTGGAATCTACATATAAAAGCAAATAACATAATCAAGCAAATGATTTCTATTCCAAAGTTTGATTTTTTTTGCTGTTATAGGTTACCATATAAAAATTCACATACTTCTTGTTCATAGTACAATGTGTGCATATTTTTTCTGTTGAAACATGTTTATGTATTTTTGTCAAAACTTGTGTGTGTGTGTGTGTCTGTGTGTGTGTGTGTGTGTGTATAAAATATTACTGTATGTGTAAATGAGCTTGTCATTCCTTTTGTTTATTCAGTGTTAGGTTTTCATGGATTTTCTAATATTAATATTGGTCCTTGATGAGTGGGGACTTGACGACATATCCTTCCAGTTGGCTAGAGCAGTAGAATACACTGCATTTCTCCAGTGGACTAAGACCCCACAGCAACGTGTGTCCTGTTATGACCTTAAACAATCTGATAGTGAGGCTCCAGCAATGCTGGAGCTTTGGGGAATGTGGAGTAACCTTTCATTGCCATTGCTCCCAGGTTCACTATGCATTGAAGTGTTAGCACCTGATAGGGTCCTATCTATGGGTCAAATAAAACTGTTTGTCATTTAAACTGTAAACAAATGACTTATGATAAATTGAATTGTTTGAAATAGAACTGTTTGATCATTTAACTGTCTATCTGAAAAATGTGTTTACAAATCATATATTTAGTATATGTATATATAAAAACAGGATTTGACATTAGATAACTTACAATGGTTGATATGCCATAAAAACAAATCAAACCAAACTCCCACCAAGCAAACCAATAGGCCAAATATTTTCGTAACTAGTTTTTTGTTTTTTTGTTTTTTTTAAAAGTTATTTACAAAGCTTAGTTTAGCACAGTATCATTATATAACTATTCTTATTTTGTGATTATTTATATTTTACTGGTAAATTTTTTATTTAAACCAACATTTTCTTCAGGCAAAAAAAAACTCCACACACTCAGACGGATAGTTATGTGTGATATAGTGGGCCATTGATAAGATGTTTATCACAGGTGCGATCCTAAGATTAACGCATGAATATTGAAACTGGCAACATAATTGCCAACTCAAATCCAGAAGATATAAAGTATATCTATCAAAAATAAATGCAATGCTTGTATTCATTTAACTGTGTGCAAACAAAGCTCAATCTCTTTTTAAACATTACCTATAAACCATCCACTTAAAAACTCTGTATAAACAAGATTTGGCACTCAATAACCCCCAAGGTTTGATATGCCATTAAACCAAATAACCAAACAAATCATATATATTTAATATATGAATATTTATAAATAGGATTTGGTATCAATTAGCCTATAAGGGTTGATATGTCAAAAACTAATCAATCAACAATTTAACAATAGGCAAATAAACCCATTAGTGTTAGATAGAATACTTGAAACCATTTAACTGTGTGCAAATAAATGACTTCTAACAACAAAATGTTACCTACAAGCTATTCAATTTCAAATCATATACATTTAATAAATATATATATATATATATATATATATATATATATAGGATTTGGCATTAAATAACATGCAATGGTTGATATGCCATAAAACTCAACCAACCAACCATTTAATTGTAGAAACAATTGACTGATGTTAAATAATTAGTGTTACATAGCAATACTTGAAACTATTTAACTGTGTGCAAACAAATGAGCTAGAGCTCATTTGAAAATGTTATCGACAAATTATACATTAACAAATCATATATTTACAATATATATTGAGGATTTGGCATTTGATAACCTACAGGAGTTGATATGCTATAAAACCCACCAAACCCTAAGTTCAATGTCTACAGAAACTGTGATGGGTTATAGATCCACTTTCCAATTAGTGATGGCTTATAAGTCCTGTCCTGTCAGCAAGACCTGTTTTTGATATGTGTATAAGCCTAACATAAGACTACTGCTGTGCCCCAACCACAACTGGGGTGGGAAAAGCCTGCTTGGGTGGGTTTTATATATTTTTTATATATACTACTATTTAAAAATTGTCATGTAGTAGAGTTGCCCCCACTCCCATATCATAGATTTGAGATGGGTGAGCTCATATGACTTTGGCACTGGCCCTACTAATGTAATATCAAGAAATATATATTTCCCTAGCTCAATAACAAATAATGATGTTGCTTACATTTAAGATAATTTTTTAAAAATTCCTCACCCAGTTGACTGGGGCTTTAGAATATGTGATTTGCAGAGGGGTAAGACATCTACCTCAGTGGGTGTCCTGGATATGACACTAAATCATCTGAGGGTGAGGCTCCAGTCTTGGTGCTTTTGAGGAATGTGAAGTGCCTGTTCATTGCTTTTTATTCCCACAGCCACTCTGACCTGAAGTAGTAGTATCTGTTAGGATCCCATCTATAAGTCAAATAGAAATATTTAATCATTTACTATACTTGGGACTATTCAGCTGTGTGTAAACAAATGATTAATATTAAATTGGATTATTAATATTAGATAGCATTCCTTGAAACCATTTTACTGTGAGCTCTGACTACATTTAAAAATGTTACAAACTATTTGCTTACAGATCACACATACACACACACACGATCTGGTATTAAATAAACCATGAGTGTTGATATGCTATAAAACAAAACAAAACCATGAAACCATTTAACTGTGCAGACAGTAAATAGCACTAATTGAAACTATTTTACTGTGTGCAACAAATCAGCTCTGGTGTTTTTGAAAATGTTACCAACAAATCCTACAAATATATGTATAAGCAGGATTTGGCATAGTATAACCCTCAAAGGTTGATATACCATAAAAGACAACCAACCTACTAAAACATTCTTTATCATCATAATTGCCTGGTAACTATAAAATCTATTAATATAATGTATAAATATATCATTTTGATTTTTTTTTTTTAAATTTAGATTTATCAAATAGCCTAAAGAATTCTATTTTTAACCCTTATTATAAAAGTTGTATAACAAAAATGTTGACATTTGGAGTATGATTTTTTTGTTGTTTGTATTGGTGATGTAATCTGTACAATTGCAATGTTCTTCACTGGGCTAGTTGCAGATAGAACACTGCCGGGGCTCAATACACTGCACTTGTATGCATGGATAGGACCATTGTGTGCGTCTCTTATGTAATCCATGTTTAACTGGTAAAAGAACCTTAAGTGAGAGCCCAATACAAGTTGTTATATTTTCAGCAATTGAAACTTTTTTTTTTCCAGGTCAAGCCAAGTATAGTCCAAATCATGTAAGTAATCAAGATCAGAATTTTATAGATATATATGTTGTCACTTTTGATATCGAATAAACCTGTCAAAATCGGCAGTGAATATAAATCATTAATAATTTTGACTCGTATTATGCTTCATCTTCCTTATTTAAGTTGCTTATGCATAACTGGTCCCAGCAAAACTAACCAATGGAACATTACCAAGTTGGTAAAATGTAAATCAGTTCTATGTGTATGCACATACATGCATTTTTATATCTTCATTTCTGTTTTGATGATTACACATTAATAAAATTGCCATGTTATCAGAATTATCTCTTTGATTTCTTGTGAAACAGAACTTAACATTCTAATAATTGTGTGCATATTAAGAGTTATAAATCATATAATTGTAATATCTTGAGACACTGCTTTTTAATCTTAACAAAAAAAAGTCTACCTGAGACAATGATGCCTTGTTGGCAGCCGTAGTCAAGGGTGACCAGAAGGCTCCCTTTCCAATAGCTACTACACTGAAGTGTAGAGGAGGGGGCTACTCCTTTCCCTGGATTGCTCCATTTTACCCTTGATATGTACCTTATATTTCTGAGTGTTAAGCAAGGAGGTATCAAGTATCATTTTTAAAGTCGGGTATAATGCTACCTGAGATTGAACCCAAGTCTCCCAGACCATTGGCGAACACTCTACCCACTAGACCAATGCCTTAGTCGCCTTCAAAGTTCTTCACTTTAGACCTTGCACATCATGGTGCCTTTTTTATCAATGGTATAATTTTTATTTCATGTTATACAAAGGAAAATATAATGGAATAACATAATGTTGAGGAAAAAATTAAAATTGATACTTTTAATCTAATATTTTCCTCTACAAATGGTTTGAAAAAATTATACAATTAATTTAAGTAATTTAGTTAACTTAAGGAAAAGAAAATTGTTTTGTATTTTACCTGTTATTAGTTTATTTACTGCTGAATAAAGAAACCTAAATGAACATCCATTGTGCTAATTCCATGGATTTTTGCTAGGGATAGATTGTTGTAATTTATAACTCTCATATCAACACTTTTCTATTCAGCAGGAAATCCAGACAATTCTTATAACATAACAACTTTATTAATGTGCAATGAAGTGTGTGATTGTTGTAACAAATGAAATTAAAAAGTTTAAATTCTGGACAAGGTTGTTTGCATTTCACTTCATACTAATGCTTTTTAAAAAGGCATGTGTCCTTCTTTTCCCCACCACCTATGCATAAATAGTAGTGCAGACTGAGCTCTTTAGCCTTGGTAGAAGAAGGAAAAACTTTGAACTCAAAACTAGGGAACATGGGGCTAGCTACTTCATCTCATAAAAACTTGCTCAAGAAACAGACAGGAAAACAGCAGATTGTTGACTTCATCTCCTTACCTTACAAGCAGAAGTGATTAAAAAAGAAAAAATTAAAACGGGAACAAAAGTATGAAAAAGATGTATGATGGAAATTGAATACAGTTCACCTACCTACTTGGCAATGCTCATTAGTTTATTTTTGTCTGAACCAATTATTTATAGACACGTGTATTTTATGGTAGTGTTTCCTCCAGACAAGATATTTTGGTTGTGTTCAGCATTTGTCTATGTACCAATTGTTATGAGCTGGGAGGATGTCGGAACATTCGAATATTTTTTCACATTAAATATTTCTTCAATTCTGTGAGATCTGCTTGAACACATTGAAAATAAAAGAATGAGGCTGAAAACTTTGAAGTGACAAAATGACAACAACCGATGGAACGATAAAACAAGATTTATTCACCAACAGAAAAATAATCCTAAAATAATTCTAAGAGATACATTAATACAAAAACAAGACCCTCAATTATTTGGTAGTGGAATGATGTATGTAAATATGTGTATTCAGCAACTTGGGTACATGCAATTTAAACTGAAGGGTAGTGGAAAAGAAGGAGTTTTAACTGTCTTTACTTATCTCAGTCAAGTTATTTTGTTAATTCATTTTTTTCTCTCTCAGAGAAACAGGAGTTCATCTTTTCTTTCTTTTTCTTTTCTGTGGTTTAATAGAGATGCCAGGCTATATTTCTTATTCTCAATGGTCTTTTGTGCACCAAAAATACAAATCGACAAATCACCCTGTCGGCTGGGGTTATAGAATACGGCGACTGCACCTCTGCAGAGGGGTGAATCATTCCCACCCCCAACGAGGCTATCTGTTGGCCATGGGTGGCAACCTTGAGGATGGGATCCTGGTGGCTGAGCAATCCTTGATCCAGCAATTAAAGAGGTCACATGACTTGCAACACTCTACTTTAGCCCTTATTGGGCTAGACAGGCGATCAGTGGCCCAATCTGATTGATCAGCTGGTCATGCTAGCCCTCTTAGATTTTTGCAAACATCTGATTTAGAGGGCGAAGACTGTAGAGTCGATCATGTTGGGGAAAGACCTATACTCTTTACTGTCCCTGGGGGAGTGATTATCTTGGGAATGAAAATCCAGAGACAAAACTTATCTGTCTACCATCAGCATGAGTATACTATGTAGCCTTGTTGGTACTGGGCACATTCCTCGTATGGAGCTCCATAGTGGGTGGGAAGCATAGTCAATGAAACTCATAAACCTTCTACAAATGATTATGAATAAATCCACCAAGAGACCACTCTTTGAAAGCTCTGATAATGAGCCTGAAATTATTTATCAAAATACCCCTACTTACATGGTAATCCACTTTACCAAAGATATACCTATAACCAAAATATCCCCTTTCAAAATCAAACAAATCTTTTCCAAAGAAATAAAATAAACAACAATCAAAAAATGAACAAACAAACAATTCTAGTTGAAGTTAAAAAAAAACACGTGGAAGAAATCCTAAAATGGGAAACTTTCAACAACATTGAAATCAAAACCCACCTCCACCAATCTTTAAATTCATCCAAAGGTGTAGTGAAGAGTTCTGAATTATCTCTGTGCACACTACATGAAAAAAATCCAATTTAAAAAACCAAAACATAACAGATGTTAAAAGAATAAGCATTAAAAAAAAATGGAGAAACCATAAATACTAACACTTATATATTAAATTTTGATTCCCCCCTACCCGAAATTAAGATAGGATATATAAAAATAAAAGTTGAAACATATATACCAAATCCCCTTAGATGTTTCAATTGTCAGAGGTTTGGACAATATCAAGACAGATGCATTGTAGACCCACAGTATGTGGAAGATGTGGCAAAAACAATACAAAACACACAGACTGTCAAAAAGAGGCATTTTGCAAAAAAAAAAAAAAATCACTCTGTAAATTCCAAAGATTGTGAAATCTGGAAAAGAGAAGAAGATATATTCAAAATGAAATACACCAAAAACATTACTTTCCCTGAAGCAAGGAAAATAATAGAAGCAATAAAATACTCTGAAATGTCAAAAAGATACACACCAAACACAAACCAATAAGGACACCAAACATATGAAAACAACCAAACTGGAATAAAACCAGAAGTAATTACCCAACTTATAAATGTGATGAGAATACTAATCCAAGAAATAAAAACTATAATAAGAACAATTACTGAAAACAAACAACTCTCTCAAAAACACTCAAACACCAAAGATTCACCTAACCAAGAGAGACAAACAAGGAGAACCCAAATGCCCTCTCCTTTGAAGTGGCCTCTATTGCTAGGCCACCACAGACGTCCCCCTATGGGGAAGCTATAAAGAAACCACTTCCTAATGAACTTAGGCATAGCACTAAACTAGAATAAAATAGATCAAGATCAACCTCAAGAACAAGAATTACCCCAACAAAAAACAGACTTGAAGTCATGGAAACAGAGGATGAGACTCCATATTTAAGCAAAACCCAATCAAAAAAGATCTACCCTCAAAACAACCCCCTCCTCCAAATAGCTCCCTAAGAGAAAATCAAATACCAAAATACCTCTAAGAAAATACTAGGGAACTGCCATAACCACAACATAAACTATATTGAGCTGCCATTATTAATGGCTGAACAAAATCCTAACATCACACGCTTTCAAAAAACCCTTCCAAAAAGCACTGATAGAACAAACATGAAAAACCACACATTCTTATGAACCAGGGCTAATAAAATCATCCAATGGAACATAGGTATGAAACCAAACCTAAATGAACTACTGCTTTTAATTTGGAGCCTATGTCCAATGATGGTATGTGTACAGGAAACTTTCCTGAAAGAGAACGACAGTTACAATTTGCAATTTTACCTCTTATAATTATATAAATAACACTACAGATTGAGCTTCAAGTGGCATGTCCATTCTGATTAATAACAAGATCCCTCAACTCAGAATACTCTTTAACACAAATCTCCGAGCTATAGCTTTATCAGCCACTCTACAACGTACCATAATTGTATGCTCTATATACACCAGCTCCCTAGGCCATTCATCTTAATAGGTGACTTTAACAGTTACATCATCATTTGGGGATGCAAAGAAATAAACAAAATCTGATCCTTTCCACAAGCTGTTCCACTACCAAAAAAAATTCTTTTTACTATAAGACGCTTCTCTACAAATAAACTTTCAATAAAACCAGATTCTTTTTACAAACTGTTTCCCTACTAATATAAATTCCAACATAACCGAACTTTCCGTTTCCTCTTTTTTAACTTGATTTGGCATTAAATGACTGAGGAGGTTGATATACTGTAAAACAAACAAACAAATCAACAAAAAGTCTCTTGCTTTCCTTTATCGTCGTCGTTCTGATAATAGGTGGCTCCCATGATAAATCTTTGTGTTTTTTTCTTTTCAATAAACATCTTATGTTGCATAACCACTGTGCATTGGTTTAGTTGGCTGGTTTTTGCGTGTGTCCCTCTTTGAAGATCTTCACCCACTGACTTTTTATCAGATTTGTATTCTTGGCATGCAAAAGGCCGACCTTGTCACATTTTTAAAAATATAAAAGTTAATTTTTTTTCAGAGTCCATACAGAAAGCGAAAGACAGCAGTTCGTTTTGCTGATGACCTTGACAAAGAAGTGCACATGTTGCATAATTCAATGCGAGATTTGACTTACAGCCAGCAGAAATTGGAAGATTCTCTATCGGAAGATCGGGATTTTAGAGACAGGTGAGTCAGTCTCATTTTCTTGATATTCCTTCATAAGTTAACAGATCTTTGTGGAATGTGTGTGTGCATTGAAAACAGCGTTCCCAGTTTTTGCTACAAGAAGCAACTTGATTTGGTTTCTTTGTTTAATAGTATATCAACCTTCATGGGTTATTTAATGCCAAATCCATCCCCATAGAACAGCAATGATACTATTTAACCCTTAACTGAGGAGATAAGGAAATTCGTACCTTTCCCAATGATATTTATCTGAAAGCAAACATGCTAACGTAACTAGAGTTCAAATAGCAACTTGAATGACTTAATTGCCTCAAACAACTAAATTTTAAATACCTGTAAATTTGGGGCTATTTTAAAAGTAAATTGGAAGGCTTCAAGTGCTGTAAGAGTTTGTGAGCTAGGCTAGTAGAACCTTGGTAAAGAGTTCAATTCTCACTGGATGCTCTATACTACTGGTTTTGTGCCAAACTAAGCTTAATAGATGATTTCTATTAAAATGATTTGAACTGCAAAGTCGAGGAAAGTTAATGATTATTTGTGCATTTATGATGTAATATAATTTACCTTTTGAAGACAAATAAAGATAAATATTCATAAGTTTGCTTATCTTAATTTTTAATTTATACAAAGTATTATTGCACATATTTATGATGGGATTCTTTTATATTAAATTAACAGCAAAACCAGCACATCATTGCAAGATTTTTGTTAGAGCATACACTATAGCTCTAACTTAGTGAATAAATCAATTTTGAACTTAAGAGGGTAAGATTAGAGTTCAGGCTCATTCTGATTGTTATAATTTCTCAAGGGAGATAACCCTTAGATGCTCATTATAGAGTATTTTCCTCTGTTTTTTATTAGCACCAGAGCATTAGAATGCTCTTGGAGAATAAAGCAATTTTTATCTTAAGTGTTCAAAAAGTATTGCAAACAGTCTCCTGTTTTGTTTTTTTTTAAAAACTGGCACTGACGAGTCAAAACATCATCACTTTATTATATTAATTGTTTAGCTATACATATGTCTTAAATTTAAAGATACAGCTTTTTGATCTTACTTCATATATTGCTAATACTTTATTACATTAGAATTAAGACTAGCTTCATAATTTATTTCAAATTAGTTTTGACTCTCTTGACTGCTTGTTTAGATCCCTAGATATCATCTTTTTTTATTATATTAGTAGCTCAGTTATGTACACATCTTCATTTAAATTTTGAAGAATGTTAAACTTCAGGCTCTCTACTTTTTCATTACAATTCATGTCGGGTCTGGGCTACAAGTAGTGAGTTAGCCTACCTTTCAAAGTCCAACATTACTAAATTTTACGTGGTGTAATGGTTATCGTCATAGGAAATGGACATGGCGACACGGGTTCAAATCGTGGACAAGAATGATTGCATTTCACATAGCACTAATACCCTTGGGAAAGGTATGAATCTGTAGCAGTCACAGATCTATTTCCTTTCGCGAATCAATGCCCCTGTTAAGAGAATCGGTCACTCACTGACCAATCAACTGGCAGAGTGCATTGATTCCTTCTTCCTCTCAGGAACTATTTTTCTGGTCCCTTTTCTGTAGAACGGACAACGTCAGAGGGAGTCTGGAGCTAGCAGAAGGAACATATCTCTCCCACATGACTGCACTGATTCCACTTGGAACACTTCGCTCACTGCTAGCTTTAAACACGCTTCCTATGAACCAAGGACCAGCATACAGACCAGCGACGCAAAGAGACACTTTCTCACTCTCACTCCTTCACGCCTGCTACTGAAATAAACCTTACTTTGTTGTGTTGTTAAATGAAGTTTTGTAATTCATTTGTGTGCCTAAAAAATATAGTGTTAGGGAAATTAAACAATTCCCCTTTAACGCTATAAATTGGTGACCCCGAATGGCACCTTCTGAATTACGAAACAAATAAAAAAAATAACACGAAACACGGTCTCCATTTTCGGACAGCAGAACAAGCAAAAAGAAGAGAAAAAGAGAGAGAAAAAGCTTCCTGACTCAAAGAACCGAAAGAATACTACCACCCAAGAATTTTCTTCCCAGTGACACACGTGTTCGTTCAATTCATTCGTCGGCTGAGAAGACATAGGCGCAAATTTTTCTTTCAGAAAAATATTCATAAAAAAAACCTTTTTCGTGCCAGAGAAAGACTTTAAAATACTTCGTTTACGAAGCCATAAACGAAGGAAAAAATTTGCGGCAAGTAAAACAATCTTCCTAAAAAGAGATATCATCTTTCGTTTTGCAGACATATGGCGCCCATTTACAAGTGGTCAAATAGAAAGATACAAGATTCTCCCTTTACCCAAGTAACATTTTTCGAACACGTGCCTCAACAACAACAAAAAAACTCCTAAAACTTTCCAACCAGGAATTATCTTCTTTTTCAGCCCGTCCACAAGAAAAACACCAACTCAAGCAAGCATAACGAACATTACATTTGGTTCATACGAAACAAAGTTTAAAAAAAAAAAAAAAAAAAGAAAAGAAAAAAATTATTACCCTCAGCTTGGCCGACTTGTCATAAAAAAAGGAAGAAACTTACTAATCTGCTCTTTTCAACTGACCACGTGGTACAAAAAAATTTTTATTACAATAACAAAAAGAAAAAGGAAGAAACTTACAACTCTGCTCTTTTCAACTGACCATGTGGTACAAAAAAAAATTTATTACAATAACAAAAAAAAGGAAAAAACAAGTGAGTAATACATTTTTACATATTTTTTTTTTTTAGAAAGCCAAAGCTAAGAGAGCGCCTTCTTCCTATTTAACATTTCACTTTCCCGCCTAAATAGCCATTGGGCGACGCCATCTTGAATTTCAACTTTTGTTTTTTTACTAAGGAACCTTAAAGTAGCACCTTCTCTAAAACAAAACAATTTTTTTATTTTTATTTTAACACGAATATCGCTATTTTCTTGTGGCTTTTTATCCCTTTCGTTCCTTTCTCATTGAAACGTGTTTCTTTGATTTTTTTTTTTTGTGGTCTGTTGTCACCTTATAAATTAAAAAGAAAATGGACACTACAGTGGCCATACTCGAAGCTTTGATGCGGCTTACCAATGAAGTAAGTAAATTGGCCGTTGTCAAATCACAACCGCCTAGACGTCAATACAAAAGTCGTTCGCCATCCCCTCGCCACCGCCGCCTCTCAAGCAAACCTGGACTATGTTATTATCACAGTCATTTTAGCGCTAAGGCTCGGAGGTGCAAAATGCCCTGCTCGTTTTCAAACCAGGGAAACTTAAATCTGGAGAGCTGAGCACGGCACACTCTCCACAAGATTTATACAACAACCGTGCCTATTTTATCACTGACTTCAGGTCCCAAGCACGTTGTTTGGTTGACACAGGAGCAGCTTGCAGTATCTGGCCACTAAAACTCCTCACTGAGAAGCCGCCAGTGTCGCCCATCACACTGCAAGCGGTAAATCACTCCCCTATTCCCACGTACGGTCAAATTTCTCGTTCTCTGGACTTGGAATTACGGAGAGACTTCACATGGATTTTTACTGTAGCTGATTTACCATATCCCATTCTAGGCTCGGACTTTCTGCACCACTTCAACATCTTGGTGGACATGCGCAAAAGACGACTTATTGACGGCAATACGGAACTTTCCGTCACAGGTTATAAGGTAAATACCTCACCCATCAGCCCGGTATTTTTCATTGCCACCACAGACGACCCATACCAAATATTATTACGCTCTTACCCAGAGTTAACTAACTTAAATTTTGTTGTGAGCAAATCAACTCACGAAACGACACACCACATTGAGACCACAGGTGCTCCGGTGTTCTCACGCCCTCGCCGCCTCCCTGCTGATAAACTAAAGGCGGCGAAGGCAGAATTTAACCATATGCTGCAGCTGGGAATTATACGCCCCTCGTCGAGTCCTTGGGCTTCCCCTTTGCATATGGTTCCAAAGCGTTCTGGAGATTGGCGTCCGACTGGGGACTATCGACGACTAAATGCCATCACGGTACCTGATCGTTACCCAATCCCACATATACAAGACTTCGCTTCATCTCTGCATGGTTGTAAGATCTTCTCTAAACTAGACCTCGTTAAGGCTTACCATCAGATACTAGTGAACCCAGCCGACATACCAAAAACTGTTGTAACAACTCCATTTGGAGCGTTTGAATTCTTAACTATGCCTTTTGGTTTACGAAACGCGGCTAGTACCTTCCAACGCTTCATGGACAAAGTAGTGCGTGATTTGGACTTCGTCTATAATTATATAGACGATATACTCGTAGCAAGTGCCTCACCTGAGGAACATGTTACTCACCTCCGCCTACTGTTCGAACGGTGTCAAAAGTACCAGGTGAGGATTAACCCTGGTAAATGTGTTTTCGGTGCTTCGTCGCTAACTTTCTTGGGACACATTATCAGCCCTGAAGGGATATCTCCCTTACCTGAAAAAGTGAAGGCCCTACAAGACCTCCAACCACCCACTTCACTCCGCCAACTAAGGCACTTCCTCGGTCTGCTTAACTATTACAGACGTTTCATCCCACATTGTGCGGATCTCCTGTCTCCTCTGTCTGACCTGTTACGTAACAGGAAAAAGAAAAATGAGCAGATTTCGTTGAATGACATACAGTTAAAAGCCTTTAACGAAGTGAAGCAGAAATTAGCAACAACATCGCTACTTGCACATCCTGTACCCGACGCCCAGTTCTCATTGGTCGTTGATGCATCGGGCACAGCTGTAGGTGCAGTTTTGCAACAGCAATACCAACAACAGCTACAACCTCTCGCTTATTTTTCGAGACAGCTGAAACCGGCAGAACAACGTTACAGCACGTTTGGCTGTGAACTCCTGGCAATGTACCTCGCAGTGAAACACTTTCAGCATTCACTAGAGGGCAGGCAATTTGTGATCTACACTGATCACCGTCCGCTTACTTTCGCGTTGCGCTCAAAGCCGGACAAGTATTCTCCTCGCGAAACTCGCCACTTGGATTTTGTTTCGCAGTTTACAAACGATATCTGACATATCTCTGGTGAACAGAATGCTGCGGCAGACGCCTTGTCTCGCCTTCCAATTAATTCTCTATTCTCACCTTCGGATATCGACTTACGGCAGATGGCCTTAGACCAGCCACGTCTGGACACCTTGGATCTATCGTCACCTGAATTTGCAACTTGCAAGTTCGCATACCTGCCTGTGCCCTCTGCGGACACGCAGATTATCTGTGACACCTCAACAGACGCACCTCGACCTCTTGTTCCGATGACTCATCGTAGGGTTGTTTTTGACACCCTACACCAATTGGCACACCCCGGACCCAAAGCCACAGTGAAGCTGATTTCAGCTAGATTTTTCTGGCCAAACATGAGGCGTGATATCACTGCCTGGACACGTTCTTGCGTATCCTGCCAAAAATCAAAGGTACACACACATATCCGTGCACCCCTCGGGACATTCAGCACCCCAGACGCTCGGTTCAGCCATATTCATATAGATCTGGTTGGACCATGGCCGGTCAGTCAAGGATTTACTTACCTCCTGACCTGTATAGACCATTTTACACGATGGCCTGAAGCTATTCCCTTAAAGGACGTTTCAGCTGAATCCGTAGCGCAAGCCCTTATATCAGGCTGGATAACGCATTACGGAGTTCCAACAACAATTACCACTGACTGTGGAAGACAGTTTGAATCCCACCTATTCCAGGAACTTTCCAGGATTTTAGGGATCAAGCGCATACGAACTATGAGCTACCACCCTGCTTCTAACGGGATGATAGAACGCTTCCATCGCCAACTGAAGGCCGCATTGCGCTCCTATCCTGACTAACAGCGATGGAGCGAATATGTACCTGTTGTCCTTCTTGGCTGTCATGCAGCTATCAAAGAGGACCTCGGATACTCTCCAGCAGAACTTATCTATGGAGTACCGCTAGCATTACCAGGTCAGATGCTGAACCCTATAGATCTAACGGGAACAGATCCAGCTTTATATGTAAATAGACTGCAATGTTATTTTGGTAATCTCCCACCAATGCAACCTAGAGAACAGACCATCAAACCATCAGTCCCCAAAGATATTTCCTCATGGACTCACGTTTTTCTAAGAAAGGACGCTGTCAAAGCCCCTCTCACTCCACCTTACACTGGCCCTTACCGCGTGCTTTCACGCACTGACAAACTTTTCACCCTTGACATTAATGGCAAAAAAGAAACTGTATCTATTGACAGGGTGAAAAGAGCCTTTCTTAACACAAACACACAAGAGCCACATATTCCCCCTATTTACACACATGAACATATCCCTACACCTGTAGAAAAAAATACAATGCCAAAAGATAATTACGTCACCACCACACGTAGTGGTCGACGAGTACATTGGCCCAAAAAGCTCTGTAAAACTGTTTATGTATAAAATGTACCCTTCTTTGTTTTATGGCTGCTATCTTTTTCTCTGTCAGCTTTCCACCTAAGCAGGGGGTGATGTAGCAGTCACAGATCTATTTCCTTTCGCGAATCAATGCCCCTGTTAAGAGAATCGGTCACTCACTGACCAAACAACTGGCAGAGTGCATTGATTCCTTCTTCCTCTCAGGAACTATTTTTCTGGTCCCTTTTCTGTAGAACGGACAACGTCAGAGAGAGTCTGGAGCTAGCAGAAGGAACATATCTCTCCCACATGACTGCACTGATTCCACTTGGAACACTTCGCTCACTGCTAGCTTTAAACACGCTTCCTACGAACCAAGGACCAGCATACAGACCAGCGACGCAAAGAGACACTTTCTCACTCTCACTCCTTCACGCCTGCTACTGAAATAAACCTTACTTTGTTGTGTTGTTAAAAGAAGTTTTGTAATTCATTTGTGTGCCTAAAAAATATAGTGTTAGGGAAATTAAACAATTACCCAAACCGCTAAAAATCCAATTGTTCTCCCTCCTTGGTAAGGCAACTAGTCTAGGAGAAGGAAAACTCTGAATTCAAACCTGTTAAACTCCGCTTAAAAATTGACCTTGTATCATATCCTGCCCAAGCAGAGGGGTTGGTAAATAGGATTACTAAATTTTACAATTTGTAAATTTGGGAGCTACTTTTAAATTAATTTTTAAGCAGAGTAAAGCTGGTTTGGATTCAGAGTTTTCCTTTTCCTGGGCCAATTGCTTTATCAAAACAAAAGATTCTACTCTGCCCTATTATTTTCCCATGGCTAGGGGAAGAACAGATGGATTCATGTTTTTCCCAAGGGCATTAGTGCAAAGTGAAATGCAAATGGTCTTCTTCAGGATTTGAACTTGCATCAACAATTACATTTTCTATGATAATAACCATTACACTAAGTGTGCCTCCTAAGATTGAGTTTCTAACTATTGGAGTATGATAGCAATTGCTTAAACAACTGCTTGTCTTCTACACAACCACACCTTGACATGTGCCAAGTTCTAGGTGATTACCCAGTCAGCTGGGACTATAGAATACACCAACTGCATCTCTACAGAAGAGTAAGACTCTCTCTTCGGCGAGGCTACCTGTTGGCCATAATGCTCCAGGATAAGATCCCGGTGGCTGAGTAGTGGCCTGACATCTAAAGTGGTCATGTGACCTTGGACATTTCACTTTACCTATCTAGTCCAGTATGAGCCAATCGAAGTGGCCCAATTCAATCAATTGGCTAGTCATGTCAAGCCCTTGCACCTATATGATTGTCCTGATCATATACAAATTTCTCATGAGGCAAAAAAGTACTCTACCCCATTTTGATCTTAAGCTGCTAGAAGACAGTAGCTGAGGGTCGATTGTGTTGAGATAGCTATACTTGAAATCATTTAACTGTGTGCAAACAAATGAGCTCTAACTACTCATTTAAAAATAAATTTACCAACCAACTAATCAATTACAAATTGTAAATATATGTATGAACAGAATTTGACATTAAATAAGCCACAAGGGTTGATATACCATCAAACACAACCAATCAAGATCCATGTGTCAAGATCCAGATGAAGATCCTCAATCTTACAAAACAATCATTTGAGTCTATTTCAAAAATTAGATTTTTGCTACTTGGGCTTCTTGTTGCTTTGGGCCCCTGGGGATTACCCTATTGTCTGACTACTCAGTTTACTCATGGTCTAAATTTTGTCAATAATGAAGCTGCATAGCTTTTATATTGTATTACCAAGCTTGTGCCACAACTGACTAATGAGAAATTCCATGATGTGTGACCAGAATGATACAATTCCTCATTGCACTGTAGTGGGACCAGCTTGTGTGACTGACTTACAGCATCACCCATAAATAAGTACATTCCAATTTTTTCTAATAGAAAGTTAATTTTCTTCTAAGCTAAAGATACTAGGCTTTTATTATTTCAAGTGGACCTTTTAAACAATTAAAACAAATGTTATTTGATATTATTTATTACCAAAATTTTCAGTAGTGTAACTGTCACCAAAGGTACATACAATCCTTATATATGTTTATGCAATTTTATTTTTGGTTAGTTTCAGTGATGTAGGATTTGATAATTAATAATACCTAATAATATCCATTTTGGTTGTATAATGTTCTAGTTCTACTAGAAACTATAAAATTATGGTGCATTTTGTTTTGAAGAAAATCAATTTCTTATTTGGAAAAAAAATTTTCAGTGGTATACATATTTATGGGCAGTATTAACTATTAGTGGGCACCCAATGCCAAACCATCTCACTGTACTTATTCATTGGCAATACTGTATCCACACATAAGAGGATTCTGGGTTTGTTTTTTTTTGTTTATTTTTTTCCCATCCTCTGAAATAGCAATCTTGACTGGAAAAAATATTTTTTATCAAAGAACCAATCCCCGATTTCCATATTTAATCTCAGATTCTTCACCTCTTAGATTTTCTTAGATTAATTTTTTTTGTTCTTTTTTTTCTTTAGGAGTATAGAAGAAACAAAAAGAGCTGTTAAAGAACTTACCCATGCCCTTCGACAGAAGCCTCAACCTGATAAAGTTTGTATAAAAGATATTTTACCTATGAAGATAGATTAGTATGATCAGTACATATGAACTACTTTAGACCCATTAGAAAAAAGAAACTTACAAAAACATTTTACACGTTTTTTTTTTTCCTTTGGTTTTATTTTTCTTTTATTATTTCCTTGGAGGAGGAGAAAAAGAAAAATCCCAAAGAGTAAGAGAAAATATTATGACTCGTGTTTCAATGACGTATGCATTATTTCAAAATTGACATTTGTAAATAAAACCAATTTAAAAAAAAATTTCTTTGTAAGTTTATCAAAATGAAAAAAAAAGAAAATTCATTAAAGTGTAATTTCCACTGTTAGTATTATTATCATGTGGTATTATCTATATTATTATTATTAGTTGTAGTATTATGCATATTATGCTGTTTGTCTGTTTGTTTAGACGTTATGGTCATACGCATACTCTCTTTGCAGCCAGTGAAATATTCTTTCACTCTCCTCCTCAACTGAGTGCAATATTCTTCTACATCTCCTCCAAGCAACTGAGTAGGATATTCTTCCACCTACTCACTGCCTTAATCAGTTAGGATATTCTTCTACATAGATATTGTTTTTTCAGATCAAACACTGTGTTTAACTATTCTCACCACCCTGTTGGCTATGACTGTACATCTGCAAAGGGTATGGCATTAAACTGTATGTGATCATAAGACTCCAGTCCTGGAGCTTTGGGGAATATGCCATTACTCATTGCCTCTTCATTGCCATTACTCCCAGGTCCACTCTGACCTAGAGTGGTAGTATCTATTAGGGTCTTGTCTATGGGTCAGATGGAACTATTCAATCATTTACTAAGAATAATTATCATTTGTTCAAAATAGTTTGTAGCATTCTTCTGTAGTTCCCATCTAGCTTTTTCTCTATGCATTTTGTTAGCATCCATGCGGTGCATCCATACAGCAATATTGCTACAGCATGGAAGAAATCTGGTTTTATTTTATCGGATAGATCAGACTTCCATGTAATTGATAACCTATGGATAGCAGTTCATGTCCTCACTTGGCTTGTATTAACATCACTTTCAGTGGATGAGATGCTGCTGCTGAGGTATGTGAACTTATCTACTAATTTTAGAGGCCTGCCATTTAGAGTGGAGATGGCTCCTTTTTGTTTAAAACACGAACTCTGTTTTATTTGCATTCACATGGAGGCCAATGTCTCCTGCTGTTTGCTCTAGGCTATGCAGTAGGGATTCCGCTTATGCATGTGTTTTTTCAAGAAGCATTAGATCATCTACATAGTCTGCATCTGTTATAGTTTCTGCTGGATATTGTCTGCATCTTGACTTTTTTAGTATAAAGCCATTTTCTTTTATTAGATCTGTTAAAATTCAAAGCACATAATCTAGGCAGATTATTAACAAATATCATGCTAATGTATCTCTGTGCAAAACAATGTTGAAGAATTCTATCTCCATCAGATGAGCAAACCTTTACTTTCATGTTTATACAAAGCATCATTATGGGTGTAACAGTTTCTTTGGGGAGACCATATGCTAGAAGTATTTGCTCCATCTTTCCTCTGTGTATGGAATCAAACACCTTGGAGAAATCTACAAACAATAGTGTTGCTCTGGGATTTTTTTACATAATCTCCTTTGGTGTTTTGATGGATTGTTAGAATTTGTGATGTAAGTAAGTAAAGTTGGCGACCATAGTCGAGGGCGACCTGAAGGCTCCTTTTTCAATAGCTACTACACCAAGGTGTAGGGGAGAGCGCTACTCCTTTCCCTGGATTGTTCCACTTTACCCTTGAAATATAACTTATAATTCTGAGTGTTAAGCAAGGAGGTATCGAGTACCATTCTTAAAGTCTTTAGTATGATGAGACCCAGGTCTCCCAGACCATTGGTGAACACTCTACTGACTTGGCCTGTGATGTAGTGGATTGATTTCTTCAAAAACTGTTCTGATTTTTCCAAAGAATTTTCTCAATCTCAGGTTTGATACAGTTGAGAAGCAGAGCATTATATACCTTAGCAGCTGTGAAAATTATGCCTCTGTAGGACTTGGTGATTCTGAGGTCATCTTTCTTTTTTGTCGATCTATCTATTGTATTTTGTTTATATATGCCATATCTAAATAGAACAAGTCATCAAATTGCCTTGTCTTCTATATTATTATTAATAATTTTTGTGATAGGTTTATCAATGACTTTAGGAGAGATTCCCAGCAGATTCTTGAAATGTTCTTTTTACACCTGTATTTCTTCTTGGCTGGCAGATTTATTTTTGCTCTTGAGGTGGACTTTCTTTTGCTCACCTTATTTACTGTCTTCCATTCAGTTTGTGATTGTCTCTTCTACCGAGTTTCTTATTTTATTAATCTAACCTTGAATGTATTCTTGTTGTTCTTTTTAGTATGTATTAGTTAGTTTTCTCTAAGTTTTCTTACGTTTCTGTGCATTGGCATTTGTTGGGTTTCTTTTATTAAGTAACGAGACTATATTCATGTAATCTCATTTTTTCCTAACTGCTAGTGACTTCCATGGAATTCTACATTTTACTGTTAATTTGGATGGAATACACTCTGCTGCTGTTTTTGTGTGGGCAGTGACAGGGTTTTCATATTTGAAACTCATATTCCAAATGATGAATATAAAAACTTGTATTAGATAAGAATACTTGATAAATAGAATTACTAAATGGTTTCAAGTGTTACTATTTAACTGTACGCAAACAAATGAGCTCTAACAATTATTTAAAAATAGAGTTACCTACAAACTATTCACTTACAAATCACACACACACACATATATATATATGTTATATTTTGACCCCTCGCCCTGGCCTAAAAATGCTATTCCAAGGTAATACACCGGAAGGAAGTGACACATTCCAATGGCCAGTAATCGAAAGAGATCGCGTGGGCAGATTAAGGCTTATGAGGTGGGACAAGGTGAAGGTTTCATTGTGCCATTACAGTCATGCACCGGAAGAGAGTAACCTCTGAACTGCATGACAGTTATTTCCGCTTGATGACGATTAAACATCCGATTCAAAGATCCAGTAGGCGATCGTGTGGGCGTTGAGTTATTATTTAACTCAGTTGAGTTTGGGGTGCCAAAGCAGTTGCCAGCAGACTTCCAGAGAGTTAGAGACCAGATGTGGTAGGGAAGGCCACACCCGACCGAGGGGGCCCTCGGAAAGCCCCGATGGAGTGGACCCCAACATCAGGAGAACAAGACACAACATGACGGTCATAACAGTGGGGTCAAAATATGAAGTTTACGTTCGGTCTCCAGCATCCTCTCACATGCAAACCCTTAAACAACCCTTTCAAACCCTTGCAATAAAGTGAGAGGTGAATATTTTTCTGAAGAAGTCTTCTTGTGTCTTCCTTCCTGCATCTTAATTCTTCTTGTGTCCTTTCTTCGTGCGTCTGTTGTTTGTCATGCATCTGTTATCATTGCGTTGGTATGTATCCAGGATATATATGTATACAACATATATTAATTTGGTGCTTGTGCCAGACGAGTTCTTCAAGGACTCAGAATGAACCTAGTTACCGTAAACTGCAGTTTTAAGCATCACAACACGACAGCAACGAAAAGGACAAAGAAAAATGCTGGAATTGGAAGAAGTAAAAAAGAGAAAAAAACAAGAACAAGCTAGCAACAAAAAAAAGAGGAAGAAGAAAGGAACAGACCGACGCGAAAAGAACAGAAAAAAGACGGAAAGAAAAAAGAGAAAAAAAAAAAATTGTAAGTAGAGCGCTCATTCATGTAACTTCTATCTCTCTCTGTTATTTAAATTGGGTAAAATAGTGAAAGATTTGTTTTAATGACAAGGGCCTTTCTAGAAGCATAAAATTGGAAGTAATTTTTTAAAAAAATGTGTGGTCCCTAGATAAAAATTGAAATTACTGCTATGTGTGGTGTTGTATCGAAGTGAGGGAGGAAAAAAGAAGGGAACAAAGATGGCTATGGGACAGTTATTGTCCGTTTTTTGATAGACAGCTTATCGTAAACAATAAATTTTATGATAAATTTTATCAATGGGATTTTTTTTATCGTAAATAGGTCTTTGTGAAAAAAAAAAAAATCGTAACTTTTCGTTGGTCCAGACAAGTGGTGATTGGAAATGAGAATTTTGATCCGAGAGATGGAATTTTGGGAGCATTAATGGTTTGTCCGAAAATTTCGCACATTGGCGGTTTGAATAATGCGCATATACTTTTTCGATATCTATGAAGTTGGGAGAATGGATATTTTCGGCGCTGGTAGAATCAGGCCGGTTGTTTCGCTGTAGAAATTGTTGATATCAATTATTGAAGACATAGGTATTGTCTTGAAAACGGTCTTGCCGTGGAGGCAGAGTAACTAAGAGACAGATGTTTTTTGTGTCTGACGAGGCAGACAGGAATTTTGTGAGTTCCCCCTGGAGTGAAGCTTTGAGATTGTTATTGGGGAAGATATTTTGAAACAGGGTTTTGGATGTAATTAAGAGATGCGCAGAATTTTGACAGAACCAAGTGTGGTGAAGATTCGCAGATTCGGAAATATTTTGAATTAGGAAATGTTGGCAGAATTTATAAAAGTTTGGGTTGTTTAGAGAGAAAAAAACCCGGGATATTTTGTGCAAAGAAAAAAAAAAAAGAAGTAGAATGCTCGTAAGCTATTGAGAAAGTTGTATTATAAATCGGGCTTAATTTGTGGTACTATAGACTAAAATTGAATAAACTGGGAAGCAGACCTATAGTTAACGTGTTAAGGTAAAGACAGAGAGGTAGATATGAGGTTGAAAAAAAAAAGGGACATTGAATGAGCAATTTATTATGGAAAAAAAAAAAATGAAAAAAAAAGAAAAAAGAAATGAAAACCAAAACAAAAAGCTACAGGACAATGAAAATGGAGAAAAAGAAAAAAAAAACAAAAAGAAAAAAAAGGAAAGAGAAACTTGAACATTGTTGAACACAGCATATGGAAAAAAAAAAGAAAGAAAGAAAGAACAGACATTTTTAGTAAAATAGACAGTACATCACTACATAGATTGAAAAAAAGAAGAAAAGAAAACTGAACATTTTTGAACTGTGATTGTAACATTGTTTTGACTTGTAAAGTGAAACTTTTTGAGTTTGTTTGAGTTTAAAGGCGACATTAGGAAATTTTTTTTCCTGTTCATATTATGAAATTTGACGAAAACCATTAACAGAGGATTTTTACTAGGTTTACTAATATTTGTAATTATATTGATTCTAAAAATTTTTTTAGAATTTGGGGTTTTCGTGGAATAGGAAATATTTTTTTTTTTTTTTGGGTTTCTGTTTTTGAGGAAATCGTGGCTGATGCGAGAATAGGACAGATATTCATCCAATTGGTTTCAGATTGTTGATGGGTAGACGGCAAAGAAAGCAATTCTATCGAAGAGTTCGCCGGCCCATGAAGCTGTTCTATTTTTTAGTTTGGAGTTCCGAGGATGGAATAAAAGAAAAAAGGCGTGGCCTACTCCAAAATTTTGTGGATGATGTCTATGTCTTTCAGTCACGATGATGTTTTGGATTCGTGTGTGATTTGGCAAAGTGAAACGAATCTGGGAAAGGCGAGGTGCCTATATATTGGTAGCCACGAGGGTTCCTGATTAAATTGAAAAGAAACCCGGCGCGGGTTTGATCAGGTAAAACATGTTTCCTCTGGGGCTTGCAAACCAATGTGCATGGAAACAGAAACTTAATGAAAAAAGATAGGTAACACATTGCTAATTAGTATTTTGCGTGGACTATTTTAGGTGGTTTACAGCGTGCGTGCCAGATTGTGATACATTCGGATGTATTGCGATACTTTGTTTTGGGCCATGATTTTTGTGGATTTTTGTGGAATGCTTTGAGCCTTGAAGATATTGTGTTTTAGTTTATGAAATTCTCCGGTTACTCCAGGTAGGAACCTGTTGAGCAAAGAACTGGAGTGTGGTCATGAGGAATCCAGGCGAAATGTATTGCTGGAATGACCAGGGTCACTAAGTTTGTGACCAGGATATGGACCAGAGTATGGTCATTTTTAGGGTTTTGAAATTTCTTCAAGGAATTATGGAGGGCCCGTTGTGTTGAGAAGATAAAAAATGCATCCGTATGGTACCTTGATCCACACATGTCAAGATGGCCAACCACGCAAAGATAGTAAGAGAAATTTAGATAATAATTAGCCGGGCAAGTGTTACATAGAGAGAAGGTCGCCTTTTAAGTAAGATTTTGTTTGCTGTAGTTCAAGTGATTCTTTTCTTATGTTTTCAGCCATTATTGTCCTTTGTAAATTATTCTGTAAAATATGTGTGAGGTTGATGGAGACGAATGTGAAGAAAATTCCACATGTGGAATTTTGAAAAATAATTTACGGATGAATGTTATATTTTGACCCCTCGCCCCGGCCTAAAAATGCTATTCCAAGGTAATACACCAGAAGGAAGTGACACATTCCAATGGCCAGTAATCGAAAGAGATCGTGTGGGCGGATTAAGGCTTATGAGGTGGGACAAGGTGAAGGTTTCATTGTGCCATTACAGTCATGCACCGGAAGAGAGTAACCTCTGAACTGCATGACAGTTATTTCCGCTTGATGACGATTAAACATCCGATTCAAAGATCCAGTAGGCGATCGTGTGGGCGTTGAGTTATTATTTAACTCAGTTGAGTTTGGGGTGCCAAAGCAGTTGCCAGCAGACTTCCAGAGAGTTAGAGACCAGATGTGGTAGGGAAGGCCACACCCGACCGAGGGGGCCCTCGGAAAGCCCCGATGGAGTGGACCCCAACATCAGGAGAACAAGACACAACATGACGGTCATAACAGTGGGGTCAAAATATGAAGTTTACGTTCGGTCTCCAGCATCCTCTCACATGCAAACCCTTAAACAACCCTTTCAAACCCTTGCAATAAAGTGAGAGGTGAATATTTTTCTAAAGAAGTCCTCTTGTGTCTTCCTTCCTGCATCTTAATTCTTCTTGTGTCCTTTCTTCGTGCGTCTGTCGTTTGTCATGCATCTGTTATCATTGCGTCGGTATGTATCCAGTATATATATATGTATACAACATATATAGAGAGAGAGGTAGGAGTATCCTATTTGAGTGCTCAATGTCAATGGCTATTGACATATAATTAATTTGGGATTAAAAATATATCAAAACACAATGTGCAGAGCCAAAATTTTTTTATCTAAAAAAAAAAAATATTCACTCTTTTGGTGTTATAAATTTATTTCTGGTTGTGATGATCCTCATCAGATATTGCATGGAAAAAAAAATTATCTTATTTTATTTATATTGCTTCTGGCAAGAATGGGATTTGAAAAAAATTTAATTTTTTAATTAAAATCATTTTTTAATATAATTTTTATCATATTTTTTAATCAAGAAAAATTTTTTTATGGTGGAGATATATATATTTTTTATTTATACAATTTTTATACAGTCCTTTAAAAAACAAAAAAATCATTATCCCAATTTAAATATTACTGAAAATTAAAAAACCAAATTCCGGAAAAATTAGATTGTGGCATGCAACTTATTTAGAATTATGGATAAAATATGCATTTATATTTCTGTTGAAACTATTATGTATTATAAATATTAAATAAAATAATTTGTGTTATCAGGAAATAATAATTCAATGCTGATCTTAATTTACAAAAGTCTATTTCTGATTATCAAAATCATTGTAAAAATTTGTGTTATCTATATTAGGAAGAAATTAACATATTGGATGTTAAGTTAATTATAATAAGCAAAGAATTAATATGTAATAAATATTTTATTAATGTAACAAATAATTCCTAATTTATAATATGAATAAATTGAATATTAGTTTTATAAATTTTTGTTTACATATAGAAAAAAAAACAGTGTTGTAAAAACTATGTAGTACAGGGACAGTTCCTTCTTGTTATAAGGCTATATTAATCTTTTTACCAATTATATATTATTTTTATTTTATTATCTTTTTATAAAAACATATTTATACTTTATCTTTTAAATTTAATTGTATACTTTATTTGAAAAATCTATTTTAGATTATTTAATCTATTTTTTGAAAATTATGGATCAATATTCCAATATAGAGTTAAAAATATATAAATCACCTAATTAATGTTAGTTAAATCTATCTGATATTAATATATCAATCTGAATTATACTAAGAATTTATTTCTAAGTCTAAATGCAGATATCATATCTGTTCTGGTATTTATTAAATTTTCATTCAAATATTTCAATATATATATATATATATATATATTTTCTCTTCAAAGCATAAATTACACTTACCATGTAAACTATTTGATGAGGAAGATATTTTAATTATTTTCCAATTTATAACTGGTGTTAGTCCTAGTTCTATCAGATACCAGTTATACCTTGATAGGGCAATTTGATTTTTTAATGCTGGATTTTTAAAAGATTTTTGTGGTTGTAATATCTTAATTTGTTGTGATTTTCAATTATTTTAGATATATTGTTAGTACAAGAATAACTAATTTTTACATTATTCTTATTAATTAATTTTCTAAGGGGGTTATCTTTTGAAATGTTTGTTTATTATTAAACCTATTTTAAATTATTCATTATTTAATGTATTTTAAAAAATTAAACATTTAATAAACCAACATTTCCAAGATGATAACCCCCTTAGAAAAATAATTTATAAGAATAATGTAAAAATTACTTATTCTTGTTCTAACCATATATCTAAAATAATTGACAATCATAACAAGAAATTAATAAATAAGCTGGACGGGAATAACAATGACAACTAAAAGCATTCATGTAATTGTAAAATAAAAAATAAATGCCCACTAGGAAATAAATGTAACATTGATAATATTGTATATCAAGCTAACATTTCAACTGAAGAAAATGATACTAATGATAAGGCATACATGATAAGTTAAAACTGGAAATTTAGATATTTAAAAGATACGAGGTACCTTCAATAAGTCTCCAGACTTTTTTTGTAAAGGCATTTGAAATTGCCGTAGACTCATGAAAATTCAGTATGTTATTGCTATACATCTTATGAGATGACTGACCAATTTTTATGATTTCAGGTTTAAATGAACAGCTACAGCAGCAATTGGAATACACCCTACTAAAGCCTGATTGTCACAGCTAGTGAATTTTAGAAATGCAATCTGGACGTGAGGACACTTTAAAAGAACGATATGCAATAAAATTCTGTCTTAAACTTGGAAAAAATGCCACAGAAATGTATGGAATGCTTCAGACTGCTTTTTGACCATCTTGCCTGAATCGAGCATCAGTTTTTGAGTGGTATAAGAGATTCAAGGAAGGCAGGGAGTCTGTGAGGGATGATGAGAGGTGTGGGAGGAGTAAGGATGTCAGAACACCAGAGTTGATTGGCCAAATAAAGAATTTCAAGGATAAGGACCGTCATGTGTCTATAGAGACAATAAGTTCACAGTTTAATGTCAGTGTGGGAACTGTACACACAATTATTCGTGAGGAACTGAAGATGCAAAAGATTTGTGCGAAGTTTGTCCCAAGGATGCTCAGAGAAGATCAGAAAGAAAGACATTGTTATGACAGCAGGGAGATGGTCGAGCTGATCAATTCAGATCCCGCAGTTCTTGATGCTCTGGTAACCTGCAATGAAAGCTGGATCTACTGCTATGATCCAGAGACCAAGAGACAGAGTTCCTAGTGGAAGCATGCTGGCTCTCCCAGACCCAAAAAGGCCAGACAGAGCAAATCCACCCACAAACTTTTGATGATCCCTTTTTTGACAGCACTGGCATGATCTACATGCACTGGGTTCCCACTGGACAGACAGTCAACAAGGAATACTATGTTGAGGTTTTAAGGGAGTTCAGGAAGAGATTCCGTCGGAAGAGGCTAGCACTCTTCAAATCGGGTCAGTGGCATTTCCACCAGGACAATGCGCCAGTCCACAACTCCATCCTTGTCACAGACTATTTGACCAAGATGGGCATCAAGACAGTTCCTCATCCTCCCAATAGTCCAGACCTTGCTCCCTGTGACTTTTGGTTATTCCCTAAGCTCAGAGGCTGTCGTTATGAGACAATTGAAGAGATGAAAGAGGCTGTGATGAAGGTCATTGACATGCTCACACAAGAGGACTTCCATGGGGCCTTCCAGAAGTTGTTGGAACGGTACAACAAGTGCATTGCAGCCGGAGGAGATTACTTCGAAGGGGGCTAGAGTTTCATGTGTGTACTATCAATAAAAGTGCCCATATGAAAAAAGGTCTGAAAACTTATTGAAGGCACCTCGTAATTTTAATTAAAAAATTAAATTTTTTTTCAAATCCCATTCTTTCCAGAAGCAATATAAAAACACCCAAATAAATTTGTTTTGGGGTGTTATGGCATATCAACCCTTGTAGGTTATTTGATGCCAAATCCAGTTTATATATATATATATATATATATATATATATAGGATTTGCCAGCAAATAGTCTGTAAGTATAGTTATTTTTAAACATGTCAGAACTTTTTTGTTTATACACAGTTAAATGGTTCTAAGTATTGCTATATAACACTAAGATTCTATTTCCAATTAATCATTTATTTTCGCACAGTGGTTTTGTGTATTGCTTGCAATAATTTTTTATTTTTCACACAGTTAAATATTTTCAAGCTTTGCTATTCAACACTAATTATCCTTTTCAACAATATTCATTCATTTGCACAGTCAAATTGTTCCAAGTATTTCTATGTAATACGAATAATTGAACATTGGTACTAGGTGAAATAGTTTCAAGATTTGCTATTTAACACTAATAATTCTATTCAAAATTATTTATTCATTTGCACAGAGTTGAATGGTGTCAAGTATTGCTATCTAGTACAAATAATTCTATTAGATATTTATTTGTTTATGCAGTTAAATAGTTAGAGTTCTATTTTTGATGATTCAATTTAATGTAAGTCATTTGTTTGCACACAATTTAAATGTCAAATAGTTCTATTTGACCCACTGATAGGACCCTATCAGGTGTGACCAATCTGAATCAGAATGGACCTGGGAGTGATGACCATAAAGAGGTACTCCACATTCCCCAAATTTCTAGCATTACTGGAGCCTCATACCATCAAATTCTTTAGTGTTATATCCTGGACATATGTAATAAAATTGCAAATCATCTTTTTTTACTTAGATAGTTGCCTTTAATTTTTTTTTTTTTTTTTTTCATTCAATGGGATTTGTACAGGTTCTGCTAGTAGTAGTTTTTATAATAAAACAATCTCAACTGTCCTTAAAGATTATGAAGCATCTGGCGAGTTTTGCCTAATATTTATCAACTTCATCCTATTCACATAATAAACAACAAATTGTGCAGATTGTAACAAGCCTGTAAATATCACACTTGTTGCATCCCCCACCCTTGTACAGCCTTAATTTAATACCATAAGACTTGTGGTTATTTGTGAAATTGAAAGAATCATTGAAGAGTCAATTCTTTTCATCCAATGTTAAAGTCGACAATACTGTTGACAAGTGATCAAATGTAAAACAGAAACCTTATGAAGTACAAAGGTTGCTTGATAAACAAGGTCTCCAATCCTTTAAATCTTTGTGAAGTTTCCTTGCTGTGACAGTTAACGAGTTGAACAGCAAGTTTGAACTCTAGTTGTGCTATTGCATTTACTTTTCAACTAATTTTCTTGGGAAAGATATGCCCCCCCCCTATCCCCTTAGATATGGGTTAAATAGTATCACTACTGTTCTTCTACAAGAATGGCTTTGGCATTAAATAATCCACAAAGGTTGATATGCTATTAAACAAACTAAACCTACTATCAGACCTAATATAATAATGAAACTGGTATCCAAGTAAATTTATTTTCAAAAACGTTTATTTTTTAACATAGTATTTTTATCATAAACTTTCTGTTTTGTTCATATTCAATTTAAAAATGCATAAAGAAATTTCTATTTCATTTTGGGTGTGCTGCAGTCGGCTCTTAGAGTTGAGAAGCGCCTGAATGATATTCAAAATGAACTTCGAGCTGAATACCAAGTTCTTCAAGAGAAACATGGCAAAGAAGAAATTGATAACATTTCTGCGGAGTTAAAACAGGTAGGATTAATTGATTTACATATTTTGTTTTTATTGAATTTTTTCTGAATTTATATATTTACTCACAGGATTCATAGAAATTTTACAATTATTGGCAAATCTGGATATAATGTTAAAAACTTTTTAAAAAATAAATAAATAAAAGGAAATTAAGTTCTGAGGGATTAAAACATTTCTCTGAAATAAAATATGAATTTTTTAGAGATACAACAATAAGTCTGCAACCTAACGTCGAAAAGGGCCCTTATTTTATGCAGCAAATATTTCCCAGCATATCTTTCCTTGTCAATATATTTAATACAGTAGTGAATGTTAATCATTTAGATCAAACATGATACAATTAAAATTTCAGATTAAAATTTACCATATATATATATGTCAAGTTACAAACTTATCAACATGCTGTGATGATACACACATTCATAAACACACACACACACACACACACACGTTTAGATGAATTAATAAGTTTAATGAAGGAAAAACATTTTACACTACTAATCCTAATCCTTATTTGTCAATGCACTCATTTCTGTGGTGAATATTTGAACATTTTACTGTGTCCAACGGAATGATCTCTTGATTTATGTACATAAACTAGGCAACATCAATCCTATTCAAAATTTAATTTTACTCAAAGAAAGAACAATATTTGTTTTGTTATTGTCATCACTTTGTTTTTAAGATTCTATCCCCCAAATTTTTGCCCTCATTGAGCTATCCACTCCTAAAGTCTTACCACAAACTTTTGCAGCACTTGTCTAGTCCTTGGCTTTGGTATTACAATGATTTTATGACCAATAAAATCTTTCAGTTTGTCAGTTGTCTGTTGTCTACATTTAAAGACTTGAGCCTTCAATTATTGCCTGAGGAATTAATCAAAAAAGGTAGATCTGGTGAGTGAGCCATATACAATTTGTCACCATATAGAAAGATAAAGTGCTCTTGAAAAATTCATGTTGTTTACTTTTCCACGCCATTATTGCAATTGAAATGTCATTGTCATTGCTACTCAAAGATGTATCACCCATCCACTCACTGCTATTAGTGTATGTATAGCAGCAATTTTAAGTCTAAGAGATCATTCTATCAGATCCTGTATAATTTAATAATCAATTTTGGGATAAATCTATACTTTCCAGCTTAGAAATCAGAGAAATGACAGAAAATACAAAAGTGATTGGTGTTCAAACTCTGATTTAAAAAAAAAAAAAAAAAAAAAAAAAAATTGAATGCTGATTTTCAAGGCAGTTTCTCTCCATTTGGAAGATTTATGCTGTACAATCTTCTTCTTGCCTCATTTTCTCCTTCGGATCTTGTGCCAAACTTAGTTAATATCATGATTTCTCTTAATTTTTGACTGTTTTTATTTGTTTTAGGCTCTCAAGCAACACCAAACCTTCCTTTCCAAATTGACAGTTCCTCCCACTGCACCACCACCACCACCACCACCCTCTGTGCCAAATGTTGCTCTTCCCCCAGGGACACAAATTCCAAATGTTTTAGAAGAAACCAAATATAAAAATCAATTTCTCCAATCTGAAGTCCAGAAACACAAGGTGAATTTTCTTAAAAAGAATTTTTTGTTGTATCTTGCAGGTCTTTTGATTTGCCTATGTGAGACATATCAAAGGAAATGAATCGGTGATCTGAGTTCAAACACTGGATGAGGCTGTTTCCATTTCACTTTGTGCTAATACTCTTGGAAAAGACATAAATATATCTCTCTCTCCTGTCCTAGCTATGGGTAAATTGTAGGGCAGACTGGGTTCTTTCTCCTTCGAATAGCAATCTGTTTAGGAGAAGAAAAAAATGAATTTAAACCATTTGTACTCCACTTAAAAATTGACCTTGTGTCACCTCCTACTCCTCGGCTAGAGGTTGAGTAAATACATGAGCATGATTTTCTGCTTGCCTTGAGTGATATAATGGTTAGCAAGCTAAGTTAGCAGATCATTGTTTATAAGTTCAATTATCACTGAATATCCTACTCTACTGGCCTTGTGCCAAGGTTTGTAAATCATTGAGTCACTCACATGGCATAAAGGTTAACAAGCTAGGTTTGCAGAATATTGTTAGTGAGTTCATTTCACACTGGATGCTCCTTACTTCAGGGTTTATGGCAAAGTAAGCTTAGTGATATCATAAATTACTTTAATGTTTCCTGTGATGTAAAGTTTTCCCCAAAGTATTGAGGTTGTTGTTGGTTGTTGTTTGGGTTTTATGGCATATCAATCTTTTTAGGTTATTTAATGCAAAATACATTTTTATACAAATAAACAGTTCTATTTCAAACAATTCAGTTTAGTACAAGTACACCATTTAATTGTCAAAAACATTTCTATTTCAAACTATTCAGTTTAGTCAAGCGGTTCTTATTCAGCCAATTCAGTTTAGTATAAGTACGGATTTTGTTTATACACAGTTAAATGTCAAAACAGTTCTATATTAAACAATTCAGTTTAGCATAAGTACGCAGTTTAATTGTCAAAAACAGTTAATTTCTAAACAATTCAGTTTAGCATAAGTACGCAGTTTAATTGTCAAAAATATTTCCATTTCAAGCTATTCAGTTTAGTCAACAGTTCTAATTCAAACAATTCAGTTTAGCAGTTTAGTTCTATTTAACCCATAGATAGGACCCTATCAGGTGATACCATTCTGGGCCTGAGTGAACCTGGGAGCAATGGCAATGAAGGGGTGCTCTGCATTCCCCAAAGCCCCCAAATCACTGGAACCTCATGATCAGATTGTTTAGTATCATATCCAGGACACTCGTCGGAGGGATCTTACCCCTCTGCAGAGGTGCAGTCGGTTTATTCTACAGCCTCAATACAAGTATTGAGGTAATAAGACTGAGTTGGAACCTGAAAAATATAAACTCTGCAACTGACTTGGTTATTTATGCTCTTTTTGTAGCTTGAAGCTGAAGTGGAGGCACTCCGAAGACGCCTTGACCAGAGTGAGGGAAGCAGGAGCACATTGCAACAAGTTGTAAGTATTTGTGTGTGTGTGTGTGTGTGTGTGTGTGTGTGTGTGTGTGTGTGTGTGTGTGATGTATAGTATACATATTCACTCAGTTGGCAGGGCTTGAAATACTCTGTATACTTTGTAAAGGAGTGTCCTGGGTATGACACTAAACTACACCTGATGATGTGGCTTCATTTCTTGAGAGTGTGGAGTACTCTTTCGTTATTACTCCTAGGTCTGCAGATTGGTTGTACTTGTTGGGGTCTCATTTATTAGTCAACTAGATCTGTTTGAAAATTATTTGAATGAGATAGGACTGTGGTACGTCTTAGCGAGCAAGGCTAATTAGTCAAAAGAATTAATTGAGGAAAATTATTAAAGTAGAAAGAGATAAAATACACTTTCTTTTGAGAGACCAGTGTATTTGCCAAAATGAGTGAGCCAAAATAAGTGGAAAAAAAATATATGAATTTTTTTTATTTTTTTTATTTTTTATTTTTTTAAGTGAGAATTATTCAAATTTCTATAATCAATTGTTCTGAGGTGTTTTATTTTGGCTGAAAGAAAAATTAATGACTAGTCATTTTTGCAAAAGGCCAGGGACAAAACCTGTGTTGGCTAGAAAAACAAATTTAGCCTGTAAAATTTGAAAATTTCAAAAAGTTGGCAAATTCTGTGGCATAATGTTGGAGAGAAGTAACCACCCACTGAGTGGAATTGGGGTTAGGTGAGGTTTACAAGTAGGAGACACTGAAGGCAGTATCTGTTCATTTATTGTAAGTGAGAAAGGCTAATATATGTATGTTGGAGTAGAAGAAACTGAAGATAGTACCTTTTCATTTAGTGAGGGAAGGGGTGAAACCAAATTGTCTATTTTCTAATTAGAAATAAATTGATATTATCAGTTTTCGGAAAGCTTTGAATTTGATATCACCTAGACCACCTCAAAAATGAAAACCAAATTACATGAGATTTTTGGTCACTCATCAGATTGTGAAGACCTCCTGAGCCCAGACCTTGTGCCATCCTCCAACTGAACTTCCTGATAGCTGAGAACTTAGCTTGCTAAGAAATGGAGAAAGAAGAGGAAAGGGGAAAGAAATGGAGAAAGAAGAGGAAAGGGGAAAGAAGCCACCAGACATGATGCTTTAAGAAAACCTCCCAAGCCTAAACCTTGTATCAGACTTCCAATTGCTAAGAACTTGGCTTGCTGCTAAAATATAATAGTCACATCCCTGAAGCAGATAAGGGTTGAGAAATATAATCGATTTAATATACCATAAATATAATTGACATAATATACCAGAAATATATTCCATATAATGTACCAGAATATATAACTAAGGAAATCTTATTGAATTGTATTCCTTACTTTGTTGAGGTCTTGTATTTTTAAGGGATTGTTGTTTGTTTTTTTTTTACATAACTTGTGCTGGCAATTGACTGGACAGAGTGACTTTGAACAGCAACTGGCTTGCCTTCTAGATCAAAGAACACAGTGTGGACAGAAGATACAAGTTGGGCAATGGGCAATGAAGTCCAACTGTTCTACCAGTAAGCAGAAACGTCTTTAGACGAGGCCAGTCATAGAATGATATTGATTGACTGCTGTGACTATAGAAGTGTACAGTTGATAGTGAGGTTTATCCTGGTTTCCACAGTGTACATATCTTGTGAGCTGTGAGTTCAATTACACAAAGAACACCTCTTAAGAAACAACTTCACAAAAAATGTAAATATGTAAAATGAACGTGATTCATTAACCTCTTAGCATGAAATAACCCTAGGTAGATTGGTATGCCACTAAAATCCATCATATATATATATATATATATATATATATATATATATATATATATATATATATATGTCTCTATTGAGGAGTTGCATAAAAGTCATTAATATTTGAGGAGACAATTGAAGAAAGGAACGATATCAAACTCAGGTTCAGGAATCTGCTTGGAGGTGTAACATTTATGGTCTTGTTTTTCTCTCTAAAGCTGGACATGTTAATCACATGAAGTCTCATAGGAGATACAAACTGAATACTCTTCTTTTGAGGTTAGATGATACCACTTGTATCATTTGCAGTAAAGTTTGAAATTCTGGCTTGTAAAAGCATATGTTCATGCACAATAACTTTTCTCCAAGAACTGAATCAAGAAACATCTAATGGTCATTACTCAAATTGTCTGTCCTCTCTGTCTCTAGGTATATTGTCCTAGACAGGTTGACATGTCTTTAAAATCAACCAGTCAGTCTTCCATACAATCTTCACCCTCCTCTTCCCAGCCTGTGGTGCTAAGATCCAAGCTTAGATCCATGTGGTCTCACAAGACTGATAGATGTCATGAAAGTTGTTTTGTAATTTACTTTATTTTTTTATGTTTAACATTGCACTGCTTTTTCTTCTTTAGGTGGATGACTTGCAGAATCAGATGAAAAAAATTGATTTGGAAAGAGTGCAGACACAAGCCAGACTGCGAGAACAAAAATCAGAGGAAGAAAACAAAGAAAAGAAACGACTACAAATTTGTTAGTATTATCACCAATGATTACTAAGCTTTTCTTGTAAATTTTTTTCTAATGAGTGAACATCTCACTATTGTAGCCTTTTACCAGACAAGCTTTAGCCAAGTTAGTATCTAGTTAAGTGCCTGCCATAGAACAGTAGTTAGCAAACTCATCTTGCAAGCCATTGCTAGTACATTTGATCCTAAGGGCTAAACATTTGTATTCTTATGCCTGTTTAGTAAATATCTATATTGCCTATTGTAAAACAATGGCTATTGAGATGTTCTAGGAAGACATTCCTAGTTAGTAGTTTTGACCAAATGCAAATTTAACTTTAAAAGGAATCTTAAATACCTAAGTTCATTTTACTTTTTCATTGGGGTATTTTTTATTCAAGAATTTATTTTTTCTTTTTCACCCCCAGTAAAAAAAGGTTAAGTATATATAAGTATGACAGTCTATTTCTGTAGATTGAATAAATCAGAATAACTGGTTGCTTGTACAGACTTCATATTCCTTCTACGATTGATTCATTGCTTTTAATAGCATGTCAGCCTTTCTGGGATTATTTATGCCTATCTAGAGGTTAAGGAATTGCATTCATATTTACTTTTTTTGTGTAGTTGTTTCTTAAGTTTTTGTACAAATGGTCTTATTAAATACAAATCATTTTTAAACAAATCTACTTGACCTATAGATGGGACCCTAACAGGTACTACCACTCTAAGGTCAGTTTACCTGGAAGTAATGCGAATGATAGGGTTCTCCACACTTCACAGATCTCCTGAGTTGGAGCCTTACCATCAGATGCAGTTTAGTGTCATATCCAGGACACTTGCTTTTTTTTCTTTTTTTTTTTTTTTGAGGTGGGGGTAATGTCTTACCCCTCTGCAAGGGATACAGTCAGTATGTTCTAACCTCTGCCAACAGAGCATTTTGTTATAATAGTAAACTTCCATTGGCATTGGTTATTGATAATTATTAAAGAAAGGTAAATATACAAGATGGGAATTGTAACATTTAAAAAAATACAATGTGTGTTCAAAAAGTATCAAGATTAGACTTGTATTTACCAAATCAGAAATGAATAATGAATAAAACATTAATTTTCTTCAAAGTAGTCCTCTTGGCATTCATCTCACTTATTTCTGTGAGTTTTCCATTGGTTGAAGCATTCCTGGTTTTATATGTTATGATGTGAAACTGTAACATATCTTTTTAATGTCCTTCACATCCTCAAATCTTACCATTGGGAGAATTTTCAGTTTAGGAAAAGGCACACAGAGCTAAAGGGTCTGGTGAATATTGTGGGTACTGCACTTGCATAAGCCTATGTTTTGCCAAAAACTACTGAAAGTATTGATACTAGCTTCATAAGCTTGTTAAAAATCAGAATTGACATATCTTGACAGAAATCTATATGTCTAAACATCTTCACTTTATTATATAATTTGCTTAAGTGTGCTGACATTTTTATTTGAAATTTTAAATATAAAAAATATCTCAAGTATGAATCTTTTTACTCTTTTATTTTTTAGTGGAAGCTGAGAAAGATAAAGAGAAACAAAGATTGGACAGTGAATTACGGGAATTGCGTCAACACTTGACACGTACTGTGGATGTGGTCAGTGAGATGGAGAATGTCCGTCATAGTGTCCATAAAAGTGAGCAACAGAGAATTCAGCTGTCTGACCACATTGGGGTTTGTGTAGTCTTTTGTTCATTAATAAACCTCAACAGAATAAATGTTTTTTATCTTTATTAATCACACTGAAGATTGTTATGCAGTTAATAAGTTTATGACTGCCCCCCACCACCACCACCACCAAAAAAAAAGCCTAACTGAAAGTTAGTTGTAATATTGTGTGCTGCTCACCCGGTTTTGCTTACTAAACTTCAATCCCACATTGTTTTATTCACTCTTTGAGTCTATCTTGGGGGTGAGAGTCCCTGTGGCATAGTGGCTAACAGCTGGACATTGGAGTAACCGAATCTAAACCCCAGTCATGCTGTCATGTTCACTTATGGCCTTCTGTTCTTCTACAAGGATGGCTTTGGCATTAAATAACCCACAAAGGTTGATATGCCATTTAACAAAGAAACCAAAACCAAGTCTAGCCTGATGGAGTGTGGCTTGTGTGACACACCACTTTCCAAGTGAGTGGACCCAAAACTCAAACTGCAATTGGACTTAACTTTTCTTGTCATTGATTATAGTGGATGGTGGGTGTAGGAAAGATCCCAGCCCAATGGCCAACCACTGTTACATGAACCTCCCAGAACCTAAGTATGTCATTGCTGTTAATTTTGCCTGCTTGAATTTTAGTTATGAAATTTGACTTGGAAAGTTAGTAAACAGTGTGGTTTTGAAAGGCTGCTTAGCATCAGGAACTAATTCATAATATATATTAGGATTTTGGCTAACTTTATTCATCAACTTTAGGTGGATGACAAACAGAACTTAAAATTTCAAACTGACTTTCTTCAGGTTTTGACAAAAGAACTGGAAAATCAGGAACGTCAAAATGGAAAACTTCTTGGCCAACTACATGAGACATTAGCCAAATATGAAGCCGCTGAACAAGGGCGTAAGGTATCAGAGGCTCAATTAGAGGATGTGACATTGCGTCTGCAGCAAAATGTTAGCCAGTTGGATGCAACTTCCAAAGAACTCCAGGAAACAAAACAATCACTTGAAGATAGTGTTCGCAGACGAGATGTTCTTCGAGGTAAAGCACAAGAAGCTATAAAACAGTAAGTATAATTTACCCCTGTGTTGAAATTGAATTGACTTGGAAATTATGTTTAGAAAATTTTGATAAAATGTTTTGAGTACTTTAGATTTTATTAAAGGTGGACATATAAAATCTGTTAATTGTTTCTCTAGAATTTCTCAGTCTGTCAGTGTGGCTTAGAAAATGCTAACTGTATCCCATGTAGAGAGGTAAGACTCCTCTCCTCCAAAAAAGAGTGTCCTGGGTCTGACACTAAACTGCATCTGATGATGAAGCTCCAATTTTGGAGATCTGGGAAGTGTGGAGTATCTCTTGCCATTATTCCCAGGTCCATTCTAACTCAGAGTGGTAGTACCTGTTAGGGTCCCATCTATGGGTCAAACAGATCTGTTTAAAAATTATTTGTATTCAATGGGACCATGTGACAAAAACCTCTAAAAATAAATGACATAAAAAATGTAAATATGAACATGATTCCATAAGCTTTTTGGTATAGTCATCTGAGATCGATTGACATGCCATTAAAATCAACCATCTCTACAATTCAGTGTAAAATAGTCTTGAAACTTACATTCTCTCTCTCTCTTGCTAATTCAGCATAATTCTCTCAATATGAAAGGTCCCAAGATTCTCTCTCTCTCTAGAATTCAATGTTGTTCTTTAAGCATAAAAAGTATTGATTTTAAAATTTAAGTTTTGTTTCTTTTTAGTAATTCCCCCTCCATATAAACAATAGAAAAAATTTTTCAAAGAGAAACAAAATGACTGAAAAGAATATTTTACTCATTTAAAACTTAGAAATAAGCAATATTTTCTGTGAAAGTAATTTCTTGCCTTGTCAGCAAGGCTTAAAATAAACCAACTGCATCTTCTGAAGAGGAGGAAGATCAAAGGAGTGTCCTGGGTATGACATTAAAATGCATCCTGTGGTAAGGTTCCAGGTCTGGAGCTCTGAGGATAGTGTGGAGTCACCCCTTCATTGCCATTACTTCTATGTTCTCTCTAACTTGGAGTGGTAGAACCTATTTGGATTTAATTCATTATGGGTTCAATAGATTGTTTGAAAATTATTTGTAATTGAGAGGAATACTTGAAAACATTATTGTATGCAAACAAATGATTATTATTATCATTATTAAATAGAAATAGTTTCTTGAAACCATTTAATTGTGGTGGGGAGTCTCTAGGGTGTAATGGTTAATGTGCTGGACTGTGACATCATAATAAGCAAGTTTGAATTTAAATTGCATTATTACATTTACTTTTAGACTAATGCCCCTTGGGAAAGGTATGAAGCCCCTTCATCCTCTCTATTATAGGTTAAATATTACCACTGCTGTTCTACAAGGATAATTTGAGCATTAAATGTTAATGTCATTAAAAACAAAGAAAGAAAACAATTGTGTATGAATTAGTTGTATAAGTTTGGAATACTTGAAATTCTATAACAGAATGCAAACAAATCATTATTGTAGACAAGGAAGTACAATTTTAAAAAATAATTGCAATAAAATGTTGAAAATATTCAGTTATGATTTATAATTAAACATTTAAAAATGAATCAAATATTGGCATTAAATATAACTCATCAGGGATTGTTTTGCTGTTAAACAGGTAAACCAAATCTCTTATTTCTTTGTTCACTCTTTTTTTTTTCTCTCTCTCTCTACTTATTTTTTTTCTCTCTCTCTCTCCTCTTCACTTCTTTTTTCTTTCTCTCCTCTTCACTTCTTTTTTCTTTCTCTCCTCTTCACTTCTTTTTTCTTTCTCTTTCTTTCTCTCCTCTTCACTTCTCTTTTTTCTCTTTCTCTTCTCCTCTATTATAATCAAACATTTAGAAATTAATCAAATTTCAGCATTAGATATAACTTATAAGGGATTGTTTTGCTGTTAAACAAGTAAACCAATTCTCTCTCTCTCTCTCTCTCTCTCTCTCTCTCTCTCCTTTTCTCTTCTTTCTCTCTTTTCTCTTCTTTCTCTCTCTTCTCTTCTTTTCTCTTCTCCTCTATTATTTTCAAATATTTAGACATTAATCGAATTTCAGCATTAAATATAACTTCTAAGGCTTTGATATGCCTTGAAACAAATGAACCAAAACTATTTTTTTCTCTTAACGTCCAGACCTTTTTCCAGTGTTGAATTGCACAACTTTTACTTCAATGTCAAAAATGATTTTTAAAATTTAACTATTAGAAAATCCCATGGACAGACTTATAAATGTTGATATTTATAGACTGTCACTATTTCACCATCTTTAACTTCATCAATATGATACCTGGTCATAGAGATTTGATGCATGCATCTTTATTTTCAATAATATAGTTTCTTTATGGAATTAAAAGTATATTATTAGTTGAAATTCTAACATTGATGTAGTATTTTAGTGAAAGTGAGTGTGATAAACCATGTGGCAGTTATTACAGAGAGCTGGTGTGCTCAGATTTTTATATACCAGTGTGTTTACTCACCTGTACCAAGTAAGGCAAATTGCCCTGTTGGCTGGGGCTGTAGAATACACTGACTGCATCTCTGCGGAGGAGTAAGACCACCTCAACATGTGTCCTGAATATAACACTAAACAATCTGATGATGTGGTTCCAGTAATGCTGGGGCTTTGGGAAATGCAGAGCACCCCTTCATTGCCATTGCTCCCAGATCCACTCTGGCCCAGAATGGTAGCACCTGATAGGGCCCTATCTATGGGTTAAATAGATGCTAAACTGAATTGTTTGAATTAGAACTGTTTGACTGAACTGAATAGCTTGAAATAGAAATGTTTTTGACAATTAAACTGTTTACTTAGATTTAAACTGCATACTTACGCTAAACTGAATTGTTTGGAATGGAACTATTTTTGACATTGAAACTATACTCACACTAAACTAAATTGTTTAATATAAAAGTGTTTTGATATTTAACTGTATGTAAACAAAATCTATACTTATACTAAACTGAATTGGCTGAATTAGAACTGTTTGATTAAACTGAATAGCTTGAAATAGAAATGTTGCTGACAATTAAATGGTGTACTTGTGCTAAACTGAATTGTTTGAAATAGAACTGTTTATTTGTTTAAAAATGGATTTGGCATTAAATAACCAACAAAGATTGATATGCCATAAAACCCAAACAACCAAACAACAGTACATATTTACCCTGGTACAAAGTGTATATAAACCTCAAGAGGGAAGAGGAGAATCGCTTTATCTTTTCAGGGTTGAAAATATTTCAACTGTTTACTTTGGTTTTCATCCTATCTGTCTTGTTCTTAATTGCTACTGTCGTCTTTAGGGCTATCATGTAATTATCATTTTTTTGGTTGTCTTTGGAAAGTCTGGTGGTTATAGGGTAAATGTCCATGCATTTTGTTTTAGATTAGTATAACTGAAAATAAACCTCTGGTCCAACTCGGATAACAACTCAAGACTGTTCCCAACCCTATCGGCTGGAGCTGTAGAATATGCTGTGACTGCACCGCTGCAGAGGGTTAAGCTTCTTTCCCCAACAAGCGTCTTGCATATGACACTAAACTCTATCTGATGGTGAGGCTCCAGTTCTGGAGCTTTTGGGGAATATAGAAAAGAGCCGATAACAAGACTAAGATAAGCAGGTCTCAAACAGGACTTCTACACAGGAACACCACATATGAGATACCAGAAGCACAAGCTAGGATGAACAAAATTCTAGGTGATGCTGGGTAACAATCCTACTGTAACTTAAAACAGGTATTCTCAGTAATGCACCTCAATTACAATGTTGCATGGCATACAGTTGATTCCTGCCTCTCACAGAAAATCTGCTTGATTTTATTGACCCCCCTAAAGACATTAATTGTTGGCCTGCAAGGTGAATTATTTACATAACCAACACTGCTTGGTTCATCTTCCCAACTATTTCTTCATATCCAGACATTCCTGGGTTTACACTGGCCCAGTTCTAACTGGGCAACTATTTTCTTTCTTACTAACACAGCTCACTTTGATTGACAAGGACAGGTACCATTGCAAGTGGTGATAGGTTGTTCACTTTATATTTAATTTTCTCTTTCACATAGACTCTCTTTATTCACATCTTGATTGTCTTTGCTTTGGGATTTGGATTCAGAAAACTTCTCAAAGTGATTTTCTAAGATGTAATTTTTACATTGGTGTAGAAAAAAAAAATTTTTCAAACTTCTAATTTATCAAGACATTAATCATGTCAACCCCAGGCTAGCAGGGTGAGCATATGGATAGCTGAATTTCAGTTATACTTGATTTTACAAGGTTTTTCCAGGGTTCATTCCTCACTGGTACTAATTGCAATTTTACTTTAGTTTTTTATTGTTTTACGGAAAGATTTTTTTTTTTTAAATATTTTATCTATATTAATTATTGGAAGGGTTTATTTGTCTGTCCTCCATAGGCAGCTAACCATTTCAATGTAGGGCTACTGAATTTGGTATGCAGATTTATTGGACCCAAAAGAAGGTTTAAAGATAGAAGGAACTTGTTCATCCTTGTGAATTAGTGGGAACATAAAATGAGATTAATATATAAAGCAATAAAAACTGCATATACTGCATGGGAAACAGAAATGTGAGTATGTAGCTGTCCAAAATGAAGATGGTTTGGCTTATTTGGTTAATTGCATATCAACTCCTTATGGGTTATCTAATGCCAAAATTTGATTCATTTGTAAATGTTTTATTATAATCAAAACCATTTATATTTTCAATGTTTCTTTTTTATCACACTTTTGTCTATAATAATCATTTGTTTGGACACAGATGGGTTAACATATTCCAATCCAATACTAATTTTCAAACAGATTTATTTGATCCATAGATGCTATCCTGACAGGTTCTACCACTCCAAGTCAGAGTGAAACTGGGAGTGATGGCTATGAAAGGGTATGCCATATTCCCCTGAGCTCCAGTGAGGAATGGAACCTCACCACTGGGTGCAGTTTAGTGTCATATGCAGGACACTGTAAATGAAGAGAGGTAGGGTGTAAAGAAAAGGTAAAAAAACAGTAAAGAGAAGACAAATGTAATGAGATTCTTTTTTTTTTTTTTTTTTTTTCTTTGAAATTTTGAAATTTAAGAGGATTTATTTATTTTATTTTTGTTTAGGTTGAAATTGAAAGTGAAGCATTTTGAGAAAGAATTAGATTGTACAAAACACAGTAATCATCAAATCATGCAAAGAAATGAAGACTTGGTTAAAGAATTGGAATCTTCTCGTATCCAAAATAATGGGATGACCACCCAATGGGATGGCTTGAAAAGAGAATTGGCTGATGCATTGGTCAGTTGACCACTTAGGAGACATTTTTTTCTTTATTCTTTATTTTTAATTCTCATAGAATATTAAAATATCAATGATATATCATGTGTAGGTGCATATGAGAGAAGGGGGTGTTGAAAAGTACTCGGCTCTACCAAGAAGAGAATTAAGATACATGTTCTTTTACATACTCATCCAATACTCAACACATTTGGCACATCATTTTTCAAGTGTCTTTATCCTTAAAAAAATCACAAAGATTTTTTTAAAGATTCATTCCTTTCTTAATTGGATTAGGAACTTTTCAGCACATCACTGTATATGTTAGAAATTAAAAAAAAATTTTTTTAACAATACAAACTCATAAATAAAAGTTTTACACTTATCAGTTATCTTTAGAGAATTTTAAGAATAAGTAGTAATTCTGTCTTGATGTCAAGCACTTTTTACTTTGTTCTACATGTCAACACAATTTTTTTTTCTGTGATAAATTATAGATAGTAAGCAAATATATATATATATATATAATTTGTGATACACACACATATAAAATATATTCAGCAGATGTATTTTTTATATATAAGATATGCCCATGTTTTTTTTTTTTTTGTTTTTTATCTTTTAAAAAATACATCCTATGAATGTTTTTTCTTTTTCATATTTTATATTTATATACTGTTAGATTTATCCCCATTTTTCCCTCATGTTAACTGAAATGCTCACAATAAGCCAATGCTCCTACTCCAAGTTTCACATGCAATCCCTGAGTAGATGAAAATAATATTAGTCAAAAATTATAAATGGTTAACAGTTTTACTTTTGTATATGTGATATATATTCAACTGATTCAGAATCTTTTTTTCTCTTGTTAGGCTATCAGAGCAGCCCAAGATGAACAAATCCGGTTAAAAGACATTGAAATTAATGAATTGAAATCTTTACGTATGGACTTGGAAAAAGATATGCGGACTTCAAACTCTCTCATGGAAAAAGTAAAATAAAAACTTTTTATTTGTATTTTTAAGATTCTTCTATAGAATAAGCACTTTAACAATATCACTGGGTGTCTCAAACTTCCTTATTCTCCAACTAATCTAAGGTCAATTAATATCTGGGTTGCTTGTATGTTGTCATGGTTACTTGTATGTTGTCATGGTTACTAAAATTGTAGATCATTACTAATGAGTTCAATAAAATACTATTTTTTAAAAAATTGATAATGTTACATAACATTTTGATATGTAATACAATATAGATAGGAAGATTGTATTGCACCAGTCTTTTAAGAGGTGAGGGTCTGCCAATTTGAAAAATCAGCATCCAAGGTCTTGCACTCAAACAATAACCACAGATCCTAGTGGGAAATTTGTAACTATCTTTTAAATCCAAGTTGTATTTATCATCTCTTATGTATAAAGTAGTTCCTGTAGTGAACAGTTATTTTCTAAACTAGAATTAATTCTATAATAAACAGGGTTAGAGATGTAGTTGTCACTAACAGTTGTCCTAATACAACAAAATAAATATTTACGAAAATAGAAAAGAACATAAAAAAATAATACAAATAATACAAATACATGCAAAATAACAAATTAAAACACATAAAAAAAAGGAACAAACAGCAATAACAAGAATTGGTAGATCTATATACATATATGAGTTTATGTGAAGTAAGGGGTACGTGAATAGTACGTTTACAATGAGGGTATTTTACGAACAGAGATATATGGTTTTCCTTTTGGGTCTCTTCTAGTTAGAAATTTTATATCTAAAAGAGTATTTTAAAGGTTCTGCATTTAGTAAATATAGTTACTGAGAAAGTCCTGTAATGAGTTTATAATCTTGTGGATATATATTTAATCGTCAAGTTTATTTTCATCAAAAGGTCCTTCATTCTTTGTTTTATAGTCCCTTCACCATATTACTTGTCTGGAGTCCTGAATTCAACTGAACTTTCTTTTAGGAAAGGGGAAATCTCTCAACTCGAAACAGGAAGTAAGAAGGGGTCATAAATCAAATCCTTCCTCAGACAACTGGTCTAGCACTAAGGTTGTATGGGGATTTTTATAAGCCCTGAAAAGCCCGGTTTATTCCATTTTGTTCAAGAATAAACCGTACTTCAACAGCAGTAGGGAATTGTTGACAGCTTTTGAAGAAAGGAGACAAACGACTTTTAAGGCAACAAAATTTATATGCAACTGCAACAACAATGATAAACAGGGTTTTACACCAAATGGAACAAATAACGAATTGGAAGAGTTCAAAAAAGAGTTCAATATTCAGATAGGTGATAGGGGGGTTTTGTAAGGTTTAGTTGTAAGGTTGTTATAAGGTAAAGGTGTAAGATAAAGTATGGTTAGGTTTGTTATGTGAAGGTTGTAAGGTTTTGTGAAGGTTTGGTAAGGTTTGCAGATAAAATGCCTGCTGGAATTTAACTGTCTGTGTGTCCTGTTCCTTTTAACTCAGCACATGCGTTTGTCGCTCTTGGGTCCTGGCTGGTGGAAGGTACCAACTACGTATGCCGTCAAGGGCTGCTATGAATGGACCTCCTGCTAACAGCGGTGAGAGTGGAAAATAGAGGCAGAATCTCCAGTGGAGGTCTTTTTTATAATGGATGCCACGTGACCCCAAGGGGCTGCTGATGTTCGGTGAAACAGGATCACCAGTTCCTTACCAAAATTTCTACAAGTGTTCTCTGGACTTACTGGTGCCAATTTTGTTACATTTACTATCATTCATTTAATGCTGTTAAAAAAATTGTCTTCTCTTGAGAACAAGTGACAGCAAGTCTCCTTGTTCAAACATTATTATTATTATTAATAATAATGATGATAATAATATTACTATTCAACACCAGATTTAGGTGAAACACTGATATTGAGAGAAACAGTGACTGTTTAAATATAGGGATGTGACCACAGAGGATCAGCTTCATTTTGATGTATGATACAAGTTCCTGTGTTAGTAATTATTCTTGTCCTAAAGGAAAAGGCATTGCTTTTTGACTTACCCATGTAGATCTTCTTTAGTGGATAGAACCTTCTCATCGACCATTTTCTTAAATTTCCATCATGAATTTAATTCACTCTCCTCTGGGACGAGTTGCATTATTGTCCTAAAAAAGGACTTCATCGTCAAACCAATTTTCTGTCAATGGAAATTTACTAAGCTTTTTGCTTAGATGTGGCACAAGGCCATATGAAAGGGGCACCCAATGAGACTCGAACTCACTCGTGTAGGTTTGCTAGTCGAGCTTGCTAACCATTACACCACCAGAGGCGCCTACCAATTTTCTGTCAATGGAATGAGAAAATTATCCACGATTTCAGTATACGAGGATCATTAAATAAGTTTCCAGACTTTTTTCGTATAGGCACATTTATTGATTGTACTCACATGAAACTCTAGTCCCCTTTGAAGTAATCTCCTCCAGCTGCAATGCACTTGTTGTACCGTTCCAACAATTTCTGGAAGGCCCCATGGAAGTCCTCTTGTGTGAGTGTGTCAATGACCTTCGTCACAGCCTCTTTCATCTCCTCGATTGTCTCATAACGACAGCCTCTGAGCTTAGGGAATAACCAAAAGTCACAGGGGGCAAGGTCTGGACTATAGGGAGGGTGAGGAACTGTCTTGATACCCATGTTGGTCAAATAGTCTGTGACAAGGATGGAGTTGTGGATTGGTGCATTGTCCTGGTGGAAATGCCACTAACCTGATTTGAAGAGTGCTAGCCTCTTCCAACGAAATCTCTTCATGAACTCCCTTAAAACCTCAACATAGTAACCCTAACCCTTTGACTAATCAACTCTGGTGTATTGACTTCCTTACTCCTCCCACACCTCTCATCATCCCTCTCAGACTCCCTGCCTTCCTTGAATCTCTTATGCCACTCAAAAACTGATGCTCGATTCATGCAAGATGGTCAAAAAGCAGTCTGAAGCATTCCATACATTTCTGTGGCATTTTTTCCAAGTTTAAAACAGAATTTTATTGCATGTCGTTCTTCTAAAGTGTCCTCACATTCAGATTGCATTTTTGAAATTCACCACCAGTGACAATCAGGCTTTAGTAAGGTGTATTCCAATTGTTGCTGTAGCTGTTCATTTAAACTTGAAATCATAAAAATTAGTCATCTCATAAGATGTATAGCAATAACATACTGAATTGTCAAGAGTCTACGGCAACTTTAAATGCCTGTACAATAAAAGTCTGGAAACTTATTGAATGCACCACGTACATACATTGATCGTTGAGGTAAAGATTACTTTTTCTTCTGGCCTTTTAAATGACATCCAACCCCATATCAGGAATGACTTGGGAAATTTACTTGTTTTCTTCAGGCAGTCATCTATTAAAGAAAAAATGTTTTGCATTTCACCTGATATTAGTTTATTTAAAAAAAACCTTAATTGAACATCCTCTTAGTATACTAATTTTTTAATAATTACCAGGGGTAGTAGAAAGAGTAATTTTCCCTGGTTTGAGATTAGAATATTTTTGTATGTGTAGTTTCTGGACATGGACCTGATTCACTCAAATAAGTGAACCATCTTCTCTTCTTTTCTATCTTTTCAAACCAACTTGTGTTATTTGACATAAATTTTAAATTGCAGACTGAAAATGAACTCCAACAAAGCCACCTTCGTATATCAACACTTGAAACTGAAAAAATTCAATTAGAAGAAAAGTTATCCACCCTAAATGGTGCACACCAACTAGCACAAGATCATGCACAACAACTTAAGGTATTCACTTTTTTTTTTTAACACTTTAACAAGTTTATCATAAGGAGAATTAATACAACAGAGTCGGCTAGGGCTGTAGAATATGACAAATCTACCTCTGCAGAAGAGTAAACCCCTCCCCCACCTCTGCAACAAGTGTTCTGTATATGGCACTAAACCCCTTCCTCATAGGACACTAAACAATTTGATGGTGAGGCTCCAGTAATGCTGGAGCTTTGGGGAATGCAGAGTACCTCTTTATTGCCATCGCTCTCAGGTCCACTCTGGCCCGGAGTGGTAGCACCTGATAAGGGTCCTATCTATGTGTCAAATAGAACTAAACTGTGTATTTATGCTAAACTGAATTGCTCGAAATATAACTGTTTTGACATTTAAACTGCATACTTATGCTAAATCAAATTGTTTGAAATGGAACTGTTTTTGACATTGAAACTGTACTTACGCAAAACTGAATTGTTTGAAATAGAATAGTTTTGACATTTAACTGTGCGCAAACAAAAAACTATACTTATACTAAACTGAATTGTTTGAAATAAAACTGTTTGACTAAACTGAATAACTTGAAATAGAAATGTTTTTGACCATTCAACTGTGTACTTATGCTAAACTGAATTGTTTGAAATAGAACTGTTTATTTGTATAAAAATTGTTTTAACATTAAATAACCAAGGAAGGTTGAAATGCCATAAAACCCAAATGAACTAAACCATCTGATGGTATGGCTCCAGTCCTAGAGCTTTGAGGAATGTACAGTATTCCTTCATTGCCATTAGTCCCAAGTCCATTTTGACCTGGAGTGGTAATCCCTGCTTAGGTCGCATCTATGGGTCAAATAGAATTTTTAGTGTTAAATAACAATACTTGAAACCATTTAACTGAAAGCAAACAATAAATAGCAATCCTTAAAACCATTTGTGTACAAACAAATGAGCTCCGATTCGTTTAAAAATGTCACCTATAAAATATTCACTTACAAATCATATATGTATAAAATGACCCACAAGGATCATATGCCATAAAACCAAACTAAACAGGCTTAGTATTTAGTCTTAATATCAGTTGAGTCTTGTTGGCTGGGGCTGTAGAATATACTGACTGCATCTCTGCGGAGGGCTAAGGACTACTCCCACCAACAAGTGTCCTGATACGACTCTAAACAATCTGATGGTGGGGCTCCAGTAATGCTGGTGCTTTGGAGAATGTGGAGTACCACTTCATTGCCATTACTCCCAGGTCTACTCTGGCCCAGAGTGGTAGCACCTGATAGGGTCCTATCTATGGGTCAAATAAAACTGATATTTAAACTGAGTGCAAACAAACGCTTTAACCATGAGCTTAAGTTTTTGTCACAAAACTTTGATGTGTTATCTGAGACTAAAGTTTTAGGGACTTCATTTCTTGAAAATATTGTTCTTAAAATTTGTTTTATAGTGGTGGCTTTTCTGCCGGCAACCTTAATTACTTCAGGCCATCCTGAAAATGAATCAATAATAACATTCTTCTACATCTGAAGGATATCCAGGCCACCACACTTGTGATTTTAATCTCCTTTGTGTCACTGTTATCCTACAATATACATCATTGTATATACCTTTTATTAGTACTTTTCTTTGATTTTGAGGGGCCATTATTATATCTCCGTTGCATATTATGCCTTTTTCTACATTTATTTTTATGCCTCAATTCTTCGTAGGATCTTTTTACGATTGAACAATTGCTCCATGTGTTTCTTTTTATTCTGTCTAGAATTTGACTTAACACCGAATCATGTTTGGTTTCCATTCTGAGACGATTTGGAGGTAACATCTATTTCCACCCAGTGCAGTATTTCATCTGTCAGCTTATCATCTGGTGTAATTCCTTTTTTAGATATTTGGTATCGTGAATATGATATTTTGTCAAACTTTAACTCACATTTATTGCTATTTATCATCATATCAGCGTTTTTTAATTTATTTAAAACTTGTTCAGTTTTTTATTTAATTCCTCTTTATTGCAAGCACCAATGCATATATAGCGACAAGTTCTGTTGTTTTTTTTTAGCGAGGGAAAGTTGTGATGTGGGTGGCATATTGAATGTATCTAATTCATATTCAACTGGGATTCCTTGGTCTAAAAGAAATAGATGCAAGGAATCCATAAATTAGAGAGGTTCCCTCATGTGTCCATGCTGCTGCTGCTATTGAAGAACAGCCAGTGAGACGTCTGCACTGGACGGCGTTGTTCAGCCAAAGAGACTGTGTTTGGCAGCTTACCCAATTTCTGCTGCCCGGAAAGGAGATCCGGGTTGAATTGGATAAGTCATCCTGATTGGGTGAAATTATGCGTCGAATTAAATTGCACGCTAAACCAAAATTCCTTCTGCTACACATTCATCTTGGTATATGATTATATTTTTTACCCCCTCCAATAGAACATTGTCAATTGCTTTTTGAAAAATGTGGCTTGAAGTCTTAACTTCAAATGGAAGATGAGTTCATCTTCAGTATGCCAATTGGAGTGTTAATTATAGTAAGTAAAGTTGTCGATCGTAGTCGAGGGGGACCCGAAGGCTCCCTTTCCGAGAGCTACTACACTAGGGTGTAAGAGAGAGCACTACTCCTTTCCCTGGATTGCTCCACTTTACCCTTGATCTGTACCTTATAATGCTGATTGTTAAGCAAGGTAGCATCAAGTACCATTTTTTTGAGTCTTTGGTATGACTCGAACTGGGATTGAACCGGGACATTGGCGAACACTCTAACCATTATGCCTACGTCCAGTTTTCCATCAATTTCTATTTATGGGTTGCATTTTCAATATTAAGCAAAGGGAATGAATCTGAGCATACCTGATGATTCATTCCTGTTTTGTAATCCCCACATTTTCTCAAATCTCCATTGGGCTTTCTAAAGGCAACAATTGGTGAAGCCCAACTGCTGCTTCCTTATGAAACTCTCTTGAATATGCCTTGTTCTGCCATTTTCTTTAGTTTCACCACTACCATGAATAAAATGTGAATAGGCATTTTTCTAGATTCAAAATAGATCTGGTAGTTATTTTCTTTTAGAAGACTATTTGCTTTATATCCTTTTAATAGCTCTATATCAGGTTCTTTGGACAGTTTATTAATTTCCCTGTATCCACTTTTAAAACATCTATTCTAAAATTTTATGTTTGTATGTAATGTCATACATACCTTCAATTAGTCTTAGAATGATCAATTTGTCTTCTATAAACATTTCTCTTGAACCCAATTTTTCAAACTCACAATATCTTGTAGCTTCTTTTAATCAGTGTAAATACCACATTACAGTTTCATTTGGGTTCTGTCTAGTTTCCAAAAACTTCATTCTTTCTGCAACAACCAGCTTTTGTTTTCGGCATACATTCCTTTTTATAATAGTTGAAATTTCCTCATCAGTTAAGTCTTCTGGTATTTTGGGGTATACCATAACTGATATTTTCTTTATGGCTTCACATCCTGCTGAAGCCAAAAATAAATCTGTAATTTCATTCTCCTCTCCAGAGACGTTTTGGTCTTTCAACTTTTTCACTCTAGCCAATGCTGCAAACATACCTAATCCAACTTTTGACATATTCAGGTTCATCCAATGAGGTTAGAAATCCTATCGACAATGCTATATTGTTATGAAGTAAAACTGTCTTTGGAAACAGATGTTGTCTTGTCTCAAGTAGTAGTGGTAATGAACGACTGTTAGTGATTGACTTTACTTGAGGTGATATTGCTTTTATGGCAGTATCTCATTTACATACGATACTGCATTCATATTTCTTTCATCTTATTTGTTTTTCATCATGACAAATCAAATTGTCAGTTTACAGCCATTAGTAGATAAATCATCATCATGATTCATCTCTATCATCCATCATTTCTGGCAGGTCTTCTATACTACATCCTGTGTCCATTTGAAAGATTACCATGACTCTCACTTACTTAGTAAATAAATTGTATTTCTATTAGATGAAGCATTGTCAGCCTTTATTTAATTTTGACTTGTATTTCTTTCATTTTAATTTCATTTGTTTTTTATCAACATTACTCAAACAATCATACTGCAACTATAAACAGTCATAATCAAAAATAAAGTTATCAGTAAAACTTGAACGTACAATAAGAGAAATGATCACTGTAAGATACTAAAATTAAGATGAAAGAAATAAAGGTTAAAAATTTATAATGGCCTCATTTAATTCAAATTCAAGATAATTGTTGATTCTTTGATCAGCTGTTCATAATTTTTGCTAGATGGGTATGTGTATTATCTGTATCTTTTTTCTCATGTCAGTGTTTCTCCCCAGCATTGGATCAAGATGTTGTGTCTATACCCATAACAATCGAGTTAAATTTAATTTTATTTTTAAAATTAAAATACTCATCTACATTTTAATCTTAATCTTCAAAATAATAACTGTTTTCATCAGTATATTTTATTTTAGTTCTTTTTTAATCTTTATTTATTTATTTATTATTTATTTTAATAACCATTGGTTTTACAAAGATATAAATACTATACTCTGATTCTAGATAGAAATATCAAGTTATGTGTAAATAATCTTATCATTTTTATGCTAATAATTTCATAAAGTAGTAAAAATCTCTCTAAATATTTGAAATGAAAAATTATCACTTAAAATATTTGTTCATCTCTAACTATTGTTTTCATTTTGATTGTTTTCTTCAACACACTTCAGCCAGCATTACCTTCAGGTATCTTCTGTCATAGTCAGTAACCTTCAGGGAATTTTCAACCAAAATAATATTGTTAATAAGATAATAATGATGAAATTATATTGTTAATTAGAGAAATAGAGATTCCCTGGTTGGAATTCAATTCAGGCCACTTGGTTATATATGCTTTTAGGTAGTGGCACAAATACCAGCTTCTTGGTTCAGTTTTTTTATTTCTTTGTTGAATGGCATATTGAGCTTCATGGATTATTCAATGCCAAGGTCATCCTTACAGAACAGTAGTGGTACTACTTAAACTATATAGCCAGAAGGATAAGGGGTTCATACCTTTCTCAAGAGTATTAGTTGAAAAGTTAACATAATAGCGCAACTGGGAGTTCAAACCCGTTTGCTATGATGTTGTGGTCCACAGCTGCTCAAGTTCTAAGGGTTGATATTAGATTTGTTGGTATTTCAACAGGTAAACAAATAAAGAAAATAATAACGTGTCTGTTTTTTTTTTCTCAGTACGAAATTCAAGAAATGAGTCAAGCAAAAGCTGATCTTTCTTCTCAACTAAATGATATCATCAACCAACGACAGGTAAGAAATCTTCTGGTTGCTCTGAATTAAGCCACAACCCCCACCCTGAAAGATGCTAAATTATTTCTAGTCTCTGAAAGATTTTAAGACAGACTGGCTACGAAAAGAATTGTGATGCCAAGTTCTTCTGCTCCTAGGTACACATATTTAGGTGCCGTAATGCATATATGTAAGTATATCTATGCATACGGGCATAGAGTATATGTGTGTGGGTGTAAGCGTACGAGTAGCATATATGTACATACATGGATGGATGTATATATTAGTATCAAAAGGGTTCTGCAAACAAGAAAGTTTTAAGAAGACTAAAAAAAAAAGAAAATGTTTAGTAAGTCATAAATCCATCGTATTACTAATCAATCTTATTATTTACGACCATAAATTGGTATAATGGTTAGAGTGTTTGCCAATGGCCCAGGAGACCTGGGTTCAATCCCAGTTCGAGTCATACCAAAGACTCAAAAAATAGTACTTGATGCTACCTTGCTTAACACTCAGCATGATAAGGTAAGGATCAAGGGTAAATTGGGTCAATCCAGGGAAAGGAATAGCGCCCTCCCCTACACCTTAGTGTAGTAGCTATTGAAAAGGGAGCCTTTGGGTCACCCTTGATTATGGTCGCCAACTTACTTTACATAGATTGCAACTAAGGTTATACAAAGTAAAGGCCTGACAGCCTTACAACTGGAGTTTTTGACAGGAGGCAAGAATATGGTGGCATAATTTACTAATCTACATTTATTGAAAAAAACTTAGCTTGGAACTTGTTAGTGATTTCTAATCAGTTAATTAGCAACTATACTTATTCTTCATCATCAATGCATGTCAGCAACACAAATTCCTTTGATTCTCTCTTATCATCTGTCTCTATCAGCCATCACTGTTGGTTAGTCCTTAAGACAGCATCTACTGTCCTCACAGAGCTGATGAATGTAAGTTTTTGCTGGTCAGCTAACACTGGTGTGTCCATGTTTAGTAGTCCATGGGAGAATGTCACTTATGAGTTCATCCCTACTTCTTCAGCAGTGCTCAGGATGTTTTGTTCATCTTACTTGGATAGTTTGTGAGTTGGGAGGTAAGTGGCTGTACAGCTGCTGTTTTGTGATGTGCTGCTTCCAGGATTTATTCAAAATTGTCAGAAGCATCCTTGTGTAGTTCCCATCTAGTTTTTCTCCAAGCAGCTCGCTAGTGTCTAGATGGTGCATCTTTACACCAGTACTGACATATTTACAACTTGGAAGAATTTCTGTTTTATTTTATGATTCTTGGGTGTTTTTTCTCACTTGTTGATCTTACACAGGATCTTCGTCAAGCAAATGTCGACTTAGAGTTGAGGGAGTCACAAGTAAAACAACAATGTGAAGCTTTGCAAATTCAACTAAAGGAGGTAGGTATATTTGAACTCTTACTTCCAAAATAACTTTTGAGGAATAATTTCAAAATCCAACAGTTCAAAAGTAAAATTATTTTGATTTATAATTCCACAAACATTTATAAAAATAACATGTTAATAGTTTGATTTGGTTTCTTTGTTTAATGACATATCAACCTTCTTGGGTTATTTAATACTAACGCAATCGTTGTTAAAGAACTGTAATGGTATTATTTGAACCCATAACTGGGGTGATTTGGGGTGGGGTTATAACTTTGCCAAGTTTATCAGTCCAAAAGTGAATGTAATCGCATGACTAGAGGTTAAACTTATGATGTTGTAGTTTAGCATGTTTGACACTATACCAAGCGGACTCTCTCCGACATGTTAATAGGCACGTAACAAGCAGTCACTTGTTTTTGTATACGTCAATCTTCCTTTAGGAGTGGGGTCTACAAATACACTATTATAGGAAAAAAATTTTTTCAGGGATTTTTGAGTATGTATATTGAATTTTTTTTTTTAATAAAATAAATAAATAAAATTTAAAAATTGGCTATTTTTCATTTATTTACTTATTTTTCACTTGTTTAGAAGTTTTGTTTTGTTTTGATATTTGATTAGAATCTTCTGTACTTTTTTATTTTTATGAATTTATTTTTTCCTATTTCAACATCATCAGAAATGGACTTGGCAAGCTGAGTTCAAATCCTAGAAAAGGCAGTTTGCATTTGACTTTGAGTTAATACCCTTGGGAAAAGTATGAATCTAATTATTCACTCTCCAGTTAGGGGTAAATAGTAGACTGGGCTCTTTTGCCTTGATATGACAACTGATCTTGGAAAAATATGACTCCAACTATTTACCCTTCAGTTAAAATGGAAAGTGGTCAGTGGGAACCTTGAACAATACAAAAACAAAATGTGGCTAGGACAGGTACTTATGGATTACAAATAGAATAACTATTTGGAAGTTATCAGGGAGTTGTGGCAAAGTATCTATTAGGTTGTTTCATGCATTACTTAAAAACAAACTGTAATCTGAAGACTGCTTACAGATTTAATTTTATACTTTTCTTTAAGTTTTATGCATTTTATTGAATTCCTAGAAATTTTATATTTTAAAATAAAAGCGGAATATGATAGTGTGGAAGAAAATAAAAGGGAATGAATTTTTTTTATATATACACCTGAAAATGCCTTTATAAATTCAGTTTATACTTTATCTTGTTTACAGGAAGCATTGAATTATTATATTTTGTTATTTTCCAGAACAAGGAAACCTACTTTTCCACAATTGAAACATTAAAGTATGAATTAAACGAAACCAGAGTAAGACATCATTATTTTTTTTTCTTTTGTTTTGTGATAGGGCTCATTTTATCATGTTGAACTCATCCTTATTATTGTGACAATCATCTATCTTCAATTAACTATTATTTTGTCAACAGGACCATTACAGTCTTATTAAAAGGACATTCAAGTAATATGTTGAGAAAACCAGAGTTCTTTTCATAAAATATAAGTAAAGAGAGTATGGAACAGTCAACATTATTTAGGAACCTTGGCCCCAAAGAATCATTTCATACGCCTAAATATACAATTATCTGCTCTAGGGTTCAAAACTAGATGCTAAAATCAGTTTGTGAAAGAAGTCCATGGCTCTTGGATACCAAAATTACAGAAAAGGAAGTTGAGTGGCACTTTCTTTTATGACAGGGAAAATGTGATAAAACATTAATTTAAATAAGTTCATCTATTTTTTTTTTGTTTTTTTTAAGGAATATTCTATGAGTCCAGAATGTTCAGCTACAAAATAAAAGAAATGTTTTATGTCTTATCTGTTAATTTATTTATTGTTAAACACCCTATGTAAACATCCTCTTAGTGTACTAATTCCATGATTTTTTCCTAAGAGTATATTATCTCATATTAATGAGAGTAGAATCAGTCAGTCTCTGAGGCTAGATGAAAAGTGGCTTGGAAGTTGAGTCATTTTTGTCATTGTCAAATCCAAAGCTGAGAAGGAATGTAACAAACCTAGAAAGAAAAAAATAGAGAAATAATAATTTGTAACATTACAATATCTCTGTGAAACTTTAAAACAAAATATGAATATTTTTAGATTATTTTCTTTGTCTTGAATAATTTTTCAGGTTCGAGAAGCACAAGAAGTACAAGAATTAAGTGAACAACTTAAACAAGAAGAAGCAGATTATAAATCCACCTTACAGTCACTCAAGGTAAAAAAATTTTTCTTAAATTCAACCGTTTATGATGATCACAATTACCTCCCCTTTGGCTGCTCAACAAGAAATCATTAAATTATTCTCTTGATTTTATTAGATGAAGTATTTGTTAAGAATTATTAATTTTTTACTAGTATTTTAATTTTAGTCGCTTTTCATCTCGAGTACTCAGATTTCCTGGATAGGACATGAAACTACATCTGATGGTGAGGTTCCAGTTCCAGAGCTCTAAAGAGTGTAGAATCATCCCTTCATTGTCATTATTCCCAGGTCCACTATGACAAAAGCCATCATTTGAATTATTGAAAAGTGATTATCCGTACAAATGTAGATTTCACAAAAGGTTTAAAAGTTTTAAAGAGTCAACTACTCCCTAAAATTTCTGTCTTTCTGTTTGCAGCTTGAGTTGGCTGAAGAACGGTCAATGCTGAAATTGGCTAGAAGCCAGGATGAAAAGCAAAGATCCGAACTGTATCGCATTCACCAAGATGTTACTCGGTAACTAATTAATATTCTTTTTATTCTGTTATGATGGAAACCCCCAACTCTGTCTAATAGTCATTTAAATACCGTGATAGTATCACTTTAGTGACACTAGTTAATGTAGCTATGAGGATCATTAAATAAGTTTCCAGACTTTTTTTCGTATAGGCACTTTTATTTGAGAGTACACGTATGAAACTATAGTCCCCTTCGAAGTATTCTCCTCTGGCTGCAATGCACTTGTTGTACCGTTCCAACAACTTCTGGAAGGCCCCATGGAAGTCATCTTGTGTGAGCGTGTCAATGACCTTTGTTACAGCCTCTTTCATCTCCTCAATTGTCTCATAACGACAGCCTCTGAGCTTAGGGAATAACCAAAAGTCACAGGGGGCAAGGTCTGGACTATAGGGAGGGTGAGGAACTGTCTTGATACCCATGTTGGTCAAATAGTCTTGTGACAAGGATGGAGTTGTGGATTGGTGCATTGTCCTGGTGGAAATGCCACTGAGATGATTTGAAGAGTGCTGGCCTCTTCCGACGGAATCTCTTCATGAACTCCCTTAAAACCTCAACATAGTAACCCTAACCCTAACCCTTTGGCCAATCAACTCTGGTGTACTGACTTCCTTACTCCTGCCACACCTCTCATCATCCCTCACAGACTCTCTGCCTTTCTTGAATCTCTTATGCCACTCAAAAACTGATGCTCGATTCATGCAAGATGGTTGAAAAGCAGTCTGAAGCATTCCATACATTTCTGCGGCATCATTTCCAAGTTTAAAGCAGAATTTTATTGCATGTCGTTCTTCTAAAGTGTCCTCACGTCTAGATTGCATTTTTGAAATTCACCACCAGTGACAATCAGGCTTTAGTAGGGTGTATTCCAATTTCTGAGCTGTTCATTTGAACCTGAAATCATAAAAATTGGTCAGTCATCACATAAGATGTATAGTAATAACATACTAAATTTTCAAGAGTCTACGACAATTTTAAATGCCTGTACAAAAAAGTCTGTAAGCCTATTGAATGCACTACGTATGTATGTAATCATTTGCTAATCTTAGTTTTGCATAACATCAGAAGTATAGAGCGCACAGTGCAAATGAACTTGCTGACAAGAGTTATTTATTACGTTTTGCTTAGTTGTAGCACAAAGTTGGATGTATGGAGCACCCAGTATGACACCAACTCACTAACAATAGTCTGCTAGACTATCTTGCCAATCATTACACCACAGGAGGTTCCCAAATAGGGCACATTTTGATAAATTTATATTATATATTCATCAACTCCTCTACATGAGCAGGATGTGACACAAGGTCAATTTTTAAGTGGAGTTAAACAGGTTTGAATTCAGATTGTCCTTTTTCTAGACTGGTTGCATGCCAAGGTTAAAGAGCTCAGTCTGCCCTACTATTTATCCATAGCGGGAGAGAAAATAGGTGGATTCATCCCTTTTCCAAGATTATTAGCATAACGCAAAATGCAAACAGCTTCATCCAGGATTTAAACTTGGTTTGCTGTGTCCTGTTCCTATGACGATAACCACAAGCACTTCTTTTAATTTATATTAAGTATTCTCATCTCAGAAGACACTCAATGAACATGCCTTTATCTCAAACTTGGCTTTGTTCGAACCAGAAGCAAAAATTATTCTCCCCAATAATTATTTTTATTTTGATCAGTGACAAAATTCATTTGTGCTGTCTTAGACATTAAACAAGTGTTTATCATCAGTTATATTCAGAAATAAAATGTTGGAGATTTGAGATAAGTGTCTGGATTAAAGTGTTGTACCTGTCCATCTCTTTCAGTCTTTTTGTCTTCAGGTAAGCCTGTTCTGGGCTGATACTGTTGAATAATTGATTGGTTGAATCTTTTATTTGGCATTAAATGTATTATTTTAAAGAGTTAAACCATTGTAACTAAAAGCAGGATTGTTGAGTCTAAGCTAAAGTCAACTAGGTGTAACTGATAGCTAGTAATCTTTAAGAGCAGTTGAAAGCTTAGCTGTCATTGGAAGAGTTAAAGTTAGGTGACTAAAGCCCTTAAAGTTAGAAATTAGCTTTCAACTTTAAATCAGTTGGCTTAGAGCAGTTAAAAGTTCCATCAATACTCCAGGGTGCTCCCAGTAACATATGGCTGGTAAAATATGAGAAAATGTGTACATACAAGATGTTATCATTGTTATTTATCTGAGCATAGAAAATAGAACTGGGTGGGGCAGCAATGAGAGTACAGCAAGAACCAACTCCCAGGCAATGTGACAAGAAGTCTAACCAACGATACCTTCATGAGTTTATTTACCCCCTCCCGCCAATTATTGCTCTTGGCCATGCATGGACTCCATTCATTAAACTTATGATTGATCGGAGAAACAAACTCTATCTTACTTAGTGATATAATTTTGTGCAAACAAGGTTAGGACTGAACCTTTGGGCTTAAACTTATTTGTTTGTTATGCCTTTTTGAGCATCTCTGCTTTTACTATCTTCTCACATGAACCTTTAAAAAAAATCCTTGCACAGAACATATACAGTATTAATAGAATATACATATATATATATATAGTTTGCCCTCCCTTTTTTGGTAGTTTGTATTGAGGCATGTTAATCTATTTTCTACCATGAAATCTGTTAGATGTTCCCCATTCCTATTTGACATGTTGTGGAGGCTGTATTTGTTGTTTCCGTTTTTCCCGATTTGGGCATTCATGTCTCCGCCAATGACTAACATGTGGTGTTACGGGATGCTACGCACTAATGAGGATAGCTCATCATAGAAGGTGACTAGTCCAGTTTCTTCACTAACATTGGTAGGGCTGTAGCAGGAGATGATTGTTGCTCTGGGGTTGCCGTTAAAAGTAGCTGCCATCATCCTAGGTTGTATTTTCTCAATGCTAGTTAGCGTTTTTAATGCTCTAGGTCCTATAAGTAATCCTACCCCTCCTACTGCGGCATTGACAGAGTTTTTCCATGCCGATACAGTGACGAGCGTCCATCCATTGCCAGTTTCATGATATTTGATATCTTCGGTGTGCGTGTATCTGTGTTCTTGTATGCATATTATGTCTATCTTATGTTCTACGGCTGATGCTATTAGCTCTGGTAGTTGTCCTATTCTATTTAAGGTTCTTACGTTAAATGTCGCTATTTGTAGTGTTTGTTTGCATTTTAGTAGTTTTTGTCGTTTGAGCTCTGTAGCTGATTTTTCGAACACTGAGGCCAGGGCTCCAACCTCAGCAGGACACGCCCCTTTTTAACCCGCGCAAAAAGCGATGCGGTTTGTGTATGTGGTTTGAGTGTGGGTCATGGTTATCTTTCGATGGCTGTTTTATTCTCTTCTATAGAAGCCACTCTTATAAAGGAGCAGCAGTAGTTCCCCGATCGAACTAACGATCCTGAGCGTTAAGTCGTCAAACTCATGTCCAGGACCTGTTTAGGTATTGCGTTTGGTCGTCAATGGGTTTATTCAAATACCTTTACGTACATCATGCTGCTTCCCATGTGTACCTAAAAAAAAAAAAATTTTTAAAAGTGGGGGGGTAATTTTAATTTAAGTTTTCTTAAGTTTTAACTTAGTAAAAGTCTAGGATTAAGGTACTTTAGTCAGACTTTCACTTATATTTTCACCTATCTTCTGATACTGGTACTGAAATGTTTTTTTTTGTTTTTTTTGCAGTATTGGGACATTTTTCTAGGCTTTTTAGTTTTTCTTCTATACTACCGTTGGGAGCTGAGGAGGCTTTAAGAATTATATAGCTTTTACAAATGAAAAAAAATTTTTTTTTTTTTGTGTGTGTGGTGGCATTGGGAGTTTTAGGCTTTTAGTTTTTTTTCTAAACTACTGTTGGGGATGGGGCTTTAAGAATTTTAAACTTTTAGAAAAGATTCAAAAACGTTTTGCCGTGTTCACTGACATTTGGACAGTCATATATTCAATTTGGGTTTATAGTAAGGGTGTCTTTACATCTAAAATGCACAGCTTAAGCAATATTTTACAAACAAGAATACAGCATAAAATTTTGTAAAATTTTCAGCATTTTAAATTAATAGGACTTAAAGACATACTGACCAATATTGAAACAATTTTCTCTGCTGGCAGGTGCGAGTTCAAATCCTTCCTCTTCCCTTTTAGTGTTTATTTACTTATGAATTTAAAGTATACTTGGAGACGGTCTACTGTTTGAGACGGAGGGGGCTAGGCATTTCGTCATTTTTTTTTTTTTTTTTTTTTTTTTTGGTGTGGTGACTTTGGCAGCTTTAGGCTTTTAGTTTTTCTTCTAAACTACTGTTGGGGATGGGGCTTTAAGAATTTTAAACTTTTAGAAAAAATTCAAAAACGTTTTGCCGTTTTTGAATCGTATGCGAACAATAGTAAAGCACAGAAAGACTACGTCCTTATAAACAAGAAATGGAAAAATAGTGCAATGAATTGCAAGGCATACTCCTCTTTCAAGGGTGTGTCCTCCGATCACCGAATAGTCACGGCAAAAATACGGCTAAGCCTACAAAAAAACACCAAATGAACAGCGACCACCAAACATTATGACTGGGCCCTTTTGAACAACAGAGATATAAGAGATAAATACGTATTAGAATTAAGAAACAGATTCGAAACACTACAAGAGAAGACGGAAAAAAGTACACCAAATGACGAATATGAAAATTTCGTCAATGCGCACCTCGAGGCAGCAGCGAAATGTATTCCAACAAAACTCAAAACTAAATATAGAGTTCCATGGGAAACTTTAGCGGTGAGAGAAAAACGTGCACTAGTGAAAACAGCCTCCAAAAACTATCGAAAAAACCCAACAAACACAAATGCCCGAAAACTAAAAACGGTACAATATCAATTAGCAGGCATATATATAAAGGAACAGACAGAATACATTGAAAATCAGATAGATAAGATTAGAGACTTGGTGGAATATAGACAATCTAGGATAGCCTGGCAAACAATAAACGAAGTGACTAGAAGAAAGAACACAGCCAAAGCAAAACTGAAAGCTGCAAACCAACAAGAAAGAATAAAACTGTAGAAACAACACTTCGAAAACCTACTAGGAAATCCACCGAAAATAACACATGAACCAATCACCAGAATAATTAGTAAACAATTGGACATTAAACTAGGACCGTTCACACAAGAAGAACTCGACTCGGTTCTCAGAAAAATTTAAAATAGGAAAGCTGCAGGGCTGGACGAGATTCCCTCAGAAGTATGGAAGACCAGACAATTCGACGACATACTGCTCTGACACTGCAACGCAGTATATAATAAAATCCGATAGATAGATGGATGAAGGGATGCATCCTCCCCTTCCCTAAAAAGGATGACCTTGGATTAGCCAAAAACTACCGAGGCATAGCACATACATCCATAGCAGCCAAAATCTACAATTCCCTACTACGAAACTGCATAGAACCCAAAATCGACAACATACTTAGGAAAAATCAAAATGGCTTCCGAAGAAATAGATCCATGACCTCACAAATATTAACCATCCGTAGAATCGTTGAAGGTGTACGGCCAAAAAAACCTACAAGCAACATTAATATTTGTCGACTTTACCAAGGCCTTCGATTCCATTCACAGAGGAAAGATGGAACAAATCCTACTATCATACAGCATACCAAAAGAAACTGTAGCAGCAATAACGATTCTCTATAGAAACACCAAAGTAAAAGTACGATCACCAGATGGAGACACAGAATACTTTGACATTGTAGCAGGAGTACTACAAGGGCACACGCTAGCTCCATACCTCTTTATCATTTGTCTAGACTACGTACTTAGAACATCGATTGACAAAATCAGAGAGAATGGCTTCAAGCTGACAAAGAAAAGAAGCAGAAGGTACCCCACAATAACAATTACTGACGCTGACTATGCCGATGACATAGAGATACTGGCAAATACACCCAACCAAGCCGAAACACTACTGCATAGTTTGGAACGAGCAGCCGCAGGCATAGGCCTCTATGTCAATGCACACAAAATGGAATATATGTGCTATAATCAAATGGGTGACATCTCCACTCTAGACGGAACCCCTCTTAAACTAGTAGACAAATTCACTTACCTAGGAAGCAGCGTCGCATCAACCGAAAAGGACATCGACACGAGGTTAACAAAAGCATGGACAGCTATCAATAGGCTATCAATTATATGGAAATCAGACCTAACCGATAAAATGAAACACAGTTTCTTCCAGGCAGCGGTCGCATCGATACTGCTATATGGATGCACTACATGGACTCTAACAAAACGGCTGGAAAAGAAGCTAGACGGCAATTACACAAGAATGCTACAAGCAATCTTGAACAAGTCCTGGCGGCAACACCCCACAAGACACCAACTGTACGGCCACCTGCTTCCTATCACGAAAACTATTCAAGTTAGACGAACCAGACATGCAGGACACTGCTGGAGAAGCAGGGACGAACTCATAAGTGATGTACTCCTATTAACCCCCACACATGGCCGTGCAAAAGCAGGACGACCAGCATGAACATACATTCAGCAACTATGTGAGGATACGGAATGTTGTCCAGAAGACCTGCCTGAGGCGATGAACGATAGGGAAAAGTGACGAGAGAGGGTCAGGGATATCCATGCTGCCAGCATGACATGAGGATGATATATATATATATATATATATATATAGATAGATAGATTAACATCCAATGTAGTCTCTGCTCTTAATTGATCTGGCATATATATATATATATATATATATATATATATATATATATATATATGTGTATAATTCTCTTAATACCCTGTCCGATGGTAAAAGCTGCTTGGTAGCGCCAGGAGTGGCAGTACCACCTTGAGCTACCAAAACTGTTATCACCCCTGGTTGGCAGCTGATGAGGACAGGGTATTGTACATGCTTTCACACGTATGATGAAAAAACACACACACACACACACATATATATATATATGAATGATATCTCAAATTATGTTAAGTAATTCATCCAAATTCCCTAAAATGTCCTCTTCTTTTTATTACCATTTTCTTGTGAAATCATCCAATTTAATCTGAAAATTTTTTCTGCTATTACTGTTTCAATATGATGAGGTAATTTGTTCCAAATATGTATTAATCTATTAGCAAAAAAATTGAATTGATTAGTAGACTCAGTTTTTGAAATCTGTCTTAACAATAAATTTCCAGTTCAAGGAAAAATATTGAAAAGAATGTCAACCATAATTAGAAATTCCATTATTTTGAAAGTTTCAATCTCATTCTTCTTTCTAATAAAGATGTTAATCTTAATTTGCCTAATCTCTCCCTATAACTGTAATCTTTTACTTTCTTTATTATTTTTGTCGCTCTTCTTTGTATACCCTTCACTGGAACCCAGGCCTGAATAAATATTCTAGATGTGGTCTTATTAGGTTTATATATTTTTAAAACAACGTTTACTTCCCTTGAAATAAAATTTCCAATCATCTAGCCAATCATTCCATTTGTTCTCAATACAATAAACAAAATATGATTGTCAGCTTTAAATGGATCATCAGTGCCAACCTGTCGATCACAATTTTTATTTACTTTTTTGATTTCCTTGTGCTTAATTTCTGTACAACTTTAATGTTTTTGGATCCAATATGTAGTACTTCACTTTTTTCCATATTAAATTTTAATTTCCAAATATCTTCCAAATACAACAATTTATTTAGATCCATTCTTTGTTGTTTCAAAAGAAACAACAAATACCTGTAATTATTCAATAGGGAATTAGCTGATACAATATGAGCATATTCAAAACTCTCATCAAAGTGCACCGTTGGCTTGGGCAGGAGAATTGAATAACTTCATCTCTTTAAAGGGGTAAGACCCCACCTCTATGAGGGCATCTTTTGGCTGTGGGTATCAACCAGTAATGTTGTTCAATAAGATAATGTTTAAAATTCAAAAATGACATTTTTTAAATTTTTTATTTTAAAAACTGAACAATGTTTTTAAGTTACCAATATCTGTTTGCATTTTACACTTTAAAAGATGATTTTTTTTCCTAGGGTGTTGGGAAGAGAGGAAAATAAAAGAGGGAAAATAAAAGCATCAAAAGGTTTGGAGGTGGGAGAAAGAGCAGAGAGAATCAAAGTTGGGTCAATTATATACGCACCTGAAAATGACTTTTCATAAATTCAGTTTTGACTTGTTTGGTGGCCAAGATAAATCTGTCAGAAAAAAATTGGATTTTGAATGTTGATTTTTATATCTGGAAAACTGGTATAACACAATCTCCTAATTTCTCCCATCTGGTCTTGTGCCATATTTTGCTTGAGCTTAGTAAATATTGGTTTAGCTTCAACTGTTATATTGCCCAGTCGGCTGGGGCTGTAGAATACACCGACTGCTTCTCTGCAGAGAGGTAAGACCCCACCCAACGAGTGTCCTGGATATGACACTAAACAATCTGATGGTGAGGTTCCAGCACTGCTGGAGCTTTGGGGAATGCGGAGTACCCCTTCATTGTCATCGCTCCCAGGTCCACTCTGGCCCGGAATGGTAGCACCTGATAAGGGTCTTATCTATGGGTTAAATAGAACTAAACCATGCTTCTTTCACTATACTGATTTTTGGATTTAAACTGCGTATTTATGCTAAACTGAATTGTTTAAAATAGAACTGTTTTGACATTGGAACTGGGTACTAGTGCTGAACTAAATTGCTCGAAATAGAACTGTTTTTGACTTCTAAACTGTGTACTTATGCTGAACTGAATTATCTGAAATAAAACTGTTTGACATTTAACTCTGTGTATTGCCCAGTCAGCTGGGACTGTAGAATACACTGACTATACCTCTGTGGAAGGGTAAGACCCCCCCCCTAACGAATGTCCTGGATATGACACTAAACAATCTGATGGTGAGGTTTCAGCAGTGCTGGAGATTTGGGGAATGTGGAGTACCCCTTTATTGCCATTGCTCCCAGGTCCACTCTGGCTCGGAGTGGTAGCACCTGATAGGGCCCTATCTATGGGTTAAATAGAACTAACAGTATACTTATGCTAAACTGAATTGTTTGAAATAGAAATGTTTTTGACAATTAAACTGTACTTACATTTAAACTGCGTGCTTATGCTTAACTGAATTATTTGAAATAGAACTGTTTTTCGACATTAAAACTGTATTTACACTTAACTGAATTGTTACATATAACTGCTTGAATAGTTTGAAATAGAAATGTTTTTGACAATTAAACTGTACTTATGATAAACTGAATTATTTTAAATAGAGCAGATTATTTACATAAAAAGGGATTTGGCATTAAATAACCTACAAAGGTTGATATGCCATAAAACCCAATAAACCAAACCAAACCATCAACTGTTATAATTCCTATATTTTGTGCATGAAGAGGAGGCGTAATATTGTCTGTGACCAAATACAGTCTATTATCATTAATTAATCTGAAGATATTTTTTGGATGTTTAGTGGGATGGTCAAAAGTTCTGTATTTATCTTTAAGAATTGTAATATTATAAAAACAATAATTCTTTCTGGATTTGAAAGTAATTGCTTTTTTTTGCTTTTTTTTTTCCAGTTTAGAAGAGGAGAATGCTAAGTTAATCAAAAAATTGGAAAAAGTCTATGAGGATATTGATTCCAAGGTTGGTTGGAGATTTCTTTTTTATTGGATTCATCAGTATCTAACTTTTAAACAAAAAATGTTTTCCATTCCGTTTTTGACATTTTTTTTTTTAACTTTATTTTTTAAAAAACCCGTCTCCTTATTTTTCTCCCACTCCCCCAACCTATTTTTTGCTGTCACCCACTTTTTTTTTCATCCTTTCCTTCCAGTGTCCTGGGTATGACATTAAACTGCACCCACTGGTTAGGCTCCAGTTCACTACCATTACTTCCGGGTCCAATTTGGATCGGAGTGGTAGTACCTGTTAAGGTCCCATCTACGGATAAATTGATTTGTTTGGAAATTATTTGTATTAGATAGGAATACTTGATACCATATAACTGTTCAGTTATTTGTATTAATAGTTACTTGAAGATATAATTATTTACTGAGGATTATAATAATTAGTTGGTTCAAACCATATAATGGCTTGCAAGTTATTAGTTTTAGACTGTAATACTTGGAACTATACAAATTATCAATATTTGATAGGAATACTTGATATCATATAACTGAGCAAACAAATGATTATAGACAAAAGTGATTTGAAAAAAATGCAATGGAACATTTAAAAATGAATTAAATTTTCTCATTAAATAACCCATAGAGAGTTGATATGCCATTCAATAAACCAAACTATTTAAATATCAAAGTGTATGAAGTTTTAAATTTTTGTCTTTATTTTAAGGATCCTCAGTTCATAGAAGATGGAAGCAGGTAAGGCAGAATTATCTGCTACATTTATTTTCTTTATAAAAATCTAATATTAATTTATACTTGTTTTACACTATTTTATTGGTTTTTATACCAACAATCAGGGATGATGAACTCTTTATTGTTACTATAATTCTGCTTTTTTTTTTATCATTTAGAGTATTTAGACTATTGTCTTCATCTTTATTGTTATATTCACTACATTTCGGCCAATATGTCTTGGCCTTCTTCAGGTGTTTCTTGTCAAACTTGGGAGCCAATATGAAATTTTGAGCCAAACTCTTTATTTAATCTAAAGCGGTAGATTGTCCTAATTCCATTAACCATGACTGGCTACAAATGTTAAGTTATAGTAAGTATTCTTCATTATATTTACCTATAGTCACAATTGAAGCCGCAACCTTCAGATGATTTCTCTGAGAAGTTCATTAACCAAATGCCTATATCCATTATGCTATGTATCCTGATGTGAAACATTGTAAATATAACAATAAAGATGAAGACAATAGTTTGTATACTCTAAAAGATAAAATTATCAAACTTTATTCTTAAAAATTTAGACATAATTGTGCTAGTTTTAATTCTATGATATTGTTCTACTTGTCAAAGTGTGTTTAAAACTTAGTGTATTGTGAGAGTACATTTCTAGCCAAGTTGTATATGACTGCTATTATTTAAAAAAAAAAATCTAAATACTGAAATTTCCATCTGTCAACTGGTTTATAATAGACTTTTCCAACAAAAGTTTTTTATCTGATTTTTTTACAATTTTTATTTTTTTATTTTTTTAATAAAAAATGAATTTCATCTTTTGAATTAGATACTAATTACTATAAACAAAGCATTATTGTTAGACATGATTTGTTATAATCAGTAACCTTCGCTTCAATGAACTTTGGCCCACTTAATTTTGGGAAATTTAGCCCGAGTGATTTTGAAATTAACCAAGTAGGAATAGCTTCCTATATATTACCAATATATTCCAAAAAAGCCCTCCCCTTTTTTTAATACCAAAAGCTTAGAAAGCCAGGGAAATTATAGTAGCATATATCTTACATGTCAGGAGGATGAAATGAGGAAAATGAGTGCATTTAATTGATATATGAGTTCTCTATCCCTTGTATGACAATTCCATTTTTTTTTTATCGTATGAATTATTTAATGTTGTTTGTTTTTTTGTTTTTTTTTGTAGATTGAAAGATTTGGAAGAAAAATTGTATGATGCCTACAGCAGAATGAAAAAACAACAAAAAAATCAAATGGTGAGATGTCAATTTGCTATTCAAAATTGATTCTTTAAATGTCTTAGAATAAAATCTCTCAAAAATTATGAAACAATCTGTCTAATTTTTGCAGAATATTTACAAAGCTTTGTCTTATGTAGTGAAGAACTCTGTTGTATTTTATTGGTGTAAAAACCCCCAAAAACAAATAAATCTTAATAACCAAAGTAAATACTTAAAGACCACTGAAGATAAGTATATAGTTAACCTGTTAGAGGTGCCACTTATACCATTTATAAGATATTTACAAAACTTGAGATATCTGTATATAGTTAAGTTGGCCAACTGTAGTTGAGAACGACTTGAAGGCTTCTTTTTCCATGGTTACTACCTTGAGGTGTAGGGGAAGGGACTACTCCTTGCTCTGGATTGCTCTACATACCCTTGATTTGTACTTTATAATGCTGAGTGTTAAGCAAGGAAGCATCAAGTACTATTTTTGGAGTCTTTGGTATGACTCGACCTAGGATTGAACCAAGGTCAAATTTATAACAGTTTAAATCAGTTATGTATAGTTCTCTATGCACAATGCAAAGCAATATCACAATATTTCAATTATGAAATAAAACAGGTTGAGATCACCCCCATCTAAAGGAATATTATGGGTATGATACTAAATTGCATTTGATGGTTGGATTCCAATTCTGAAGCTCTGAGGAATGTAGTCACCCTTCATTTGCTCTTACTCACACATTAATTCTGATTCAGAACGGTCATACATTCTATTCTCCTAATTATGGATTGAATAGATTTGTTTAAAAATTATCTAATTAGATTGGAATACTTGTGCAAACAAATGATTAATAAAAATAGTTGGTTTTACATAGTTTTTTTTATGATGTCCCACCTGAAGACAAGAAGATAACTGAAGGTGAGGCAGAGATAATACTCTTTTCTCCCAGTTTAATTCTACATTAAAATGCCAGTGAGTGCTGGGCAGAGTGCACAGATATTAGACTCTAGTCATGTATAGATAATTTTTTTTCCAGGAACATAGCAAGTCATGTAATTGATGCCTTCTCAAGACAATGTAATAACTGTATACAAGAAGCAATATAAATATAAGACAAGACAAATTAATGTTTATAATGCTATTGTGAAGAAGCATTTCTATCATTGAATTTCTAGATATCAAATGTATTTGTCTGTTTTCCAGATTTGTCTGAAGAACATCTGCAAAGAAGTGGAATCTGTAGTGAATACTTTGAATTTACAAAATGGAACAAATTTAAACAAACACAAGGTAATAAAATGGATGTAAATGAATCCAAATTTCAACTTTAAAGATTTCAAAACTCTTTTTAGAAAATGTACTCTCTTCCAGAAAACACATAAAAAGACATTTGTGGACATGAATGTAAATCTTCTGAAAATCTAATTTTTCTCATGTTATTCAAAAGTAGAACATATATGAGGATCATTAAATAAGTTTCCAGACTTTTTTTCATATGGGCACTTTTATAGATAATACACACATGAAACTCTAGTCCCCTTTGAAGTAATCTCCTCCGGCTGCAATGCACTTGTACTGTTCCAACAACTTCTGGAAGGCCCCATGGAAGTCCTCTTGTCTGAGCGTGTCAATGACCTTTGTCACAGCCTCTTTCATCTCCTCAATCGTCACATAACGACAGCCTCTGAGCTTAGGGAATAACCAAAAGTCACAAGGAGATAGGTCTGGACTATAGGGAGGGTGAGGAACTGTCTTGATGCCCATCTTTGTCAAATAGTCTGTGACAAGGATGGAGTTGTGGATTGGTGTATTGTCCTGGTGGAAATGCCACTGAGCTGATTTGAAGAGTGCTGGCCTCTTCCGACAGAATCTCTTCTCGAACTCCCTTAAAACCTCAACATTTTTTTTTCATCATACAACGTGTGAAAGCACGTGCGATACCATGTCCTCATCAGCCGCCATCCAGGGGTGATAACACAGTTTCGGTAGCTCAAGGTGGTACTGCCACCCCTGGCACTACCAAGCAGCTTTTGCCACCGGACAGGGTATTAAGAGAATCATATATATATATATATATATATATATATATATATATATATACGCCAGATCAATTAAATGCAGAGACTACATTGGACGTTAATCTTCATTTTCTGAGTGCAGTTTGTGATTTAAAAAAAATGCGTTTACTTTCGGCGGTTGCTGTTATTACGCGTTTACAGTAACCGTTTCTTACGTAATCACACGGGAAAGGTGGTTGCACGTGTATTACCTTCATGCTGAAAACTTTCTCGCTTTCAACCAAATCCAACTTGATGCATATCGTGCTGTGGTCTGAAGACGATTCGAGGCAACTTTCAAACTGCGGCCAGTGATTTTGAAAGACATGAAATGACTGAGTGTCCTATAAAACCACGACAACCAACCTCAATAGGAATCACATGGCATATCCAACCCTTTTCCAGGCAGTCGGCACGCAGTGTCTCTTCTTCCGCTCGAGTGCTTCCTCCTGGTTTTCTTCCCAGGGGACAGTCAATTCTATGAGGAGGACACTCTTCTTTGAATTGGACCATGCTACAATGTCCGTCCGCTTTTCTGTTTGAATAATGTGAACTGGAAATTGTAGAGATGTCTTGAGATCTGCTGAAACTTTCCAGTGACTAGCTCCGTTCAGTAGCTTCATGTTAGGATTTTTTTGTTTCCTCACAGGACATTCACCTTCCTTGAGAATTATGGGTTCCTTGGCTGTTATGGATTGCTGATTTGGTATCTCACATTGTGCTCTTAACAATTCTATTATCACTTCTAATACCTTGTTATGTCGCCATGTGTACATCTGAAGTGAGTGTGGACATCCAGATAAGACGTGGCGCAAAGTACCCCGATCACTTTTATACGACAAGCACAGGTCCGAATTGGTATATCCCCATAATTATAGGTTGGTCGCATTTGGTAAGAGATCATAAGTAGAGCGAAGAAGGAATGATATCGCCAGTGGTTCCATTGCAATTAAGGATTTCCATGATAATTTAATTGGTTCGATATCATTCCATTTTGTCCAAGCACATTACTTGGCCTGAGTAACAGCACTGGCTTTTCTTTGCTCTTCCTCAAACATCCTGACTTCTTCGCTCACTATGTCTCTTTTTCCTTTTGGGTCCATTTTGAAGAATACCTTTTTGCTTGTGCTACCCAGCCCAGCTCGATTGGTTTGAGTGACGCCTATGATGTCTTTGATTCGTAGGCTGCATTCCGCCTCCTGGGCGGTCTTAACGGCTGACCACTTCGTACCTGATTTTATTTCTAGATACGCCTTCCGAATGATCTCGTCGGCTGAGTCCTTCATCATCATGTGAAGGCGTACTTTCCCAATTTTGAATTCTTCTACCAGTGAGGATATTGGGAGCTGTAGTATAGTAACCCTAACCCTTTGGCCAATCAACTCTGGTGTATTGACTTCTTTACTCCTGCCACACCTCTCATCATCCCTCACAGACTCCCTGCCTTCCTTGAATCTCTTATGCCACTCAAAAACTGATGCTTGATTCATGCAAGATGGTTGAAAAGCAGTCTGAAGCATTCCATACGTTTCTGTGGCATTTTTCCCAAGTTTAAAACAGAATTTTATTGCATATCGTTCTTCTAAATTGTCCTCACGTCCAGATTGCATTTTTGAAATTCACTAGCTGTGACAATCAGGCTTTAGTAGGGTGTATTCCAATTGCTGTAGCTGTTCATTTGAAGCTGAAATTATAAAAATTAGTCAGTCATCTCATAAGATGTATAGCAATAATATACTGAATTTTCAAGAATCTACAACAATTCTAAATGCCTGTACAAAAAAAAGTTTGAAAATGTATTGAAGGCACCATGTATATGATTCTTTTTAAAAAATTTTTTTTATTTTTTTATTTTAGAATCCAAAATAGTCTAAAATGAAAAATCAATTAGTATTAATTTTCAAGTGAATTTGAATTTTAAAAAATATTTTTAAGGGTGAAGAGCAAATGTTTTTTCTCGCCATTTTACTATTTTAGTATAGTTCCCCCTCTTTCATTACCATTGATGTCTCTGTTAATCTATTTATATAAATTTTCTTGTACCAGAAATATATATATATATATTTCTGGTACAAGAAAATTTATATATATATATATATATATATATATATATATATATATAAACCATAATTAAGCACACCTTTAACAATTTTTTAAAGATTTTCTCATAAACCAAATAAACCAGGAATTTATTATTTTTCTCTCACACACACACACACACACACATATATATATATATATATATATATATATATATATAAGAAAAATGAAAATACATCCAATGGGGTCTGTAAATGTAAAAAAATATGAAAAAACAAAATATTCAGGATGTAATTTTCATATTTGATATTTTTTAAAGCTTTAACTACAATTATAAGCATTGATTTTGAAAATTAAACAAAAATTTCTTGCATTCTTAGAAATGTTTTAAAAAATTTTTCAAACACAATAAGTGATGTCTATTTGAAATAGAACACTATTAATGGTAAAAAAATATGGTAAGAATTTCTTTTGTTTGTACAAAATATTTAACATTTGCTATGTATGACCTGATAATGGTTTATCAAAAATTCCCAAGAAAGGAAAAATTATGTTAACACATTATCATATATAAAAATTACATCCTCTGAATATTTGTTTTTTCATATTTATATATGTCGGATTTGAAAAAAATTTTCTTTTTTGAAAAATGTAACATTTTTCATAAGATTTAAAAAAAACCTTTTTTTTAGATTTCCTAGAATTATGAATTTTTAAAGAAATTCTCAAAAATAACATTGATGTTTGTAGTTTGGTGTTATTTTATGGCATATTATAGGTTATTTAATGCCAAATCCATTTTTATACATATAAACAGTTCTATTTCTAGCAATTCAGTATAGCATAACTACACAGTTTAGTTCTATTTGACCCATAGATATGACCCTATCAGGTATTACCACTCCAGGCCAGAGAAGTCCTGGGAGTGATGGCAATAAAGGGGTACTCTGCATTCCCCAAAGCTCCAGCATTATTGGAGCCACACCATCAGATTTAGTGTCATATCAAGATTTGTTTGGGGAGTCTTACCCACTCTGCAGAGATGCAATCAATGTATTCTACAGTCCTAGCTGACTGGACAAGTTTGTAGTTCAAAAATTATTTTAAAAATACATTTTCATAAATAAATTACATCCTCTGAATATTAATTTTCTATATTTTTTATATTTACATAATTTCAGATTTATTTCCATTTTTCTTATATATTATATGCCCACTTAAGATCTCCAATTTCCCTTTTTGATAGTGTACATCTTGTTCTCAAATACTCAAAATAACTATGGGAAGTTCCTATGGGGTAGTGCTAATGTGCTGGACCACAACATCATATTAAACAAGTTCATACTCCTGCTGTATTATTGCATTCATTTTTGGACTAATGCCCTTTTAGGAAAGATATGATCCCCCCGCCTTATTCCTTTAGCTATAGTATCATTGTTGTTCTTCTTTGGTATTAGATAACCCATGAAAGTTGATATACTATTAAACAAAGAAAGCAAAGATAAAATACAGATGCTCTACAAGATATCATGGCCTGTAATTTTTGGGAGGAAAGAAGTTGGGCTCTTTCCTGTCTCTATAACAGTTCATTGCAAAGCAAACACTAAACAATTTTTGCGTTTCATTTTTTTTCTTTTTCTTACCCTCCCTAAAAGTTGTCTACAAAAACTTTATATAATTCTGATTTTTCTTTTCTTGATTAAAAAATTATGTTGCCAAGTATAAAAATGAAGGGCTTTTTATATTTTTAGTTCTAATTTCAATGCTGTAGAGTGTGGTAATAAATAATACCTAATATCCATTTTCACTGTACAATGTTGTACTATAAATAATGAAATCCTGGTATTTTTTGTTTGGAAGAAAATTAATTAATCAAAAATATCTTTTAATGGTGTTTGTTCGAAATAATGAAAATTACTTTTATGGAAATAATTGATTTACTCTGTTACTCAATGTGAACATATTTTATGTTACCATAGCAATAAAATTTTACATTACTAACTTGTGAATTCATTGAAAAATGTCCGAATTTAGAGTAAAAATAAATATCAAATATAAAAAGCAAACAAATATTTAAATACTGTTTTTTTTTTTTTTTTAATTTTCTAAATATCCTCTAAATCTAACAGATATTATTATTGGATCTTAGTCTGAAGTTCAACAAC